>PVHT020001179.1:7901103-7939206 GCA_004024745.2 Catagonus wagneri
GTCTCTGTGATGCAGTTACTTTCCAGTCTGTGGGGCTTCCCACCCGGGAGGTATGGGGTTGCTTCTATCGCGTAATCGCCCCTCCTACCTCTTGATGTGGTCTCCTCTTTGTCTTCTGGAGTAGAATATCTTTTTTGGAAGTTTACAGTCCAGTTGGTTGAAGGCTGCTCGGCATTTGTTTGTAGTTTTGCTGTTTTTCAGGAGAGAAGTTTAGCTCCAGTCCTTCTATTCCGCCATCTTAATCCAATCCTCAGGAGTTCCTGCTCTGATGTAGTGGGTCAAGGATCTGCTGCGTCTTGGTTTCCTGCTGTGGCTTGGGTTCGACCCCTGACCCAGGAACTTCTGCATGCCGTGAGCACAGCCAAAAAATTAAAAATGAAAGGAACAGAGAGATGGAGGTAAGACCTAATCATTCAAGGAAGCTTTGCCAGAGAAGAAGAGTCTGCTAGCTGGTAGAAAGGAGGTTAGGGAGTTTCTGTAGTGGCTCAGTGGTTAACGAATCCGACTAGGAACCGTGAGGTTGTGGGTTCGATCCCTGGCCTCGCTCAGTGGGTTAAGGATCTGGTGTTGCCGTGAGCTGTGGTGTAGGTTGCAAACGCAGCTCGGATCCCGCGTTGCTGTGGCTGTAGCGTAAGGCCAGCGGCTACAGCTCCTGTTAGACCCTAGCCTGGGAATCTCCACATGCCGCGGGTGCGGCCCTAGATAAGGCAAAAAGACAAAAAAAAAAGGGAGGTTAGGATGTGTCTTCTCGAACTGCCCTTCCTTCAGGTGTGGGAAAGTGGAAGTGTAAAGGGAGGAGCCAGTGTGTATGGTGCTGTGGGACTCGTCCTGAAGATCAGTTCCCCTGGATGGAGGTTTCGCAGAAATTTTGGAGACCCAGGACAAGTCCCCTAGTCCAGGCACACTGTACTTTCCTGATGATTACAAGTTTCCTTCCAGATTTGAAAGTGGGTAGGTAGCTGCACCAGTGCTTGGCTACCTATTTGAATGATGATGACTTCAATATTATCAAAAGTCTTATCAGAGTTCCCATTGGGGCTCAGCAGGTTAAGAACCCAACTAGTATCCATGAAGATGTGGGTTCCATCCCTGGCCTTGCTCTGTAGGTTAAAGGATCCAGCATTGCTACAAGCTGTGGTGTAGGTCACACATGCAGCTCAGATCTGGCATTGCTGTGGCTGTGGCCTAGGCTGACAGCTGCAACTCCGATTAGACCCCTAGCCTGGGAATTTCCATATGCCACAGATTCAACCCTAAAAAGAAAAAAAAAAGAAAGTCTATGGAGTCCAGAGGAAATAACAAAGCTCAGAAGCTCAATAATAATAGTCAACATTTTATACTATTTACCGTGTACAAAATACTGTTCTAAGCATTTGCACATTTTAACCTGCTTAAATTTTGTAAGGAGCCTCTGAAATTTATGCTATTTCCCTCATTTACAGAGGAAGCAGAGTTTGTGACAGAGCTGCTGCCAGCAGAGCCAGGATATGAACTGTGGGGTTCTGTTTCCAAAGTCCATGATTCTTAGCGATCACCTGCACTTCTACTTTGCCTGGCCTCCACAGGAAGGCTTTATCAAAGAAGGACACCTGATTACATAGAGACATTATTTAAACCATGCCATTTCCCTCCCCGCACACCTGGCCTGGCCCTGTAAGTGGTCATTTGCTCAACAACCCCAAACTTGTGTTAATATCAGCCTTAGCCAACACAGTTAGGAAAGGGAAATCTGCTGTGGAAACACAGTGGGGAGTAAGTTATAAGATTTCGTGGGTCATGGACTAGTTTTTTGTTTGTTCTGGCCATGCCCACGGCATACAGAAGTTCCTGAGCCCAGGGATGGAAGCCACGCCACAGCAGTGACAATTCTAGATCCTTAACTGTTAGGCCACAAGGGAACTCCAAGTCATGGACTCGTTTTTTTAATTTTTTTTTTCTTTAGGACCACACCCTGGCATTTGGATGTTCCCAAGCTAGGGGTCAAATCAGAGCTGCAGCAGCTGACCTACGACACAGCCACAGCAATGCCAGATCCAAGCTGCATCCTAGATCTACACCGCAGCTTAAAGCAATGCTGGATCCTTAACCCAATGAGCAAGGTCAGGGATCAAACCTGCGTCCTCATGGATATTAGTTGGGTTCATAACCGGCTGAGCCACAACAGGAACTCCATGAGCTAGTTTTATGTACCCACATCCCACTGTAGTCTAGGTGTTCAGATTCTTTGAGAAGTAACTCAAATCACTTCATGTACCTAAAGTCTTTGGTCCCGGACTTTACCAGTCCTTATAGATAGGTAGCAGAAGGATTAGGCTCATTTAAGTTGCTGCTCTGGTATCAGATTCCATTCAGGTCCCTAAACTGTCTTAAAGTAAGGAAGCATTTAAAATAGCCATGCTTGGTAGTTCCTGTCGTGGTTCAGTGGTTAACGAATCTGACTAGGAACCATGAGGTTGTGAGTTCGATCCCTGGCCTTGCTCAGTTGGTTAAGGATCAGGCGTTGCCGTGAGCTGTGGTGTAGGCTCGGATCCCGCGTTGCTGTGGCTGTGGCGAAGGCCGGCAGCTACAGCTCCTGTTAGACCCCTAGCCTGGGAACTTCCATGTGCCACGGATGTGGCCTTAGATAAGGCAAAAAGACAAAAATAAAAAGAGTTATAAAGAATGGGTCACCTGGAGAAGCATTGCCTCCCTCCAATTCCCAAGCCCCGGGGAGGAAAAACTGGGTACTGGTTTTTTGTCTTCATCTGATGCGTCCACAGTGGGAGACTTTGTGCTAACTCTTGGGGCAAAAAGCAGAGGAAATCAGAACTAGAAGCAGCCCATCACTCCTAGGACAAGCTGCCTTTGACTCTGGACTTTGTAATTTTTCCCATTGTGCCGAGATCTGAACAGAACTATTGTGACAGAGAGGTGGTTTCGAAATGTCTTCACGAGAGCCAGGGGTGAGACGGGGCGGGTCAGGTGAGAAGCCTGGGGAAGGAGTCGTGGGGGGTGGGGAGGGAGGTTCAGGAAGGGCGGCCCTAGTTTCCATTTAATGCTTATCCTAAAAGCCTCCTCAGGCTAGAAGCTCCCTCTAGGGGTCATCTCATTTGTGTTCCTACCTTTAGAGACAGAAGGTCTTTTCGTTTCTGTAATTATCCGGGTTCCTAGGAGGTGGTACCCCTCCCAAAGCTGGTGTCGATGGAATGTGGAATGGTGTCGCTGGAATTCACTGCACTGACCGACACCCCCAGCTCACTCCCACCGGCTGTCCCCATCGCCGTATTCTTCTCTTGGCTAAAGTACCGAGGCTGGGAGTTCCCAACGTGGAGCAGCAAATCTGACTAGGAACCTTGAGGTGGCGGGTTCAGTACCTGGTCCTGCTCAGTGGGTGAAGGATCTGGCGTTGTTGTGCCGTGAGCTGTGGTGAAGGTTACAGACATGGCTCGGATCTGGCGTTGCTGTGACTGTGGCATAGGCCGGCAGCTGTAGCTCTGATTAGACCCCCAGCCTGGGACCGTAGCCTGGGAATCTCCACATGAGGCCCTAAAATGACAAAAAGACAAAAAAAAAAAAAAGTACCTAGGCTTTTTAGAGCTCAGCTCTTCTGTTTTTGGCTTTTTTCTTTCTCTTTTTTTTAGGGCCGCACCCACGGCATATGGAAGTTCCCAGGCTAGCGGTCAAATTGGATCTGTTGCTGCCAGCCTGTACCACACCCACAGCAACACCAGATCCAAACCCACATCCTCATGGACACTAGTCAGTTTCTTAACCCACTGAGCCACAATGGGAACTCCCCAGTTTGGCTTTTCGGAAACTTTATAACATCCTCCAGTTTGCTCATAAGTCAAAGAAAGAGGGCGTTCCCATTGTGGCTCAGTGGTAACGAATCCAACTAGCATCCGGGAGAATGCAGGTTCCATCCCTGGCCTCGCTCAGTGGGTTAAAGATCTGGTATTGCCGTGAGCTGTGGTGTAGGTCGCAGATGCGGCTCGGATCCTCCATTGCTGTGGCTGTGGCGTAGGCTGGCGGCTACAGCTCCTGTTAGACCCGTAGCCTGGGAACCTCCATATGCCGCGGGTGCGGCCCTAAAAAGACAAAAACAAATGTGGGGGGCGGTTGGCAGGGAAGCTTTGTAATATCTAAGCAAGAAGCTAACAGCCACAAATAACTTTTCCCCTGAGACAAGTTCCCTGAGCGATGCCCTTCCCCAGCCTCCCTGAGGTTTCCTTTGTGGCTGAGCATCCTGTCATCCACCGAAAATACTGGCCAAGCCTCTTCACGTGACCCGGGACTGCCCAGAGAGCATCACTGCTCTGTATGAAACATGGATCTTGCTTTGGAACAGGAAACACTGGGGTCTGATCCAGGTCTCACCCCAACTTTACCAGTAGGGGTGGAGGTTGAGGCCCCACAATTTTCTCTCCAGACTCCTTGGTAACTGCTAAGAACTAAGTAAGAATGTCCTCCAGGAGTGTAGGGACTTCATTAAGCCTCCAAATAAAATTACTCCCTGTATAAGAAAGGAGTATGGGAGTTCCCGTCATGGCTCAGTTGTGAACAAACCCGACTAGTATCCATGAGGACGTGGGTTCGATCCCTGGCCTCGCTCAGTAGGTTAAGGATCCGGCGTTGCCGTGAGCTGTGGTGTAGGTCGCAGAAACAGCTCAGATTCCACGTTGCTGTGGCTGTGGTGTAGGACAGCAGCTGCAGCTCCAATCTGACCCCAAGCCTGGGGACCTCCATATGCCACCAGTGTGGCCCTAAAAAGGAAAAATAAAATAAAATTAAAAATAAAGAGTATGGACCTTGGGGTCAGACTTGAATTGAATCCCCATTCAATTGACCCACTCTGGAGTAGCTGTCCTCCATGCAGCCCCAGATTTCTTATCTGAGAAATCCCACTAGTTCTGTAGAGTGTGGGGATCACGTAAGATCTGTAAAGCATTAAGCGCAACCCTCTTCCCCACGTGGAATAACTTGAACTCCGCCTGTTCTCTGTGCGAGGGGCTCACATCCCTGCTCTTCCTCTGTGCCTGTGGCTTAGTCTCAAGGGCATGCGATCAGCCTACTTAGGGGAGATCAGCTGACCCCCTTTTTTTCTTTCCGGCCGTGCCCACAGGACGTGGAAGTTCCCTGGTCAGCGATTGAATCCAAGCCTCAGCTGCGGAAACACCAGATCCTTAACCTGCTTCGACACAGTGGGAACTCCTCAGCTGGCCTTAAACATGCGTATTCATGAGCACCCTACCCAGTGAAACTTCCTGGTGGATTAGCAAAAGAGAGAAAAGCACACTTCACGATTCCTTTTTTTTTTTTTTTTTTTTTTTGCTTTTCGGGGCCACACCTGTGACATATGGAAGGTCCCAGGCTAGGGATCAAACTGGAGCTGCAGCTGCAGCAAAGCCAGATCCTTAACCCACTTGTCTGAGGCCAGAGATAGAACCCGCGTGCTCCTGGATAGCGGTCGGGTTCTTAACCCGCTGAGCCACAATGGGAACTCCCCATACTTCACTGTCCTTGATTGTGGTTCAATGCATGGACTTTGGAGCCACAGAGACCAACCTAAGCTTGGTTTCCTGCTTGGCCAGGGGCCTTGGGTACATTATTCAGTCTCTCTGAGCCTCAGTTTCATCATCTCTGAAGTGGGGAGAATATTAACTGGAGGTAAATGGTATACTTACCACGAGGTTGGAAATACTTAATGAGACAGTGTATGTTGAGTACATGTCAGGTGCTGCCGGCTATTAGCAATGGAAATTATTAACCCTGCCACAGGGCATCTCGTTGGTAGAGTACCCCCTTCCATGAGGCTTGCCAACTGTGTGAGTCGCGCTGAAGCTACATTCTGCTCATCCATGAACACCAGCTTTGCCTCTTGTTAGGCTCACAGGCTGAGATTGTTGGTCATGATGACTGAGAGGACTGCTTTGCGTCAGAGTTATTGCTCATACCAAGATCCTGAGGCAGTTTCCCCTTTTGTTCTGTTGTCCTTTTTGGTGCCTCGAGATGGGGAGTGGTGTTGGAAATAAGGGGCCTGGAGTTCCCGTCGTGGCTCGGTGGTTAACGAATCCGACTAAGAACCATGAGGTTGCGGGTTCGATCCCTGGCCTTGCTCAGTGGGTTAAGGATCCGGCATTGCCGTGAGCTGTGGTGTAGGTTGCAGACGCGGCTCAGATCTCGTGTTGCTGTGGCTGTGGTGAAGGCCGGCGGCTACAGCTCCTGTTAGACCCCTAGCCTGGGAACCTCCATATGCCTCCAGTGCAGCCCTAGAAAAGGCAAAAGGCCAAAAAAAAAAAAAAAGAAGGAATGGTGGGGAAATGCTTCTAGGGCCTCCACAGAGGTCCCAGAGGTTCCCCACCGCTCCCCCATCACTGCATGTCTCTGCTTGCTTCTAACCACACTCCCCAGAGTGTGCGTCTCTCTCTCTCCTCTCTGGCTCCCCTGATCCTGGACTCTTCATTTGTCAGCAAAGGAGACTGAATCCGTTCTTACTTGCCATCCAAGGGCAGCTTTGGGGGGAGGGGCCTGTCATCTTTCCGTTCTTTCTGGCCACGGGCAGGAATATGCAACAGTAATTATCCCGCAGCAACCGGAGGAACCGGGCCTGGGGCTGACTGTTTCTGGAGAGACACCATGGGTACCATCACTGTTCCATTTTACAGATGAAGATACTGAGGCCCGAGAGGTTCACTTACCCAAAGTCACGCAGCCAGTATTTGAGCCTAGGTAGTTTAACTCTGGAGCCCATGCTCTTCCACGACTCTGGCCTTTCCTTGGAGACCGCCACCCTGTATACCAAGGACATTGCGGGACCTTAAGGCCAAAAATATCTGGTGCTTGTTTTTTTTTTTTTTTTGCCTTTTCTAGGGCTGCACCCGCGGCATATGGAGGTTCCCAGGCTAGGGGTCTAACAGGAGCTGTAGCCGCCGGCCTTCGCCGCAGCCACAGCAACGCGGGATCTGAGCCGCATCTGTGACCTACACCACAGCTCACGGCAGCGCCGGATCCTTAAGCCACTGAGCAATGCCAGGGATCGAACCCGCAACCTCATGGTTCTTAGTCGGATTCGTTAACCACTGAGCCACGATGGGAACTCCAGTGATGACAGAAATATTCTATGTCTGCCTTTCTAATATGGTAGCACAAACCACATGAAATGTGGCACCTGGACAATAGCTAGTGGGACTGAGGAACTGGATTTAAAATCATAGGAATTCAATACTGACTCTTGGAGGGTGAAGCTTTATAAGCTTTCTGTATAGCACTGGCACTCCTGGAGGTCAGGGACCAGTTGGAAGTGGTGGCTATGGATGTTCAGGAGGGCACTTGCCATTTGCAGGTCCTTGTTGGCCTTTAGCCGAAATGGTTAAAATACACAGGTCACCCTGGGAAGAAAATGGGCACTGGAGTCAGACAGACCAGGGTTTGAATCCTGGCTCCTCCACTTGTTAGCCTTATGACCTTGGGCAAGTTTCCTTTAAATATTTAGACTCTGATTCAGCATCTGTAAAACAGATAATACCCATAAGGCCTGTAGGGCTTTGCTTTTTCAGCCACTCATTCATTCCACACTTTTTTCTTTTCCTTTTTTTTTTTTTTTTTGTTCTTTTTAGGGCCACACCCACTGTATATGGAGGTTCCAGGCCAGGAGTCAAATTGGAGCTGTAGCCACCAGCCTAAACCACAACCACAGCAACACCAGATCCGAGCCACATCTGTGACCTACACCACAGCTCACGGCAACGCAGGATCCTCAAACCCACCAAGCGAGGCCAGGGACTGAACCTGTGTCCTTGTGGATAGTAGTCAGATTCGTTTCTGCTGAGCCACGATGGACATATTTACTGAACACCCCCTATGGTCGGGACTTTGCTGTGACAAAGCCCTCCTGAAAATAAAGTAGCCTAGGGCGGGATCTGTCAAGTGGTGAAATGGTAAAAGACGTGGCTGAGAGAGGGTTGTGTGGGTTAAACTGGACAGCGAATGTGAAGTTCCCAATCAGAGCCCGTAGCACAACAAAGGTTCACCTTCTCTTCTGGCACAGGGCTTACCTCTCCTGCCAAGGGCCCTGTCTCCACTTCTGGGCTGCCACAAAGAAAGGAGACAAAACTGTCACCCTCCATGGACAGAACTGGGTGTGTCCCTTACACCAGGACCGAAAACCCATGACATGGACCCACTCTAGTGGTATCCTGCAGACTTGAAAAGGGCAGAAAACACCCGAGGACCTTGCCTCACCCCAACAGATATGCCGGGAGGCGGTCCCACCTCTGGAGGGTCCAGTCCAGGAAGCACAGGAGATGGGGCCCGCTCTCCCCGCATCTGAGTGGGGCTGCGGGGTGGCTGCAGATCTGGATGCCGGGAAGTTCCATAACCTGGGATAATGTGGGGTGTGGACACGGAGACTCCGACCCAAGCTGAAACAGAAGTGCTGAGGGGCTCAGGAGCCAGAGAGGCGGGAAGGAGGTGCTGGTGGGCTTGTCCGCCTGCCGGCCGCCGCCCACTCCCTTAGGGCAATGCCAGCTGGACGGTTCTTCTTGCTCCTGACACAGCTTGAGTGAGGAGTGTCACCTGATCTTGGGGCACATTCCAGAATGAGGCCACCGCCAAGAATAGGACCCAGGAACCCTGCCCTGCGTCCTGCCCCGATTAATCACACACTCTCAGAGCCGGAGCAAGACGTCAGACTCCGTGGGGGAGGGGGAGCGGGAGCCGATATCAGGCGGTGGGGCTGGGAGAAGGCAGGGAAGGCCCCCAGCAGCCCCTCCACAGCCACGTGTCGTCCAGTGCACCACAGGCGTGGCCCTTGGTCCCAGGGATTCGTCCAGCGGGTCCCTCTGGAGTTCTGGGCCCACAGACCTCCTAAGCAGTGACTCTGGCTGGGGATATGTGCAAGTGCGAAGGGAGACACAGCCTTGGAGAACAGTGTTTGTGCAGCCCAAGGACCGTGGAGCTGAGTCTTGAAGGATGAGTAGGCTCAGGAATCTAGGCCACGGACTGCTCACGTGTGTGATAGAATTACCATGTGACGCGCAAGAGCCTAAGCGTGCTGGGGTGGGCTGCGAGCCGCTGACGCGAGGCAGGCTCTATTGGAGATATTTGGGGTCCCAGTAGGATCCCACACCGTCCAGCCTAGAACCGCGCGCGCGCGCGCGTGTGTGTGTGTGTGTGTGTGTGTGTGTGTGTGTGTCACATGCTGGGAGAAATAGCATAGCAGGAGCATTGACAGCCTTGAAGTCAGATGACCCAGGTTCAAATCTCGGCCCTGACACTTAGCGGTAGAGTTTTTCTTATCCCTGCTAGTCTTGGGTTTTCCTTTTCTTTTTTTTTTTTGCATTTTAGGGCTGCACCCACGGCATATGGAGGTTCCCAGGCTAGGGGTTGAATCGGAGCTACAGCTGCTGGCCTATGCCACAGCCACAGTCACGCCAGATCTGAGCCGTGTCTGCAACCTACACCACAGCTCACAGCAATGCCGGATCCTTAAACCACTGAGCAAGGCCAGGGATCGAACCCACAACCTCATGGTTCCTAGTCGGATTCGTTAACCACTGAGCCACGACGGGAACTCCCATCTAGTCTCAGTTCTCCAGCCCACAAAATAGCACCCTGTCTCCCACAGTTGTGATGGCCATGACAAGAGATGAAACCCAGTGCCTGTCCCGTGGTCAGTGCCCACTCAGTGTTGACGGTACCACAGAACAGTTGAACACAGGGCGTTCTCCTCGGTCTGAAAAAAATTGCCATGTGGCTGTGTGTTTATTCTCCCCCTTCCCTCATCAGCTTCCGCCCCTGGTCCCGGCTCTCCGGCCCTGCTGTCCAGGGGGTGACATCAGACTATGGAGCAGCTGGCCAGACAATGGAGCAGAGTGTCCTAGGAGGCTGGAGGTATTGGGGGAGGCAGAGGGTGGAAAAAGCCAAGCTGTCCTGCCCCCAGAGGCCTCGGGGCTGGTGTGGAGACAGCAGGCACCAGAACAGGCCTCTGAAAATACAAACAGAGCGATGGGCTGGAAGGGGAGGAGGGTGGGGAGGGGGTCAACAGAGCTGAGAAGGAAGGGTTCTGTGTAGACGGGAAAGTGGGTGAGTCTGACCTTGGACTTCAAGGAGGGCTCAATCCCCACCCCCACGGCCGAATCTCCCAGACTAGGTGGTGTGGCCCCCCTCCAGGTTACCTGGCAACCAGGCCCTGGGAATTCAGTTCATCCTGCACCGAACGCCTTCCGGAAGTCTGTTGCTGTGTAAGTCCCGGGTGACAGAGAGACCACAGACTAGGTTTCAAAGATAGGCTATAAATGCCATATAGTAGGTCTGTAAGAATAATTGATGCCATATAATCACCCATCCCCAAGGACCCATGTTTTCCAAAGCCCAGATAGCTGACGTGGGATGGTCAGTTTCAGATGCCCTCTGGGAGTTCCCGTCGTGGCTCAGTGGTTAATGAATCCGACTAGGAACCATGAAGTTGTGGGTTCGATCCCTGGCCTCGCTCAGTGGGTTAAGGATCCGGCGTTGCCGTGAGCTGTGGTGTAGTTTGCAGACGTGGCTCGGATCCCGCGTTGCTGTGGCTGTGGCGAAGGCCTGTGGCTACAGCTCCTGTTAGACCCCTAGCCTGGGAACCTCCATATGCCGCGGGTGCGGCCCTAGATAAAGCAAAAAAAAAAAAGACAGATGCACTCTGAACAACAGAAGACAATATCTGAAGCTGTGAAGTCACTGAGACTGTGAAATCCATGACTTGGATGGAAGGGCAGAGGGGGGGCTTTAAGTCCTGGGGGGCTGCTCTTACCCAGGGAGCTGCTGAGGGTACGGAGCGGGCCCAAGGGTAGCTATCTGTGCCAGTTTAACACAGTTAATAGGGTTGAGCTCCCCAGATCCCTGTAAAGCGCTCCATCTTGCAGATGAAAACACTGAGGCTCGGAGAGCCAGTGGATTCAGCCCTAGGTGGGTCTGACTCCACGAGCGGGGCCTTCCCACCCTGCTGAGCTGGGGCCAGAGTGTGACAGGGACCCTGAGTCTGTGGCTGTGTGTGGGCAGTGAGCTGATGAGAGGGGGCCCTGAGATCAGAGCCCTCCACTTCACACCTGTACCAGGTAGCCACGCCACTCGGCCCCACATCTGGGCAAGTGGAGGGAAGAAATCAGGTGGCAGGTGCTGGCACGTGGACACTTGACCATGTGGACAATTGACCCCTCAGGCTCGAAGGCAATGTGCTACTTACTGGAGCACCTCTGCCTGGAAGCAGGTGCAACAGAATGTCCCCAAGCCTTTGAGGGAGGGTGAGGAGCCCAGACAGCTCTCCTTGATTCTCCGGCCTGAACAGGGTGAGGTCTGAATTCTTGGTTAAGTTCTGTGCTCGGCACTTTCCTGGGGTACTTGAGAAGCTCCCTGGCCTCTGGCCTCTCCTCTCTCAGGGAGCAGTTTGTCTTCTCCATCCCGGCCCCTCCTTATTGGAGGGAATTTAGCTCTGAGGAAGGACTGGCCAGGCTGGGCTGGGCTGGGCTGGGCCTGAATTCCTCCTCAGGGCTGTGGCCTGAGAAGACCCTGGAAAGGGGACAGGGGACAGGTGTTCCTCATGCTTAGCTGTCTCCCAGCCTGGAGGACAGACAAGCTGGGGGCACGCCCCAGCAGCAGGCCCCTGAACACATCTCTGGGGAGGGGAGCAGCCAGGAGACCCTGGCACTGAAGCCAGGAGACCCCTGGGACTGCCCCAGCCTGAGAACCAAGCTATGTGCTCTGAGTGCCCAGGGCTTCGGGACCAGGCCTCACCCGGCGGCCCCCTAGGGAGACACAGCCAGACGGCACCTCCACCTTTGCACTCCCTAACTCCCTGCCAGCGGGGCTGGGGGTGAGGAGGTGGTCAGTCTGGCGTTTGCCCTGGCCCGTGGTGCTGCAATGATGGGGCGGGGGGCTGAGATACAAGTCAGAACACCTGAGCCTCAGCTTGCACCACCCTGCCTCTGTGTTCTTGGCTAAGTCTCCTGGCCGCTCCGGCCCAGCTCTCCTGTGCCTGATGCACAGAGCTGTGGTGAGCACCACAAGGAGCCGTGGAGCTGCAAGGTGGGCCAGATGTCAGCAGTGTCCCCCGCACCCCCCCCCATATCACCCAAATACGGTTCAGTCGGCCAGTCTTTCCCCTGCAAGGTCACCAAAGCAAATGACACTGTCCAGTCCTCCGTTCGCCCCCCACCCACCCACATTGGCCCAAAGGAATCACACAAGAAGGTCTGTTGATACTATGAGCTTTTAATTGGTATCTTCCCCCCTACATTTGAGGAAGAAACGAGAAATCCCCGCAATGACCTTCTCCAGCTTTGGAGGGGCTTGGACAGAATGAAGGACTAAGGAAGGAATGGGGGTAGACAAAGAGCTGACGGTGGGTGTCCTTTATCTGGTGGTGGGGTGGCGGGACCTGCACAGGAAATCCAGAAACAGAAGTCACCAGCAAGCTGCCACATCCCCTGAGGTTAGCCCTCCCAGGCCGCACCTAGAGCCTCGCTCCAGGTCCCTGCGGTTCCTGAAGCCACCGCCAGATGGGAGTCTCGAGCAACATTGCTGTTCCTTCCCAAGTCTGCCTCCCTTCTTATTCCTTCACCAACCCCGTTCCCTGCCTGCTTTTCCTCTTCCTTCCTTTCTCTTGCCACCAAAACAAATCCGGGGGCTTCTATCTTCTTTAGGTCCGGGGAAGCCAGTGGCACCTGAAAGCACAGGCTCTGTTAAATGGGACTTTGTGACACCTGGGAGAGCCAAGCCAGCAGGAGCCCTGGGACCTGGACATCGTGTTCGGTCACTCTGAGATGGGCGGTGACTTACATCTCTCTGTGGTCTGAGCACCTGGCACCCAGTAAGCATTCAGATAATCTCCACTGAATTGGATTGAACAGAACCAAGTCAATCAATTATCCAATAAAGCAATCAATGAAGCCAAGGAGAAGAAATAAGAGAAAAGTATATTCTGCCAGCCAGTTTGACCAAAGCACAGGCTGGCCACCCCAGAAAGGCAGCTGCCCGGCAGCCTCCACTCAGGCAAGCAAGGCAAGTTGTACACTGGGTTGGACCATGCCTCCTCGCTTTCTGCTTCCCACAGCCCCTACCATGAAGTGGTCCCTGCTCATAAAGCTCTGGGGGGCTGTGAGGGATTTGTCCAATCAGTTTCTGGGCCCTTCTTTCTATCCCCACCTACCACTTTTGCAAACCAGTTCATCCAATTATTCCTGTGACCACCACGCAGCCGCCATCTCTAGACTCCTGGCTGGGAGCCTGGCTGGGGACGGGGCAGCTGGGAGAGCCAGGGGAGGGCATGGCCAGTCAAGAGAGAAGATAACAAGGCCGGAGAAGACCAGTCATCGGGAACAACCTGCAGGTGTCTGTTGACCTCTCCTTTCGTCCCCCTCAGCTAAAAGAGACACAGATCACTCCTTTTTTCTTTTTTTTTTGTCTTGTTGCCTTTTCTAGGGCTGCACTAGCGGCATATGGAGGTTCCCAGGCTAGGGGTCTAATTGGAGCTATAGCCGCCAGCCTTTGCCACAGCCACAGCAACGCAGGATCTGAGCCGCGTCTGCAACCTACACCACAGCTCACGGCAACGCCAGATCCTTAACCCACTGAGCAAGGCCAGGGATCGAACCCACAACCTCATGGTTTCTAGTCGGATTCGTTAACCACTGAGCCACAACAGGAACTCCTACACAGACCCTCCCCCTTTTATTGAATTCAAAGAGTAGAAGTTGATCTAAGACCCTCAGGTGGCTTTTTTCTGATGCTTTCATGGATATTCCCCTACTGGCCTACGACCATCTAATCTGACCTTGCCTAGTTTGTGGACTGAGGAACTCCGGGGGCGGTGGGAAAATGGAAGAGGGTTGGGAAGGGGGGCCGGGAGGGGTGGAGGGCTTCACTGCAAGCCTGGGAACTCCTTGAGAACGTCGCAGGTTTTCTTGTGCATGACCTCACGCAGCTTCCGCACCCGCCGGGTGCTGGACGCTCCCACAAAGCTGTCGGGCCGCAGCATGGCCATGCCGCCCTCCACCTCGCCCATGACGATGAGCGGCGTCTCCCCCACGGTCACATTGGGGCAGGGGCAGGTCCAGTCCACGTGGAGCAGAGTGACCTCCAGTGGCTCCCGGCCCAGGAACTTGAGGCCCATCTTCTCATCCTTTAGGACCTCGTCCACGGTCACCAGGGCGCGACCCGAGTCAGGCTCCTCCGTCAGCTCAGAGACTCGGCCCAGGATGACAAAGTCACTCCGACAGAAGCTGGTAACGAGCTTCTGCCTTGGCTTGCAGGCCCGGCAGCGCTGGTTCCCCCGGGGGAAGGGGCAGGACTCCTCGCAGGCCTCGCGGCTCTCAAAGTTGTTGCCGTTCCCCTCGCAGCCGCCGTAGACAAACGACTGGCACTGACCGGTCTGGCTGTTGTAGGCCCAGCGGGGCGCATAGGCCTTGCAGGGCCCCTGCAGGGCGGGCAGGCTGCACACGGCCAGCGGCCCGCTCATGCAGGCCAGCATGCAGGCCTCGTAGGTCTCAAAGTGGTTGCGGTTGCGGTGGCAGTGGCCGAAGGTGAAGGTCAGGCAGTTGTTGGCCTGGGCGTCGAAGTGCCAGCGGGTCTGCTCCTCGCCACAGTCCTCACTGTCGGGGGGCTTCAGGCACTCGGCCGCGGGGAAGGCCGTGCCGTTGAGGCCGCTCTCCGCGGTGGCCGAAGCCTGACCCCCCCTGACCACCGACAGCGGGAAGTCAGCCCGCAGGATGCCGGCGGCGTTGCGGGCGGTGCAGGTGTAGATGCCGGCATCCTGGGGCTGGGCGTTGTAGATGACCAGCTGGGCGATGTTGGTGACCACCACGTTGCCGCGCACGTGGTTGGGCCTCATGACCACGTTCTCCCGATCCTCCAGCTGCTTCTCCCAGGTGATCTCAGGCCGGGGCCGGCCCGCCACGTCACAGAGGAAGCTCACAGTCTCGCCCACGGTGACCGACTGGCGCGCGGGCTGGTTGAGCAGAGCTGGGGCCGCCGTGTCCGGGCCAGGGGTCTCCGGGGAGGCCGTGGTGGGGTGCACGGTGGTCTCGGGCGGCGGGGGGCTGGTGTTGGGCCAGGTGAAGTGATAGCGGCAGGTGACCACGG
This sequence comes from Catagonus wagneri, assembly GCA_004024745.2. NCBI lineage: Eukaryota > Metazoa > Chordata > Mammalia > Artiodactyla > Tayassuidae > Catagonus > Catagonus wagneri. The sequence goes on from PVHT020001179.1 coordinate 7,916,197, forward strand.
CCAGGGTGATGCCCCTGGAGCAGGCCTCAGCGTCCATGTAGCAGCGGTTATAGTAGGTGAGGCCGTCGGAGGCACAGGTGAAACTGGGCTCCTTCTCGCAGCGGTCTCTGCACTTGCACACGGGCTGGCCGTCCCAGATGTCACATTCGGACCCCTGCTGCAGACACATGAAGTGGTCGCACGTGGCCTCCTTGGGCATGCTCACGGGGCCCTTCTTCCCCTTCACATCCATGTAGCGGGCCGCCACGCAGCTCTTGGTCCCACACACGTTGGGGCAGCACTTCTCATAGGTCTCACACTCCTGGGGAGAGTCAGAGAGAGAGAGAGGCCTGAGCGAGGAGGAGGAGAAGGAGGAGGGGAGCAAACAGGCTTCCCCACCCTCCGCCGTGGTCTCCGGGGGAGGGAACTAATCTAGGCTCCCATACTGGGAGCAGAACCCATTGTGGCGTGGTGGAAACGAATCCGACTAGTATCCAGGAGGATGCGGGTGTGATCCCTGGCCTTGCTCACTGGGTGGGGGAGCCGGCGTTGCCGTGAGCTGTGATGCAAGGCTGCAGACGCCTCTCAAATCCCAGGTTGCTGTGACTGTGGCGTAGTCCTGCAGCTACAGCTCTGACTTGACCTCTAGCCTGGGAACTTCCATATGCCTCATCCGTGGCCCTAAAAAGAAAAATTTTTTTTAAATGATAATGATAATAATAATAATAATAGCTATGAGCACCTGTTTGCCAGCCCCACATCTAAGGACGTTTACATCTGTCAACTGATCTAAGGCTCACGGCAGGCACAGCCGTCATCCTCACTTCACAGGTGATGATGACCGAGGCACAGAGAGGTTAGGTAACTTGACCAAGGTCACACAGCTAATGGTGTGCAAAGAGGCAGGCCACATACTGTAAGAGGGAAAGTCTTCCTACTACCACGAGGTGAAATGAGAAGGAAGAGACTAAGAGAGCCGATGTTCAAGTCCACAGGGCTGGGAGGTGGTGGGAGAGGACTTCAAGCTCCAGGTGGATGGAATCCTGGAATGAGGTTTTTACTTCTACGTCATATTGTTACCAAGTGAGGTCTACACTGGAACAAATGAGCCTGCTTTTTGGTCTTTTCCACCGGGGACACCCTAGCCAAATTGTCACCCAGTCGCTAGGAAGAAAAAGTCGGACACCCCTGGGATCACTGTTCAAGGCTGTCCAGGAGTTCCCTTCACGGCTCAGTGGTTAACGAATCCAACTAGGAACCATGAGGTTGCGGGTTTGATCCCTGGCCTTGTTCAGTGGGTTAAGGATCCGGCGTTGCCGTGAGCTGTGGTGTAGGTTGCAGACGCAGCTTGGATCCCGCGTTGCTGTGGCTGTGGCAAAGGCCGGCAGCTACAACTCCTGTTAGACCCCTAGCCTGGGAACCTTCATATGCCGCAGGTGTGGCTCTACATAAAGGCAAAAAGACAAAAAAAAAAAAAAAAAAAAGGCTGTCCACCAGCACTTCAGGAGAGGCAGCCCTGATGGCCCAGGTTCATCCAGAGTCTGGAGGAAGGGCATCGGGACAAGCCAGGACGCCAGGCCTCGCCGCTGTGGCCAGTTCCAATGTGTGGGACATTGCATGGGGAAATCAACAGGGGAGAAAATGTCCCCTCGTGTGGCAAAGTTCAGCAAGGCCGTCGGCGAGAACTCGCCAGGCTCTAATTCCCTCTGATTCTCTGTGGAGCCGCGTAAGGCATTAGCTTAATTCCTGGAAATCGGTAACATGCTCCGGGGCCGACACAAACAAGGATTTCACGTGGTGTTTTCGCCGGGGCGCAGGCAGTGCCCCTAATCCAGAGCCCTGCTCGTGGCTCTGGGAGCTGCTCCCCACCAGGGCTGGCCTCGCGCGGCTCTGACTTTCCCGTCAGCCTCCCGGACATTCCACATCAGCTAAGGCTGCGTGGAGCCCGCCTGCTCGACTTGTTTACTGATTTCCCCTCTCAGCTCAGAATGGGGACTTTGTTTTTCAGCCCTTGCTTGGCGTAGGCTTCTGGGCCACACCGGGAGGATCTGGGGCAGGGAGAGAGGCCCAGTGGTAGGTGAGGGCAACAGGGTCCTTCGATGCCTTCAGGACTCTGGCCGGGAGGAGCTCCTTCTGGACTCAGAGGTCCCTGAAAGCCTGGGTCCTTGGGCGCCCGGAAAGGTATTTCTGGGCACAGGAAATCTGGAGGGGATCTTTTGCACTGTTTTCGCTGAAGGACACAGATCAGAGGCTGCCTAAACCCCCAGCCCCACGGAGGTGCTTTCTCCCCCAGACACACAAAATCAGCCAGAGTCTCGCTGTCCCCAAGCCCCACCTGATTTATGAGACCAGCCCGTGCCAGTGAAACAGGCTTCCCAGCCAGTGTAGCCAGGTAACAGCATGACCTCAGCCAGATGGGAACACTCGGCCACCCCTCCCCGCTCCGTACCGCCCTTCCCCACAGCACCCCCATTGCTCCCTGCCAGGGAGAAGCCTGAGGACTGTCCCCTGGCCACTCTCTCCAGGGGAAGCCCTCGATCCCGTAGGTGACATGCATCTGGCAGAGGCAACACTGGGGTCTCTCATGTTCCCTGGAGTTGCCCAGTGCAGCCAGAGCCCCAGGAGCTGCCGGACTGGCAGGAAGTACCTCTGCCCAGTGGGGGTGCCAGGTACCCTGGGGGAAGTGGCAGGAACAGCCCCTGGGCTCAGGAGCTAGGAGAGCGTGGCTTCAGTACCAGCGCGGCCCTGAGTGCTGCAGGCGCTCTGATGAGAGCAGGAGAGAGGACGGAGGACTCTGGCAGGTTGAAATTAGGCCACTTCCCTCCCGGGGCCACCCAGAGAGTCTCTTCAGACCCACTCATGCCCGCCCTCCCCATCAGCCTGGTCTCAGGGTCGGAGTCTGAACCCCCGGGCAGGTGGCCTGGCATCCAGATGAAACCCAAGCTTGGTGGTCAGACAGATACAGGATCCAGGTGCCCCACACCACCTCACCCCCTGCCCCCCGGCCCTGGAGCCTTGTGCTGCTCACTGCAGCCTCCTGAGTTCCACTCTTACCTGTCGAGGGGCAGATGGGTCGTAGCCGTCTGTCTGATGTGCCTGGCATAGAGCTGGCTCAGAGCAGCTCTCAGCAGACATGAGACCAGGAATCCGAAGATTCTCAAGTCGCTGAAAAACTCAGGCATCACTCCCACCTGCTCTTCCAGACCCCCTCGAAGTTTGACAGACATCACACCCTGTTTATCTCCATAGTCTGGGACCCCGGTGCCTGCACGAAGCCGAGTCAACGCCAGCACCCAGCTTTCACTCTCCCTCACAAGCAAGCCCACTCGGCCCATCTCAGGCTTCCAGATTTGCACTCACCTGGTCTGTCTCACACTCCCGCTTGCAGGTGCTCTGGGCGTCTACCCAGAGGTTGGGGTTCATGTCGTTGGGGCAGATGCCGGCATGAGAGTATCGGATGGGTGGCAGTGCCAGGCCTCTCGGGGACACCCCGAGCAGCAGCAGCAGTGCTGCCACCTGCCCCCAGCGGGACCAGGACCGGCGGCGTTCCGGGGCCCACATGGTGCAGTCCGCGGCAGCCGGATACCTCCCCTGAGACGAGACCAGGGCGGGGGCCCCCGGGGCCTTCTGCTTCTCGGGGGCTGCAGACACCTGCCCTGCCCACCCCAGCAGGCCTCCTCGCTGCTGCTGGGGCTGCGGCTGCCTCCACCAAGCCAGTGGAGCCCTCGGGCTGTGCAGCCCCAGATAAAGGGAGGTCCTTCTCCGGGGTGTGCAGGGAGAGGAGCCGCACAGGGGCCCCAGCCTGGATTTATGTCCTGGGCGCGCCACCCGAGTGGGAGCGAGCTAACCTGACGCCTGTGACAGGCAGGCTGCTGGCTCCTCTGTCCTGTGGCTGATCACAGACTTGTTGCAGAAGAGGAAAAAAAAAGCTGGAAGCAGTTTAGGCGGCGTATCTGGCACGGTGGGACACCTGCTTGTTTTTGACTCCAGGAGGCCTTTAACCCCTTCGGGGGCCAGAAATGGCATGTGCTTTGGGGGGAGCTGGCTCCGGGACACGCAAGCTCACTGTACGCAGAGGCTTGCTTCCCTCCCCCACCTCTCGCGGGCCCCCTCCTCCCCTTGGCCACCTCCGAAGAACACACACTCGCTTGTTACAAGGAGGGACCTGCAGCCGCAGGGTTAGCATCGCCGGCCTGATAGTACATCTGAGAGCAAATGACGTGGAAAAACAACGAGTTCACGGCCATTCCAGGGCGGGCCTGAGCAGCCCGTGCTGTGTAAGCCGACTCCCGCCCCCCGGCACCAGGTCCCTGGGTGGGGGGCTCGCGGACAGCTCCCTATCTCTCAGTCCCGGGCCCATTTGCGTCTCAAGTTCCAACTTCGATGAATTTTCCCCAAATCATTCCAGAGACACATACCAGATATGCTTCGGCTCCCCAGCTCCGGGACGTATCGCATTCCCGCTCCTCGACTGACAAGCTCACGGCTCCAAGAGAGTCTACGTGGTCACCGTGTCCCAGGGCGGCACCGGGCAGCCGAGCCGCCTCGCTAACGACCACGAAGGCCGTGCTCAGGGAGCGCTGGTCGGCTCTCGTCCCCCGACTCTACGAAGAAGATGGTGGAGTTCCCGTCGTGGCGCAGTGGTTAACGAATCCGACTAGAAACCATGAGGTGGCGGGTTCGATCCCTGGCCTCGCTCAGTGGGTTAAGGATCCGGCGTTGCTGTGAGCTGTGGTGTAGGCTGCAGACGCGACTCGGATCCCGCGTTGCTGTGGCTGTGGCGAAGGCCGGCGGCTACAGCTCCTGTTAGACCCCCTAGCCTGGGAATCTCCATACGCCGCGGGTGTGGCCCTAGATAAAAGGCAAAAAGACAAAAAAAAAGAAAAAGAAGATGGTTACCTCTTGTGACTTGCGGTCGTAACACGTGCCAGGCTGTGTGCATCGTCTCATTTCATCCTCACGACAAAGTCTGCCTTCATTTTAGCTTTGGGGAAAAGACACACAGAGAGGCTAAGCAACTTTCCCCCCTGTCGCACAGCCACGTGACCCCACTATTAATACAGGCGCCCCAGCTAGCAGGGCCTCTGCAAAGCACCCCTCCCCAGCCAGCTGTCAAAACTGCCGTCAAGGTGCAGCCCCAGCTCTGGCCTTTACAGGCTAGATACAAAATTTGTGAACCAGCAAGGGCTGTATTTGTCGAGGGGCCAGGCAAAGAGCCAGAAGCTGCCGGGGGTGGGGCGATTTCTCTCCCATCGGGCAGGAGATGGCTCGGATCCAGAGTGCCACGGAAAAGTGAGCAGGATGTGGCTTTGTGTTGGTCACTCCATCCCTGGGGGTTGAGAGGCGGTGGGGAGAGAGATCCCTGGAAGAGAGAGGTAGCTTTTCAAGGCCAAACTGCAAAGCATTGGGGGAGTTGCTGTATTCCAGGAGCACATAATCATGTCACAGGCAGGGACACTGAGTGCTAAGCCCAGGCCCGCTCTGGGCTTGGGCTAGACTTCACCCTCCAGCTGGCCTGCGAAAGGGCAGAGCCCCTCTCTGCAGCCTGCAGACCTAGCCTCTTCCTCGCAGGTGGTGTGTTGCCTCCTTCCCGCCTGAGCCAATTCCTTCCCGTCGTGTGGGTCATTCTGCAAGATCTGTCTTTTCTGCTTATGTCAAAGAGCTAATGAAGGGTGTCAGATCCTAATCCCCTAAATTATTGGAATAAACTTCCCTCCGAGGCCGATCCCAGTAATGAAGCCAGACAGCGGGCGACGCCGGCTGCTTTGAATTCCCTGTAATTTCATAAACCCGTGTTCCAGCTGCTCAGAGCCGCGCCTCTGCACGGTGCTTGACGAACGTGGTTTGTGCAGCCTCTTTTGATATCGCAAAGGGAAATGGACAGTGACACATTTCTGAGCAGGACTTAGAAAAATTGTCACAGCCCCATCGCACGAGGACAAGCATCCAGGGAGAGAAGGCTGATTTCTGGGGGGTCACTTGAGACCATTGGGTGGGGGGAGCGGGGAGGGGCACAGAGCAGAGGGAGGGGGAGGGGGTGGTCGGAAAAGCAGAGCAGCTAGTCCATCCCGCCCCGCTCCTCCGCCCGCTCTGTCCTGTGGAGAGGGAGCCGTGGGCCTCTCCCTGGCCGGGCCCCACTCCTGGCCATTCTGCTGAGAACTCTCAAAACAGCACCGGGGAAGAAGGGGCCCTAGAATGCTCTCCCTCTCAGCCCTTCCAAGTCTCCCACCAAAACACAGCTCAGAATAATAAATAACATCTGATTAGGGCTTGGCGCCCATACAGCGCTTTCACCTACTGCGTCACGCTGACCCTCACACCAGCCCCAGAGGGAGCTCGGGGTGAACACGAGGAAATCGAGTTACGGAAGGGCTAGGTGGGCCTGCCCGGGGGTCCAGGGGCTCACAGCCTCCCCTCTCTGACCCCCGTCTTCACAAAAACAAGCTTCCGGCCCCTCCAGAAAGCCCCCCCCCCAGCTGGCCACCCCACCAGCCCGGCTTATTTATAAGCTGTTGTGGGAGTGCTTTGAAGTCCCCTCCTCCTCGGCCCTCCCTCCCACGGTCCTGGGATCTGGCTCCGTCTGACTCTGTCCCCCTCACACTCCTCCGTGGAAGGTGGCGGGCAACCCACGCTCACCAACTCCCTGGGGCCAGAGGCGGGCTCCACTGCCTCTCCCCACCAACCCAGGCCTCTGCGGAATGGAGATGGGCTGGATCGGTCCGAACAGGGCCCGAACTTGGAGGTGTCCGCTGCCGTTCACCCTCCCCATGGACCCCGGGCACAGCTGGGTCGGAAAGAGGGCTGGGTCCTGACCTCATCTCAGAAGAGCGCCACTGCTGTTGGAGGGCGGAGGGGCCGTGGACCCTTCACACCCTCCAGCATGGGTTCAAGGCCTTCTCTAGGTGCAGCTGGCAAGAAGTCACCCAGGACATGGAGTTCCCGTCGTGGCTCAGTGGTTAACGCATCCGACTAGGAACCATGAGGTTGCGGGTTCAGTCCCTGGCCTCGCTCAGTGGGTTAAGGGTCCGGCGTTGCCGTGAGCTGTGGTGTAGGTCGCAGACGCGGCTCGGATCCCGCGTTGCTGTGGCTGTGGCGAAGGCCAGCGGCTACAGCTCCTGTTAGACCCCTAGCCTGGGAACCTCCGTATGCCATGGGTACGACTCTAGATAAGTCAAAAAAACAAAAAAAAAAGTCACCCAGGAGAGTGAACTCTGGGTGACCCTTGACCTCAGGTCCACCGTTAACAGAACAACACCTGAATGACTAGCGCCTTGACAGGAGGACACAACTGACACCATTTCCTAAGTGGGCCGGGTCTTCCCTCCAGAGACATCAACCATTAATATGGAGACACCTGGAGACACCAAGCCAACATCTCAGATGCTGCAGGCCTCATGCAAGACCAAAGCTCTTACCTCTTGAAGGGTCTCCTTCCTCTCTCCCTACTTGACCTTTTCTTTTCTTTTTTTTTTGTCTTTTTGCCTTATCTAGAGCCGTACCCATGGCATACGGAGGTTCCCAGGCTAGGGGTCTAATCGGAGCTGTAGCCGCTGGCCTACGCCACAGCCACAGCAACGTGGGATCCAGGCTGCGTCTGCAACCTACACCACAGCTCCCGGCAACGCCGGATCCTTAACCCACTGAGCGAGGCCAGGGATCGAACCCGCAACCTCATAGTTCCCGGTCGGATTCATTAACCACTGAGCCACGATGGGAACTCCTCCTTACTTGACTTTTTTTTAAAGTACCTACTATGTGCTAAGTTGTGGGGACATAGAGATAGACAGCAGTCCTTGTCCACTGAGAGGGCACAATCTTGGCCAGAAAACAAATATGCAAAAAGCATAAGAACAGTATTTGCTGTCTTGGGGGGGCCTTACGAGCGCTAGGAGGAGGGAGGGGGGAGGAGGGAAGGGTCTGGGGGTTGTTGAGCACGTGACATGGGCTGGGTCTTGAAGCCTGAGCAGGACCCTGTTTCCTACACTGCTCCTTGGAAAGGCCTGGCCCACAGCACGGCCTCCTCTGCCAAGGCCCTCCCTCCTGCAGCCCAGGCCTCCAGAAGGGGAGGTGAGAGGGAAGTCGGTGGGCTGAGGAGAGGAGACAGGGGTGGGAGCTTCAGGTCTGGCTTCCACCTGGGGAGGCCCCAGCAAAGTCAAAGCAGCAGCCCATTCTGGTCCATCCTGCTTGGGCTCCTGGACCCGAGACGGCCACACTTACTCTCGGGTGGATGGGGGAGGCCAGTCCGCTGGGAGTCTCCCTGCCCTGATCCTTGTCATTTAAACATACTGGGGAGGAGTTCTCGTAGTGGCTCAGTGGTTAACAAATCTGACTAGAGGCCATGAGGTTGTGGGTTTGATCCCTGGCCTTGCTCAGTGGGTTAAGGATCCGGCGTTGCCTTGAGCTGTGGTGTAGGTTGCAGACGCGGCTCGGATCCCGCGTTACTGTGGCTGTGGCGTAGGCTGGCAGCTACAGCTCCGATTTAATTCCTAGCCTGGGAACCTCCATATGCCGCGGGTGCGGCCCTAGATAAGGCAAAAAGACAAAAAGATAGAAAATAACAAAAAAATAAACATACTGGGGAGGAGGAAGAACTTGAGGACCAGGAACTGGGGTGCTGCGGAGAAGGAAGTCCATAGCCAAAGTGCCCGGGTGGGTTCTCAGAAGGCCGGGCTGCCTTGGCTGATGGCGGTGATTAGTCAGAGCCAAGCCAGGGAGTTCAATAAAACCCGCGGCTCATTACCCAGCTGGGGACCCCCTGCCCGAGCAGCCCCGGGCCTGGGTTACATTACAGGGCTGTGTGAACTCTCCCCTCGGAGTGAGATTGCACTGGCCTTGGAATAATTACGGGGCCTCAGCAGATGGTGGAGGCGGACGGGGGAGGCCTTCAGCTGTGGGACATGTGACCCGTCAGCATCTGTGCAGAGCAGGACAGGGAAGGGTCCATGCCGGGCCTCAGGGGAGGCAGCATTGAATCAAGATCTGAGAATTACGGGGTTGGCTGTGGTGGCGCCTGGCCCAGGGCTTTGGGCCAGCCAGGCGTCCTTTACACCCCTGCCTGGGGCCAGGGGGCCTGCTGGTGGGGCCAAGTCCCTGGAAGCTTGAGAGCCAGTGTCTGAACAGATCTGTGCTCCATGCCGCAAGAGCAGGAGACGCATCTTCTGGGGACGGCTCAATCCCAGACACCTGTGAGCCCTCGAGTGCCTTCCTGGAGCAGGTGGGAATCGAGGCGCTCGGGGTTTCAGCCACTTTCCAGGGAGGCTGCATGGTGCTGAGAGGCTGAGCACCAGGCCAGAAGTCGGCACGGCCATCCCACTGCCCCAGCCGAGGCCCCTTCTCTTCCCGCTCCCTCCTCTGCGATCCCACGTCCTGACTCCTCCAGCTCTGCCTTGACCGACCAGGCTTCAGAAACGCTCGAGCAGTTCTCAGCCAAGACAAACACGGGAGGGAAGAAGAGAGGGGAGCACAGGTTCCTCCTCTCCTCTCGGCTCAGGGAGAGCAGGGAAGCCACGGCCTCGCTCCCACTCAGGCCTCCCCAACCCTAGAAGCTTCCTCTGGCTACTCAGCTCTCCTCACCCTCTGCCTCACTGGTCTCTCCTTTCAGATGGGAGAGAACTGAGGTGTCAGACTCTTGCCTGCTCACCGGCAAGGGGACGTAACCTCTAGGACCAAGTGCAACCCGCATACCCATTCCAGAAGCACCAAATGTGCAGAGACCGAGAAACAGGCCTTTCCCGACCGACTGACCGACCATTATTACAAGACCTCTGGTTTAAAGATGGCCGCCCTCGCCTTCAAGACGAAGGCGGAAGCGTTTAGCCTGCGCCACCTTGAACTTCCACCTTGTTTGCTTCCCCAGTCTTATCGTTTGCCTCTCTCTCTCTCAAACTCTGGAAGCTGCCCTGTTGCTATTTCAGACCTTTAAAAGCTTCACGCAGGCTTTCCCTTTAGCCTCTTATGGGTGTCATCCTCGTCATGGATGCCCTCCCTTGCCCTGGCAGATTCCATCTTCTCCTGGCCAACTGCTCCCCTTTCATGAGGCCTTCGTGACCTCAGGGGCTGAGGGAGGCCCAAGCCACCTTGGGGGTTCCTGGTATTTTTTTTTTTTTACTGATATCATTTTTCATTTCTTTTCTTTTCTTTTTTTTGTCTTTTTGTATTTTCTAGGGCCGTACCTGAAGCATATGGAGGTTCCCAGGCTAGGGGTCTAATTGGAGCTGTAGCCACTGGCCTACGCCACAGTCACAGCAACGCGGGATCCGAGCCGCATCTGCAACCCACACCACAGCTCACGGCAACGCCGGATCCTTAACACACTGAGCTAGGCCAGGGGTCGAACCCGCAACCTCATGGTTCCTAGTCAGATTCATTAACCACTGAGCCACGATGGGAACACCTGGTATCACTTTTTAAATTGAAAAAGCAAAACGAAACAAAAGCTGGGATACAAAACCTGAGGCAAAATTTAAACATTCAGACTGTCAGGACGTATATCTGCGCCTCTGTAAATGGTAAACTCATTTGGATGATGATGTCAAAAATCCACATTTGAAAGGGAAAGGGATAAATTAGGAGTTCGGGATTAAGATACACACTGCCGTACGGAAAATAGACAACAAGAATTTACTGTACAGAACAGAGGACTATATTCCATATCTTAACCTATAATGGAAAAGAATCGAAGAAAAGGATATATGGATATATATACATGTATATATTTCTGAAACTAACACAATATTGTGTACCTGTATACCTGAAATTAATACAATACTGTAAATGAACTATATTTTAATTTTTTTTAAATCCGCATTTGAGGAGTTCCCATTGTGGCTCAGTGGATATGAATCTGACTAGGAACCATGAGGACACAGGTTCAGTCCCTGGCCTCGCTCAGTGGGTTAACGATCTGGTGTTGCCGTGAGCTGTGATGCAGGTTGCAGGCACGGCTGGGATCTGGCATTACTGTGGCTGTGGTGTAGAACAGGAGCTACAACTCCTATTCGACCCCTAGCCTGGGAGCCTCTATATGCCACGGGAGCGGCCCTAAAAAAAACAAAAAATCCATATATTTTTTTTTTCGTTTTGCCTTTTCTAGGGCCACACCTGTGGCATATGGAGGTTCCCAGGCTAGGGGTCAAATTGGAGCTGTAGCCGCCGGCCTACGCCACAGCCACAGCAATGCGGGATCCGAGCTGCATCTGTAACCTACACCACAGCTCACGGCAATGCTGGATCCTTAACCCACCGAGCGAGGCCAGGAATCGAACCCACAACCTCATGTTCCTAGTCGGATTCGTCAACCACTGAGCCACGATGGGAGCTCCCAAGAAAGTCCATATTTAAGGTCCTTTATTAATACAGCCATTCTGAGATTGCCTATGATACACCTGGGCATAGTTTATATGGTATTGAAATGATTTCTCTGCATATATCACCCAGGCTGGCCTGTGAACTCCTGGCAGCCAGTTTCTGTGTCTGGTCCATGGTCCCAGCGGAGAGCATGCACTCAACTGACGTATAGTGGAAGAACGAATGGACGGTCCCATCAAGCAGGCTGTGTGCTTACAGGGCAGGGCTGCGCATGGCTGGCATCCATCACACCTGAGAGAGACCAGTTAGTCCTGGGACAGGAAGCCAGAGCTCCAGAGACCAGCTTTATTTGGGCAAGGGAGGTACACGTGTCCCTGGGCCCATCAGCCAACTCTGGGCAACGAGGAGCCTGGCGTCTGTAAGGGGCAGGCCTGGATGCTGGGGCTGGAGAAACCTTGGGCATCGCAGGGACAGAAGGGTGGTGCCCAGTGGGACCCACCACAGCTCCCATTCTGCTTCACATCTGCATCCCTCGGCCTCTCCCTAGGCCTCCTTGACGTCCCATTTAATAGCTGAAGAGCCCCTCTTTCAGGTGTGTTCTTCTTTACTTCCAGAGTGATTGTTTCAAATTCCAAACTTGAATATGTTGCTTCCTTGCTCTAGCGGGTTGACTGGTGGCCCCCCCAAAAGATATGTCCATGTCCTAACGCCCAGAACCTGTAAATGTGACCTTATTTAGGAAAAGGGTCTTGGCAGATAGGATTAAGTTAAGGCTCTAGAAATGAGACCATCCTAGGTTACCTAAGAGGACCCTAAATTCAGTGATGGGTGTCCTTATAAGAGAAAGGAGAAGACGGAGTTCCCAGTTGTGACTCATCTGTAGCGAAATTGACTAGTATCCGTGAGGATGCCGGTTCGCTTCCTGGCCTTGGCTCAGCAGGTTAAGGAGCTGACGTTGTCATGAGCTGTGGTGGAAGGCACAGACGCAGCTCGGATCTGGCGTTGCTATGGCTGTGGTGTAGGCCAGCAGTTACAACTCCAGTTCGACCCCTAGCCTGAGAACTTTTATATGCCGCCTGTGTGACCATAAAAAAGAAAAAAGAGAGAGAGAGAAAGGTGGAGAGGAGTTCCCAGTGTGGCCCAACAGGATCGGTTGCTGTCTTGGGAGTGCTGGGACTCAGTTTCTTCTTTTTCTTCTTTTTTTTGGCTTTTTAGGGCCACCTCCATCGCATATGGAGGTTCCCAGGCTAGGGGTCGAACTGGAGCTGTAGCCACTGGGCTATGCCATAGCCACAGCAACAAGGAATCCAAAGCATCTCTGTGACCTACACCACAGCTCATGGCAATGCCGGATCCTTAACCCACTGAGCGAGGCCAGGGATCAGAACCGCATCCTCATAGATACTAGTCAGGTTTGTGTAACTCACTGAGCCACAATGGGAACACCTCAAACTCTTCAATGGCCCTTCCTGATCAGGATAAAATGACTAGTGGAGGCCCTGCCTCCTCTCCAGCTGTCCAGCGTACAGAATGACTGATATTCAAGCATCCCATTAAGATGAGCAGCCATCCTGTTTAGTTTGCCTGTGGCCAGGCTGGTTTTAGCACTGAAATTCCTGCATCTCAGGAAACTCCTTAGTTCTGGGCAAACCAGAATGGCTGGTCACCCTTTGTTCATTGCTGTCTCTACCTTTGTTCAGGCCTCTGCCTAAAATGTTCAAGAAGCTCTACTGGGGGACAGACCGAAAGAAGTGCTGGCTGGACAGTCCAGAGGGGAGGGGCCCAAGCCTGGACCACACAGTGGCCCAGGAAGACGTCATTTATTGTGCCAGGGACCCAGGGTCAGCCAGCGACAGCCTCAGGCACCGGCAGCAGTGAGGGCGATTTAAGCTGAGGGCAGATTGACAGTGCCAGTGTGGGAAGGGTCATAGTCGGTAGCTGTGCGGCTCAGCGGAGAAAATGGTCCAGAAAGAGTGACTGTGGGTGGGAGTCGCTGCGTGGCTGCTGGATAAGGAAGAGCCACGGGCACAGGCTTTTTGGCAGGAGGCATCCAATGATCCTGAGGGTCAGAGATAAGCAGTCCGCGTGGCTGTCAATTAGGAGTGCATCTGGCAGCACGTAACAAACTCTGAGCAGCTGTGGCTTAAATAATTAGGAGCTTTATTTTTTTCATTTCTCCTAGAAAAAGAAGTTCAAAACAGCTTGACTTATTCCTCAAGGCCCTGGTTCTTATCTCTTCTCTTCTGTCACCCTCAGCACCCTCTCTTTTGTCCCCTTCTTTGGGCCTTGCCCGCAGCATGCAGAAGTTCCTGGGCTAGGGACTGAACCTGAGCCACAGTAGTGACAACGCTGCAGTGAAAATGCTGGATCCTTAACCCAATAAGCTACCAGGGGATTTCCCCCCACCCCTTATTTTTGGCTTTTGACTTTAATATCCAGTGATGGCTGCTCCCTCAAGACGCTTCATTCTTGGAGTTCCCGTCATGGCTCAGTGGTCAACGAATCCAACTAGGAACCATGAGGTTGCAGGTTTGATCCCTGGCCTCGCTCAGTGGGTCAAGGATCTGGCGTTGCCATGAGCTGTGGTGTAGGTCGCAGACGCGGCTCGGATCCCGCGTGGCTGTGGCTGTGGCGAAGGCCGGCAGCTACAGCTCCTGTTAGACCCCTAGCCTGGGAACCTCCATATGCCGCGGGTACAGCCCTAGATAAAGGCAAAAAAAAAAAAGGACACTTCATTTTGGACCCAAACCCTTGGAATGCCTTTTTTTCCCTTTTCTTAATGGCTGCACCCTGAGGGCACCTGAGGAGAGGAGGAGTGGGTCAACCAGAAGAAACAGGGTCTCTCACTGAGGTGAGGAAAGTCTTAGGCAGGTCAGCAGCAAGGCTAGTGTAGCTGGAGCCCAGAAAGAGAGAGACGTAGCTGGTGGCTGGGCTGCCGAGGCAGATAGGGTGTAGACCCCATGGTGGGGCAATGGAAACTAATCCGACTAGGAATCATGAGGTTGCCGGTTTGATCTCTGGCCTCACTCAGTGGGTTAAGGATCCGGCGTTGCCGTGAGCTGTGGTGTAGGTTGCAGACGCAGCTTGGATCCCACGTTGCTGTGGCTGTAGTGTAGGCCGGCAGCTGTAGCTCGGATTTGACCCCTGGCCTGGGAATCTCCATATGCAGCGGGTTTGGCCCTAAAAAGTAAAAAAAAAAAAAAAAAAAAAAAATACAAAGTAAAGGAACGCAGCAGGCTTTGGGCAGCCAGAGCAGTTGAAAACGGAGCCCGACAGCAGAAGCCTTGCTCCACCCCACAGGCGCTGAATACGCTTTCGGGAGACAGGTGCTGAACTGAACGAAGCCCAGCTCTAACCTGTGATCCTTGGGAAGAAAACTCTTCTGCTATAGGGGCTTTCATATGTTTTGACTACAACATGTGGTAAGAAATAATAAATACATCCTTCTTTGGTGACGCAGTACACATATTTATATACATACCTGAAACCAAAGTTACCCCTTACACATGGGATGGAGTGTTCTGAAAGCTGAAGATCACTGGGGCAGGCCGGGGATGTGAGGGCTTCCGTTGCCTCTGTCAGAGGGCTCAAGGCTGCAGGATACAAAGTTATTATACACAAGTCTATCGCTTTCCTCTATCCCATCAAGGATCATTTGGAATTTGAAATTAAATAGCCACTAACCACTTAGAGACATGGAGAAACCGCATGGTACCAGACTTGTGAATGCCTTTCCTTGGATCTTCCAGCCCAGCCCAGCCACCAGCTGGATGCTGTTCAGTGAATATCCCAGACGATGCTACGTGGACCAAAACAGCCCTGCTGAGCCTTGCCCAAACTCCTGAGACACAGAAGCACGGGAAGGAAGGAAGAGGTTTGAAGCCACTAACTTCCGCGATAGTTTTTTTTTTTTTGGTCTTTTTTTTTATCTTTTTAAGGCCGCACCCACGGCATATGGGATTTCCCAGGCTAGGGGTTGGAGCAGAGCTACAGATGCCAGACTTCGCCACAGCCACAGCAACGCGGGATCCGAGCCATGTCTGTGACCTACACCACAGCTCACGGCAATGCTGGATCCTTAACTCACTGAGCAAGGCCAGAGATCGAACCCAGATCTTCATGGACACTAGTCAGCTTCATTAATCACTGAGCCACGATGGGAACTCCCACTCTGGCGACAGTTTTAAGAGAAATTTATAAATGGAATAGGCATGTAGGAACAGTATGGAGGCCAGTGTCAGCTGCTTGGCTCACAACAAGTCAGGAGTCAGAAACAAGGATGCTGCCAGAGTTCCCTGCAGACACTGAGATGGGACACTGGGGTCTGTGCCTACAGCGATGTCATTAGAGGGGCCTTGGAGGAAAGCACCACGCACAGACCCTAAACCAACAGACCCAAAGCAGAGGGTGATTGGTTTTTTTCTCTCAGCAAACTTTTTTTTTTTTGGTCACACCCGCAGCGCGTGGAGGTTCTCTGGTCAGGGATGGAACCCGTGCCTCAGTTGTGACCTGTGTCACAGCTGGAGCAATGCCAGATCTGCAGCACCACAAGGGAACATCCTCAGCAAACATTTTTAAGGAGCTATTGGGCGGCCTGTGCTATATTTTTGTGTGTGTGTGTGTCTTTTTGCCTTATCTAGGGCCGCTCCCGCAGCATATGGAGGTTCCCAGGCTAGGGGTCTAACAGGAGCTGTAGCCGCCGGCCTTCGCCACAGCCACAGCAACGCGGGATCCGAGCCGCGTCTGCAACCTATACCACAGCTCACGGCAATGCTGGATCCTTAACCCACTGAGCAAGGCCAGGGATCGAACCCACAACCTCACGGTTCTTAGATTCGTTAACCACTGAGCCACGAAGGGAACTCCCCTGTGCTATACTTTGAACTGGGGAGATGGTGGAAAATAAGAGTTGTGGCCTCCATTTTCATGGATTTAGAATTTTGGTGCAGGGAGTTCCCGTCACAGCTCAGTGGTTAACGAATCCGACTAAGAACCATGAGGTTGCGGGTTCGATCCCTGGCCTTGCTCAGCGGGTTAAGGATCTGGCATTGCCGTGAGCTGTGGTGTAGGTCGCAGACGCGGCTCGGATCCCCCATTGCTGTGGCTGTGGCAAAGGCTGGCAGCTACAGCTCCTGTTAGACCCCAACCTGGGAACCTCCATGTGCCGCGGGTGCAGCCCTAAAATGACAAAAAGGCAAAAAAAAGGAAGAAAATTTGGACAATAGAAATAAAAAAGAGGAGTTCCCTTCGTGGCTCAGTGGTTAACGAATCCGACTAGGAACCATGAGGTTGCGGGTTTGACCCCTGGCCTCGCTCAGTGGGTTAAGGATCCGGCATTGCCATGAGCTGTGGAGTAGGTTGCAGATGCAGCTCAGATCCCACGTTGCTGTGGCTGTGGCGTAGGCTGGCGACTACAGCTCCAATTGGACCCCTGGCCTGCGAACCTCTATGTGCCGCAAGTGTGGCCCTAGGAATAGGCAAAAAGACAAAAATAAAAATAAAAAAATAAAAACATGTTTCCAGGAGTTCCCCTCATGGCTCAGTAGGTTATGAACCCAATTAGTATCCAGGAGGACGTGGGTTCCATCCCTGGTCTCGCTTAGTGGGTTAAGGATCTGGCATTGCCATGAGCTGCAGCGTAGGTCCCAGAAGCAGCTTGGATCTGGCGTTGCTGTGGCTGTGACGTAGGTTGCAGATGGGGCTCAGATTCCACGTTGCTGTGGCTGCAGTGTGTAGGCCAGCAGCTACAGCTCTGATTCAACCCCTAGGCTGGGAACTTCCATATGCCACAAGTGCGGCCCTGAAAAATCAAAAAATAAATAAACAAACAAACAAATAAATAAATAAATAAAATAACACGTTTCCTCTGCACTTAGGATTCTCTTTTGGGCAGGAGTTGGGTGGGGATTTGAGAGAACAAACATACAGAATAAACCAGTCTGCAGCTAAGGGGAGAGCAGGCCACAGGAGCACCCTTGACGAGGTCCCACTGGCAGCTGACTGAAGACACACCGCATCGGTATTCAGATCCCTCTGAGGGCATGAAGGAGGTGAGCAGGGCAAGCTACTGCCGGCTTGACGGCCGAATGGTTGGGCACAGAGCTGGACGCAGAGCAGGGGCAGAAAAACGGGCCCGGCCCATTTGTCAGAAATCCACTAGAAGGACTTCCTGCCAGTGAGTGATCCAGGGGCAGGTGTCGCTCTAATGTTGAGCGTGGTGGGCGGGCATCGTGGCTGAGGGCAGGGAGGTGCTGTTCCCAACTCCAGGGCAGCACAGGGAAGTGGGAGTAAGCAGGAAGATGGAGAGGGGGGCAGGAGACACCTACTCAAGGGGGCTGACCTTCCATACTTTCAGGTTTCAGCACACAGGCAATGACCTTGAACTTGCCTCCTGCCCAGTGTAGCCTCGGGTACATAAGGATCCTGAGAGGCGAAGATGCCATCACTGAGGGCAGAGGGCATTAGGGTGTTGCAGTGAGGAGGGTTCGATGCCTGAACTCTGTGACTCATCCACCCCCCCAAGGGTTCCCCAAAGAGGAAATGGAAACACGCAAAAGGCAAAGGCTAACGGGACCGGTACATTCATCAGTCTTAGTTTTGGGGCTTTGTGTCTGAGCCACTACAGACTCTCCAGTAGAACAGAGCCTGACTGAGAGGGGCGCTCAGGCCAGGAGCCCCAGGGCTTCACTTCCCAGCTTCCCTCCCCAGGGCTGAGGCTGTGGGCTCAAAGCTGGCTGACTGACCTGACGCCCAGCCACCCGTGGACAAAGGGAGCAGGAAAAGAGAACAGCCAGGCCTCAGCCAGCTCACTCCACTGCTCGGGACAGAGGTTCCAGGCCTGGCTGCCATGTGGAGAAGAGAGGAGAAAGCGAAAGAGGTAGACAGCTTTCATGGGAGACAGGACGTGGACAGAAAGCTACTCTGGAAGTAGCCCCATCAACTCTACTGGGGACTTCGTGTTGCTGGAGGCACCTGGTGAAATGCGCACCCTCCCCTCGCCTCGGCCTCTCCATCTTCCATCCTGCTTCAATGACCCCCGCGTGCTGGGTCCCCAGGCTTCTCTCCCTTCCACCTTCTCAGGAACTTGCCACCATCAATGACGCCTTCTCTCTTCCAGACCCCCGCCACCTCCTCTTGACCCCTGTCACCTCCATCCGCATCTGGACACACTCAAGGCTCGCCCATCCTCAACAAATAACCAAATCATTCCCGTCCACCGCCTCCATGGACAACACCCACCTCCAACGTTAGTCTGGAGTCTCTGTGTCCCGTTCTTTCACCTTCTGAGCCCCGACTCCCCTCTCACTCTTAGGCACACTCTGATCCAGCGTCCCACTTGTCACTGCTGACAAACCAGCGGTTAAACCACTGGCGGGCACCGCCCTAAATGGCACCCGCAGACGCGCGTCCTGCCATCTCCGCGGCAGGTGACCTGCTGACCGCGGCTCCTGTGTTAGGACCTGTCCTGCTTTCCACCCACTCCCCTGGTGGCACCTCCTCCATCTCCCTTCTCCAGCCTTTGTGCTCCAGGATGTGTCCAAGGCCACGCCTCCCCCACCTCCAGCCAGTGGTTTTCATCACTCGCGGTGCATTACAGTCACCTGGGGAGATTTCAAAATGAACCAGCACCTGAGGGCTGCCTAATTAAGTCCGAGTCGCTAGAGTGGGGCCAGATGTGGTCGCTTTAAAAGCTCCCAGGTGATTCTGAAGGTGCAGCCAGGGTTTCAAGCCATTGCCCTAAGTGACCTCTTTCACGCCAGGACTTTGAGACCATCTGCGTGGCAGTTAACTTTCAAAGCCCTATCTGCAGGCTCTGAGACATCCAGAAACACCAGGCCTCCCCAAAGGCAACTGGCCAGACTTCATCACGTACCGGAAATTGATTTCAGCAGGTTTTTCTTAGCTTTTGTAGAAGCCATCCCAGAGCCTAACACACTTGTTGTAACGCTAAAGTCATCGAGTGCTTCCTTTAATCTGCATATAATCTGCACACACATTTCCATGACAGACTAATGAGGGAAGACATTTTCCTTTCGGTCTAAGGAAGACCTAAATAGCATATCCTGAAACAGGTTTATTATTATTATTATTATTATTATTATTATTATTATTATTATTTTGGTCTTTATAGGGCCGCACCCACGGCATATGGAAGTTCCCAGGCTAGGGGTTGAATCGGAGCTGTAGCTGCTGGCCTATGCCACAGATCCAAGCCATGTCTGCAACCTACATCACAGCTCACGGCAACACCGGATCCTTAACCCACTGAGCGAGGCCAGGAATCAAACCCGGGACCTCATGGATACTAGTCAGTTTCGTTAACCACCGAGCCATGAACTCCCAGATTTATTATTTTTATCTCTTGAATCATGAATGAAGAAAATCTAGAATGCTAAAATGCCTAGGACAAAATCATGATGACTTGGTTAAGTTCTCTGCTTCTCTTTCTCTCTCTCTCTCTTTTTTTTTTTTTTTTTTTGGTCTTTTTGCCTTATCTAGGGCCACACCCGTGGCATATGGAGGTTCCCAGGCTAGGGGTCTAACAGGAGCTGTAGACACCGGCCTTCACCACAGCCACAGCAATGCGGAATCTGAGCCGCATCTGCGACCTACACCACAGCTCACGGCAATGCCGGATCCTTAACCCACTGAGCAAGGCCAGGGATCGAACGCGCCACCTCATGGTTCCTAGTTGGATTCGTTAACCACTGAGCCACGACGGGAACTCCTCTCCTTCTCTCTTAAAAAAAGAGAAAAAGGGAGTTGCTGCTTCCTGCTTCCTGATGCCCTGACCTGGGAAATAGTCCTGCCATCTCATTCATCACACTGGACTGTGACCAGATGTCTCTCCAGGCAGAATCCAAGGCCTTTGAGGGCAGGGACCATGTCTTAGTCACTGCATCTCCCACGCCTACCATGGTGTCTAGCATAGGGTAAGGTTTTATTGACTGAATGAATGAAATTTTACAGAATAAGCCACCACTCTGGTTGGTTCTCTCCTCTTTTTTTTTTTTTTTTTTTTTTTGCTCTTTTAGGGCCGCACCCACAGCATATGGAGATTCCCAGACTAGGGATCAAATCGGAGCTACAGCTGCCGGCCTTCGCCACATCCACAGCAAAGCGTGATCCAAGCCACGTCTGCAACCTACACCACAGCTCACGGAAACGCCGGATCTTTAACCCACTGAGTGAGGCCAGGGATCGAACCCGCAACATCATGGTTCCTAGTCGGATTCGTTTCCGCTGCGCCACGACAGGAACTCCGGTTGGTTCTCTTGAATAGATTCACGAGGAGACATGAGCTCTCAGCTTAGAAACAATAACTGGAAGGCAGACCTGTACTGTCTGCAGAAAGCACATGCTCCTCCTCTGAGCATGAACTTGAGGAGGGTCTCGTAGAGAATCAGAGCCTGGTACACATGAGAATCACTTGCAGGGCTGGTGAAACCTGTCCCAACCGCACTGGGGTTAGGAACCCGACTTTCTTTTCTGTTCTTTTTCTTCTTCTCAGGGCCGCACTCGTGACATCGGGAGGTTCCCAGGCTAGGGATCGGATCAGGAGCTGTAGCCGCCGGCCTACACCCCAGCCACAGCAATGCCAACACCAGATCCAAGCCGCATCTGTGACCTACACCACAGCTCACGGCAATGCCGGATTCTCGACCCACTGAGCGAGGCCAGGAATCAAACCTGCGTCCTCACAGATACTAGTCAGATTTGTTTCCACTGAGCCACGACGGGACCTCCCCAAGAAACTGGCTTTTCACACACTTCCACTGTCTGACATCCCCCAAGAACAAAGTTTCCTTCCCTCAAATATTTGGGAATTAAACTGAGGGAAAAAAACACTGAAGCCAGGAAACTCACAAGTAACCCAGGAAGAACACAATTTTCTGGAACCAGACTTGTGCCAGAGCCCCTTGCTAGGGTGGGGAAGCCCCAGGTGGGCTCAGAAGTGATGCTGCAGAGAGAGCCTCACCAATCTGGAAGCCGCCCCTGCAGGACAAGAGGACCCCCTGTCCCCCTTGGGAGGGTTTGAAGAAGCCATCTGAGTGATAGAGTATGTGGGGGCTCTGGGCAATGGATAACCCCCCCCATAAAGACCTGTGGCTGTCAGCATGCCTCCTCCCCCCATCCTTGAAGCCCTGCGATGACAATCACGCTCTTGGCTGTCTTTGCCCCCCAGTCCCCAGCATACATCTGCCCTGCCATGGAAATTCTTCTCCCTCCCAGTTCCTTCAAGAACAGGTATGAGGAGTTCCCTTCGTGGCTCAGTGGTTAACGAATCCGACTAGGAACCATGAGGTTGCGGGTTCGATCCCTGGCCTTGCTCAGTGGGTTAAGGATCCGGCGTTGCCGTGAGCTGTGGTGTAGGTTGCAGACGCGGCTCGGATCCCGCGTTGCTGTGGCTGTGGCGAAGGCCGGCGGCTACAGCTCCTGTTACACCCCTAGCCTGGGAACCTCCACATGCCACGGGTGCGGCTCTAGATAAAGGCAAAAAGACAAAAAAAAAAAGCAGACTGGTGGGAGGAGTGGAGAGCAACTGCTTAATGGGTATGAAATTGCCTTTGGGGTGATGAAAATGTTCTGGAAGCAGATAATCAAGACAGTTGCCTGACAGCATGAATGCAGGAAATGTCACAGAATTGTATATTGTAAAACAGTTAAAATGGGAGTTCCCACTGTGGCGCAGCAGAAACGAATCCAACCAGTAACCATGAGGTTTCGGGTTTGATGGTAAATTTTAGGAGTTCCTACTGCAGTGCAACAGGATCAGCAGTATCTCTCTAGCGCCAGGATGCAGGTTCAAGCCCCGGACACCTCTGGCTTTGCTGAAGCTACGGCTCAGATCTGATCCCTGGCCCAGGAACTCCATATGCCACGGGGCAGCCAAAAAGGAAAAAAATAAGTAAATTTTATGTTATGTGTATTTTACTACAATTAAAAAAGTAAAAAAGGGAGTTCCGGTCCTGGCTCAGCAGAAGCAAATCTGACTAGTAACAGTGAGGACCCAGGTTCGATCCCTGGCCTCACTCAGCGGGTTAAGGATCCGGCGTTGCCATGAGCTGTGGTGTAGGTTGCAGATGCTGCTAGGATGTGCTAGCATCTAGATGCTGCTAGATGCTGCATGGCTGTGGCTATGGCACAGGCCAGTGGCTACAGTTCCAATTCGACCTCTAGCCTGGGAACCTCCATATGACATGGGTTCGGGCCTGAAAAGACCAAAAAAAAAGAAAGAAAGAAAGAAAGAAAAACGAACAGATATGATTGAACTGGACACTTCCTAGTTCTATGAGGCCCCCTGTGGATTGGGCACCAGTGGTCAGCTCAAAGGCCTGGGAGATGACCCCAGGAACTGGTCTGGTTCTCCCAACCAGGTCAGCACCCAGAGCCCTCTGAAACCAGAGGCACCTCTGTGCCTCCCAGTCACCTTTGACTGAGATCTATTTCTACCCACAGAACATTTCGGACACGAATGTGAGGTTTATTTTCCCCCGGCCAGAGCCAATTTTCCAACCCCGGCCGAGTGTCCTGCAACTTAAGGCAATTCCTTTTTTTTTTTTTTTTGTCTTTTTCCCCTAGGGCCACACCCACGGCATATGGAGGTTCCCAGGCTAGGGGTCTAACAGGAGCTGTAGCTGCCGGCCTTCGCCACAGCCACAGCAACGCGGGATCCGAGCCGCGTCTGCAACCTACACCACAGCTCACGGCAACGCTGGATCC
>PVHT020001179.1:7957724-8012718 GCA_004024745.2 Catagonus wagneri
AAAATGACAAAAGGCAAAAAAAAAAAAAAGAAAGAAAGAAAAATGTAATTCAGCCCTTTGATGGCTCCCTTCACACCTGGAGCGGAGTCCAAGGTGCTCATCGGACCCACAGAGCGCCACGTCAGCCTAGGTCATCTGTCATCACCACAAGCCCACCTCCTTCCTCTCAGTTCCAGGGCCCAGGCGACACACACCTCCTGCCATAGAGTCTCTGCACCTGCTCCCCTGGAAACATCTTGCCCGCATACTCACTGGCTCGTCTCTCCAGCATCGGGGCTCGTCTCAGACAGTCCATCAGCCAGGACTTCCCTGGCTGCCCAGCCTCAGATGGGCCTCCCAGACCTCAAAGTACACCTTACTCCATGTTTATTTTATTTTATTTTTTTTTATTTTGCCTTATTTGGGCCACACCCGCAGCATATGGAGGTTCCCAGGCTAGGGGTCTAACAGGAGCTACAGCCGCCGGCCTTTGCCACAGCCACAGGAACGCGGGATCCGAGCCGCGTC
Organism: Catagonus wagneri; assembly: GCA_004024745.2. Lineage (NCBI taxonomy): Eukaryota > Metazoa > Chordata > Mammalia > Artiodactyla > Tayassuidae > Catagonus > Catagonus wagneri. Next base: position 7,958,232 of record PVHT020001179.1, read on the forward strand.
TGCAACCTACACCACAGCTCACGGCAACGCCGGATCCTTAACCCACTGAGCAAGGCCAGGGATCGAACCCGCAACCTCATGGTTCCTAGTCGGATTCTGTTAACCACTGGGCCACAACGGGAAGTCTTACTCCGTGTTTATTGTGTGTCCACGCCTCCACAGTGTAAACCCCCAAAGGACAGAGGCTTTCTCATTTTACATGTCACTGTGTCCCCACCATCTAGAACCGGACTTACCGAATCACCAATGCTCAAGAAATATTTGTCGAATGAAAACAAAATGGTGATGGGAGGAGGTGGGTTTCTGGTACAGGGCGGGGGCGGGGGGAGATTCAGAGCTCGAGTCAAGGGGTCTCGCTCATGCACGGGATCACCTGGTCCGTGGCCCTCCCTGCCTCCTCCAGGGGAACCCTCTAGACGCGGTCCTGGGACTTGGATCAGGAGGCTGTCAGATGGGGCTTGTGGAGGACTGTGCGTTCCTGATCTTGCCCTTTGGTTTACCACAAGAACATGCCCGGGCAAGCCGGCTGGATGATGAGAGCCCCACAGATACGTGTGCAGAGAACATTCTGGGCCGGGCCGAGGGCACAGCCAATGCCAAGGCCCGAAGGCAGGAGCTTGCCTGGGGTGCTGGAGAGAGAGGGCAAGGGCGGCGCCGCAGCCCGGGGAGGGAGGGACCGTCACCGGGAGGCCGCGGGAGCACCGAGGACTTGGCAGACCCCTGCGGGACCTGGGCCCTCCCTCTACGTGAAATGAGCTGAGGCGGGTGTGATCCTTGTAGCGCTGGTGAGAAAAGATACAGGAATGTGGCAGAAGCAGGGAGACGAGGGCCGAGGGCCGGGGGACGTGGCAGTAAGGACCAGGGGCGGCCACCGCAGAGCAGCCGAGAAGTGGGGAGCGGGGCGAGTGCTTAGAGCTGGAGGATTTGCGTAAGGACGGAGGTGGGGGTGAGCCCACGAGAGCAGGGAGGAGTCCTGTGCCGAAGACAGCACGGAGACCCCACCTGAGGCCTGGGCGTCCTGCCCAGAGGCCCCCCGCCCTCTCCCTGCCCGCTGTACCAGCCCCGTTTTTATTCCTCAGACACACTCAGCTCTCCCCTGCCTCAGGCAGTTGCCACTTGCTGTGCCCACTTTTCCCTTGCTTCGCCTGGTAACCCTTGTCAATTGGGTCACAGCTGACAAGCACTTCATAGCGACCTTCCCGGGACCCCACCCAAACTACGGATGATGGGCTCGGTGGCTCTTTCTCCTCCCACCCTGCCCTGCCTCTCCCTCTCCAGGGCTCATTGTAATCATGTACATAATCCTCTGTTCACTGGTTTAATGTCTGTCTCTGCTGGATTATGGAAAGCAGGGCCCCCTCCTAGCCAAGCTCCACAGACAAGCTAACAGCATTCAAGCCTTGATTCCTCCTGTTGAAACCCAGGTGAATGCAGGAAAGCTACTAAACCTTCCAGTTTCCCCCTTGGAAGGATGGCGGTAACTTGAGAGCCAGTGAAATTATCAACATAAAGCACTCAGCTCAGTACCTGGGATACGGTTCAAATAAATGGTAGCCACTGCCCTAGCCACGGTAAGAAGCCCGGTGTAAGAACGATCTAGAAGCACTCAGTCTGTTTACATGACTTAACCATATTTGGCAAGCTCTCAGAGTGGTGGAAACAAGCAGCACTGCGGGTATCAGAAGGCCTATGTGAGGCAGGTTGGAAACTGCCTCTTGGCAAACGCACAATGGGATGTATGGCGTTTGTTGTTTTTGGTTGCTTAGCACCCAAACCAGGGTTGGGGGCGGGGCAGACCCCTCGCCGGTGCAGGAGGCGGGGTTCCCCTATGGAAGCCCAGCGGGGCCAAACTCCCTCTCCCAGGTACCTGCAGGGAGAGCGTGGCCCCTCAGCCTGAGCACATCCGGCTACCTAGGACCTGGACACTGACTGAAGGTCGCTGAGAAGCTGGGACCGTGGAAGTGTTTCTCCTCTGATGTTGGGGGCCCAGAAGCCGGCACCCAGGGGCGGTGGTGATCACGATGTCAGTGGTCCATCCTCACTCGTTCTGCTTGGTTCCACCTCCCAGCCTTCCGGGTTCCTGCCAATTTTGTGATTCTATAGGCCACCTGTCATCCTTCCAGAACATTCCTTTCAGACTGTAGTTAACGAGAAGAGTTGTTTTCTGTTGTTTGCAACCAGGAATTCTGGCTTGTCTCCTGGCCAAAGGGGCTGCGTAACCACCCTCAGAAACCCTGGTCAGCCCTCAGCCTTGGCTCCACCCTGCACATCACCAGGAGCACAGAACTTGCCTGGAGTGCTGCGGGCCATGCGTCAGCCTGTGCTCACAGAATGCAGCACAAAAGGGTGAAGGTGGGGCTGGCTGCTTCTTGGAAATATCATCCCGGCTTCTTTCCTAGTACGTCATACCACCCTGTGCCAGTGCGGATGGCAGCAAGGGTGTCCCCAGGGTAGGTCTGTTCCAGAAGAAACGGAGAGAAGCAAAAGGAGCTAAAGCTTAAATACTGAGGCCCTGGCCTCAGGAAAAATCCTAACTATGAAAGAGCACTCTCTTCCTACCCAGAGCTCAGGGAGGAAGGAAGGGGCTTGCTTCCCGGGTGAGGGCACGGCCATAAACCCTCTCAGAGTACCCTACGCACATTTCCATGTAAGGAGACCTGGTGGCATGGCTTGACTGGCCAGAGCGTGCCAGAGACAGCCCCCTCTCCCAAGTTTCCCACAGAGGTGGCTGGGAGAAGGTCCTGAGGCCAGAAGAGGCTGAGAGTTAAGAATGACACAATGACAGGAGTTCCCAGCGTGGTGCAGTGGAAACGAATCTAACTAGGAACCATGAGGTTGCAGGTTTGATCCCTGGCCTCAATCAGTGAGTTGGGGATAGGGCGTCGCCACGAGCTGTGGTGTAGGTCACAGTCTCGGCTCAGATCTGGCGTTGCTGTGGCTGTGGTGTAGGCCGGTGGCTGTAGCTCCAATAAGACCCCTAGCCTGGGAACTTCCATATGTCACCAGTGCGATCCTAAAATAAAGAGGAATGACACAATAACAAAAGAGGCTGAGGAGTTCCCATCGTGGCTCAGTGGTTAACAAATCCGACTAGGAACCATGAGGTTGCGTGTTCGATCCCTGGCCTTGCTCAGTGGGTTAAGGATCCGGCGTTGCCGTGAGCTGTGGTGTAGGTTGCAGACGCGGCTGGGATCCCGCGTGGCTGTGTCTGTGGCGAAGGCCGGCAGCTATAGCTCCTGTTAGACCCCTAGCCTGGGAACCTCCATATGCCGCGGGAGTGGCCCTAGAAAAAGGCAAAAAGACAAAAAAAAAAAAGAGGCTGAATAGACAACGGCCCTCTTGGTGAATGCTGGCATGTGTGGGCACCAGCAGGGATGGAGGCTGGCAGATGTTGGCTAGTGAGGCCACCTTCACAGATTCCGGCAGAGAAAATGAGTGACCAAGATCAGAAGCCATCTCCCTACTGACAGCACTAGCTGGAACCCCAGAGAGAAAGGGAAGCAGAAATAGAATTGACTGGAAGGTACCCTGAACTCTTTAAGAAAATGCTTCCACACCGTGCAACATGGAAAACTGAGAAGAAAATTAAAGTCATTGATGGAAAATAAAAATGCTCACACATCTGACTGTGTGGCCTAGGAAGCTTGTACCGGCGACAAAGGGGTCCCACCCCAAGAAATCCCTCCAGTGTTCTTGCCAAAGAGAGCAAAGGATAGATGCCTGGAGAACTTTCGGGAAAGCTGTGGAGTTAGACTTGAGTAGGACCTCGAAGCCTTGATAAAGTGACTTGCCTTTTTTTTTCCTTTTTCTTTTTATGTCCACACACATGGCATATGGAAGTTTCCAAGCCAGGGAATGAATCCAAGCCACAGCTGCAGCAATGCCAGATCCTTTAACCCACGGCGCTGGGCCAGGGAACAAACACCCACCTCTGCAGCAACCCAAGCTGCTGCAGTTGAATTCCCTTTTTTTTTTTTTTTGTCCTTTTATGGCCGCACCTGGGGCATATGGAGGTTCCCAGGCTAGGAGTCTAATCGGAGCTGTGGCCGCCAGCCGACACCAGAGCCACAGCAACGCAGGATCCGAGCCTCGTCTGCAACCTACACCACAGCTCACGGCAACGCCGGATCCTTAACCCACTGAGCAAGGCCAGGGATTGAACCTGCAACTTCATGGTTCCTAGTCGGATTCATTTCCACTGCACCACGACGGGAACTCCTGCAGTTGAATTCTTAACCCACTGCACCATAGCAGGAACTCCTAAAGTGACTTGCTTTCGTTAGTATGTACTGTGTGTCAAGCTCCAAGCTAAACACTATGCACATTATTTCTGGGAGAGGTGGGAAATTATTCCCATTTTACAGTTAAGGAAACTTCAGCACAGAGAGAGTGAATGCATTGGGCTGACTTCCAACAGGACAGCTTAAATCACAATGACTGCTAAGATGGACTCTTTGGGTAACCCAGAATGCCGACTGGGACTTTAAACCCGAAGGTGGTGTTGGGAGAGATGGAAGGACTGGGAGGGACCAGATTAATTAAAAGGCAAGTTCTTGGAGGGAACTCAGGAAGGAGTGGGGCGGCCTCTGGTGGACTTGAGGAGAATGGCAACTAGGTGGCTTCAACCTGTCCCACCAATGGCCCTGGAGGGGAGGAGGCGGGAGGGCCAGTCAAGCTCAGAGGCGGTGCTGAGAGAGGACTTAGGACTGAGGGCGTTTGGATGGGGGGGGGGGGATCCTAAAGCTCAGCCCTGTGACCGCAGTGGCTACTCCGGGTCTGAGGTAGGGCATTATGTGAGGACAGAGCGGAGGAAGGAAGGAACCTTGACTGAGCGGTGACCATATGCTTAGAAGATACACCCTGGGGAGTTCTCGTTGTGGCGCAGTGGTTAACGAATCCGACTAGGAACCGTGAGGTTGCGGGTTCAATCCCTGACCTTGCTCAGTGGGTTAAGGATCCAGTATTGCCGTGAGCTGTGGTGTAGGTCACAGACACGGCTCGGATCCTGCGTTACTGTGGCTGCGGCTGTAGCCTGGCGGCTACAGCTCCCATTAAACCTCCACATGCCACCGGTGCGGTCCTAAAATGACAAAAGGCAAAAAAGAAGAAGAAGAAGAAAAAGATACACCCTGAAAACAATGGTGTATACTTTAGAAACGGAGATATCTATGATATCTATGGGTTTTTTGTTTTTTGCTTGTTTTTGGTTTTTGGGGTTTTTTTTTTTTTTTTTTTTTGCTTTTTAGGGCCACACCCTAGATGGGCATTTCTCTTGAAGGTATATAGGACTACAATTGCCAAGTCATAGGATAACTAATATGTTCAAACTGCCAAAGGGTTCTCCAAAGTGGCTGCACCATTTTACAATCCTACTAAGGCTGTAAAAGTGCTCCCATTTGCATCCATATCCTAGTCTATACTTCTTATTACCTGTCTTTTCATTTTAGCCCTCTTGGTGGGTGCCAGGAACCCTTGTCTGAGTTCCACCCCCGGTTTTGTATTTCCCTAATGACTCATCATGTTGAGCAAGTTTTCATGTGCTTATTCACCATTTGCATATATCTTCTTTGGAAAAAAACCTCTATTTGTTTTCTTAGTGCTGAGTTGTAAGAGTTTTTTGGGACATATTCTGGACACAAGTCCCTTATCAGACACGATTTGCAGGTATTTTCTCCTGTCCTATGGGTTGTCTTTTCACTTTCTTGAGGTTCCTATGTTTTTTTGGGTTTTTTTGTTTGTTTGCTTGCTTTTAAGGGCCGCACCCAAAGCATATGGAGTTCCCAGGCTAGGGGTCTAATCGGAGCTACAGCTGCCAGCCTACACCAGAGCCACAGCAATGCGGGATCCAAGCCACGTCTATAACCTACACCACAGCTCACGGCAACACCAGATCCCCAACCCACCGAGTGAAGCCAGGCATCAAACCTGCGTTCTCACGGATGCTAGTCAGATTTGTTAACCGCTGAGCCATGACAGGAATTCCGTTTTTTTTTCCCTCTTTATCTTAATTTTATTTTTTTCTTTTTTTCCCATTACTTAATGAATTTTATTACAATTATAGGTGCACAAAAATCATCACAACTCAGTTTGATAGCATTTCCATCCCAAACCCTCAGTGCATCCCCCCACCCCCCAAACTGTCTCACTTGGAAACCATAGGTTTTCCAAAGTCTGTGAGTCATTATCTATTCTGCAAAGAAGTTCATTGTGTTCTTTTTTTAGTTTTCACATGTAAGCGGTAGCATTGGATGTTGGTGTCTCATTATCTGAGTGGTTTCACTTCACATGATAATTTCTAGATCCATCCATGTTGCTATAAATGTTATTTTGTTCCTTTTAATGGCTGAGTAATATGCCATTGTGTGTATGTACCATATCTTCCCTATCCACTCCTCTGTCGATGGGCATTTAGGTTGTTTCCATGACCTGGCTATTGCATAGAGTGCTGCAATGAACACTGGAGTACATGTGTCTTTTTGAGTCATGGTTTCCTCTGGATAGATGCCCAGGAGTGGGATTGCTGGATCAAATGGTATTTCTATTTTGAGTTTTCTGAGGAATCTCCATACTGTTTTCCACAGTGGCTGCACCAATTTGCATTCCTACCAGCAGTGTAATAGGGATCCTTTTTCTCCACACCCTCTCCAGCACTTATTATTTGTAGACCTTTTTGATGATGGCCATTCTGGCTGGTGTAAGGTGGCTCCCTATGTTTTTATGTTCTGTTGTTGGGCATGCATTTTATCCCCATCAGCCCACAGCATTACAGATCTGCTTTGTCCCTTGGACTTCAGCTTTGATCTTCAGGTCATGACCTTGGTTTTCTTTTGATTTGCCTGTGTATCTTTGAGCCATGATGGGAACTCCGAATCCCTGGTATAAAGTAGTATGAAGAAACACCCACAATGAATTGTTCAATTAAAAAGGAAGTCCAGGGAGTTCCCATCGTAGCTCAGTGGGTTAAGGACCTGACATTGTCTCCGTGAGGATGCGGGTTCAGTCCCAGTTGCCGCAAGCTGCAGATTCGACTCAGATATGGTGTTGCTGTGGCTGTGACTGTGACCTCAGCTGTAGCTCTCATTGGACCCCTAGCCCAGGGCACTTCCATATGCCACAGATGCATAAAAAACCAAGCAAGCAAAAAAGGGAGGGAGGAAGGAAGGGAGGGAGGAAGGGAGGGAGGGAGGAAGGAAGGGAGGGAGGAAGAAAAAGGAAGGAAGGAAGGAAGAAAGAAAGAAAGGAGTTCCTGTTGTGACTCAGTGATAACTAATGCGATTAGCATCCATGAGGATTGGGTTCGATCCCTGGCCTTGCTCAGTGGGTTAAAAGATCCCTCGTTGCCATGAGCTGTGGTGTAGATCACAGACAAGGCTCGGATCGCAAATTGAGGCTACAGTTCTGATTCAATCCCTAGCGAAGCTCAGAACCATATTTATACCAGGATCCCATTTTTGCCCTTAATATATTTATGCTGTTGTACACATAGGAAAAGTATTGGAAAATTCATACCACGCTGCTCATTCACTCGTAATCCTTTCATTCATTCAACAAATGTTGGGTACCCTGAGATGTCAGGCATTGGTCTGTCCGGGGCACACATCAGAGAACGAAGCAGAGGAAGCCTCTGCCTTTGTGTGAAGTGCTGAGGAAAAAGGAATTTTCTATTTTCCAGGCTTTTGAGGTTTGCTTTTTTTTTTTTTTAGCCAGAAGCATTCTATTACTTTGTAAATAAAAAACAACAAATACCATACCACATAGATGCAGACGGAAAGAAATGAGTGGGGGCAGGGAGAGTCTCACAGCACCAAGCGGCCTGTAGGTGGGGCGGGTGAAGGGACACAGCCCCAGCTCTTCTCAGCCTCCTGTCTGCCTGCATCTCCTGGTGTGAGGAAGACACCCACAACCTGAGGGAAACAGAAGCAGCAAGAAGAGTTCCCTTCGTGGCTCAGTGGTTAACGAATCCGACTTGGAACCAGAAGGTTGCGGGTTCGATCCCTGGCCTTGCTCAGTGGGTTAAGGATCCGGCGTGGCCGTGAGCTGTGGTGTAGTTTGCAAACGTGGCTTGGATCCCGCGTTGCTGTGGCTGTGGCGATGATGGCTGGCAGCTGTACCTCTGATTAGACCCCTAGCCTGGGAACCTCCATATGCCGCGGGTGCGGCCCTAGATAGGGTAAAAATACCAAAAAAAAAAAAAAGCAGCATGAAAGCCATAGGGAGAAGCCTCACAGTGTTTCCAGCTGCTTGAACCTTGGGGTGTAGTGGCACCATAGTAGATAAGCCACCACTCCAGCAAGCTCTTGGACAGGCCTGTGTTCCCTTCATCCTAAATTCAAATCCCCATCTCATTAACTACCCTGGGACTCTGCTCTTCCACCCACCCTTGTGGTTCACACTACAAGGTGATTAATAGCCAGCATGTCTATTTATAAGTCAGCCTCCTTCTCAAGGGAGTCTTCTTGCTGATTCCAAGACCAAAGAATTTTTTTTTTTTTCCTGGCTACAATAGCGTTGCCCTCCTGCAAGAAGCAAACAAAACAGCTGAGGGAAAGTGGGGCTCGTGGGTGAAGAGCCTTTGGTCAGAACTGTCCATGAAGAGGAGTTCCCATCATGGCTCAGTGGAAACGAATCTGACCGGGAACCATGAGGTTGTGGGTTCGATCCCTGGCCTCGCTCAGTGGGTTAGGGATCTGGCGTTGCTGTGAGCTGTGGTGTAGGTCACAGATGTGGCTCCAATCTGATGTTGCTGTGGCTGTGGTGCAGGCTGGCAGCTCTGGCTCTGATAGGACCCATAGCCTGGGAACTTCCATATGCCCCACGAGTGTGGCCCTAAAAAGCAAAAAAAGAAAAAAGAATTGTCCGTGCAGAAATGGAGGCCCCCATCACCTTCTAGGTCACTCAATGCCTTTATCTGAATTGACATCTCTAAAGCCACGAGGATTTGGGAGTTCCTGTCATGGCTCAGTGGTTAACAAATCTGACTAGGAACCATGAGGTTGTGGGTTCAGTTCCTGGCCTCACTCTGTGGGTTAAGGATCTAGTGTTGCTGTGGTGTGGATTCTGTGTTTTGGCTCTGCCAGCGGCTATAGCTCCAATTGGACCCCTAGCCTGGGAACCTCCATATGCCGCGAGTGCGGCCCTAGAAAAGGCAAAAAGACAAAAAATAAAATAAAAATAAAGCCACCAGGATTCCATCCAGCAATGACCATAACAACTACAAATCTCTAATTCACAGAACATGTTTGTGTATATTGTATCCTCGCAGAACAGATGAAATCATTATTATCACCTATTGTATAGATGAAGAAACCGAGGCTCAGAGAGTTAAGCAAATTGCCTATGACCCTGAACTCACCAGTAAGCCTCCTACCTGCCCCTGTCCCCAGCCCTCCCTTCCCAGATGCCTTCTTGTTTACAAAGCCAAATTGAATCTTCAGCTTGGCCTCCAATTGTGGAGGCCAGTCTGAGGGTCTGCCAAAGGCCAAGTACTATTTAGTGGGTTCATGGTCTTATTTACCAGGAGCAAGTATTTCCGAGAGCCAGCAGCCAAGTTACTTTTGCCTGGTCCCTGGATTGTTAATCACAGAAACAGGAAACTCTGCTGGTTTCAGTCTTGCCTTTCATGGCAGCCTCGGGTCTATTCAGGTCCGATGAAGGCATAATACCCCTGAGCCTTCTGGGGTACCAGGAGCATTTAGCTGTCTTCTCCATATCACACAGGTATGTATGTGTAGGGAGCTCCATAAAGCTATCTTCCGGACCACTTTCTCCGCCACTAAAAATATTTTTTCTTTTTTTCAAAGCAATATGTGCAAATAATTTTTTTAAACAATAAAAAAAAGCTCATAGGGGTTCCCTGGTTGCCAACAAGTTAAGGACCCAGGGTTGTAACTACTGTGGCTCAGGTCACTGCTGTGGCAAGGGTTTGATCCCTGGCTCCGGAACTTCCCCATGTCCCAGGTATGAGCCAAAAAAAAAAAAAAAATCTTACAGAGGAGGATCCCCCAAGTTTAGAAAACCAGAATCTCTCTTTTTTTTGGTCTTTTTGCCTTATCTAGGGCCGCACCTGCAGCATATGGAGGTTCCCAGGCTAGGGGTCTAACAGGAGCTGTAGCTGCAGGCCTACACCACAGCCACAGCAACGCGGGATCCGAGCCGCGTCTGCGACCTACACCACAGCTCACGACCATGCCGGATCCTTATCCCACTGAGCAAGGCCAGGGATCGAACCCGCAACCTCATCGTTCCTAGTCGGATTTGTTAACCACTGAGCCACAACGGGAACTCCATAGGGAACCAGAATCTCTTATAATGGGCAGTAGGCCTGCCTGAACTCTATCCCAGAAGGAGACATTTCCTTTATTATTCTGGACAGTAAAGAAAGCTGCCCTTTTCTCTGGAGAGATGCTATCTCAGACTTCAAGTTTGTTTATTATACGTTCTTGAACAAGTCCAAACAAAGATAACCAAGGCCTATGCTCTCCTGACGGCACCCAACAGACCCGTAAAGAATGAAGTAGAAACGAATCTGACTAGTGCATGAGGATGCAGGTTTGATCCCTGGCCTTGCTCAGTGGGTTAAGGACTCAGCATTGCTATGAGCTGTGGTGCAGGCTGGCAGCTGTAGCTCTCATTCAAGCTTTAGCCCAGGAACTTTCATATGCCATGGGTGCAGCCCTAAAAAGACCAAAAAAAAAAAAAAAAGAGGGCGTTCCCATCGTGGCTCAGTGGTTAACGAATCCGACTAGGAACCATGAGGTTGCAGGTTCGATCCCTGGCCTTGCTCAGTGGGTTAAGGATCCGGCGTTGCCGTGAGCTGTGGTGTAGGTTGCAGACACGGCTCGGATCCCACGTTGCTGTGGCTGTGGTGTAGGCCGGCGGCTACAGCTCCTGTTAGACCCCTAGCCTGGGAACCTCCATATGCCACGGGTGCGGCCCTAGAAAAGGCAAAAAGACAAATAAATAAAACATAAATAAATAAAAACTCCAGGGCCCAGACTGTACCAAAGCCCAACTAAACAGGATTCGTCGGAGTGTAGGACCCAGACACCCAGTTTTTAAGGCTTGGCAGGTGATTTCAATGCACAGCTATTTGAGAACCTATGGGCTCTGATCTCCCAAGCTCCCTGACTTTATGAACCTGAGGCCCTGAGGCCCTGTCTTCTGACATTAGAGGGTTAAATGAAATGGGAGCGTCACCCTGAACACGTGAGTTCCTACCTTCAGCCCTGCCCAAGACTTTGCCCAGCCCCACCCAGACTTCACTGAAGCCCTTGCTCCAGCCCCTGCCTCCTCCGTTTTGACATGGGGATCAGGAATTCAGGATCCTCGCCAAGGTGGAGCCGCCCCAGGTATGAGCCAGGATGTTCTTGCTTTCTTTGTAATTTTTCTTTTTACGGTCACACCTGTGAAGGCCCTGGGCTAGGGGTCAAATAGTAGCTGCAGTCACAGCCACAGCAACACTAGATCGGAGCCGCACCTGTGACCTGCAGCAACAGTGGGTCCTTAATCCACTCAGCAAGGCCAAGGAATGAACTGCATCCTCACTGACACTATGTCGGGTTCTTGACCCACTAAGCCACAATGGGAACTCCTGTTCTTGCTTTGTCACTCACAACTGTGCAGGAAGGGGCTGGGAGAAAGGGGAGCGAAAATTGGAGAAGAGAGCCTGTTCAATCAAAGATACTAAGCAGTTGGCTGGGAGTTCCCGTCGTGGCTCAGTGGTTAACGAATCCGACTAAGAACCATGAGGTTGCATGTTCGATCCCTGGCCTTGCTCAGTGGGTTAAGGATCCGGCGTTGCCGTGAGCTGTGGTGTAGTTTGCAGACGCGGCTCGGATCCCACGTTGCTGTGGCTGTGGCGAAGGCCGGCGGCTACAGCTCCTGTTAGACCCCTAGCCTGGGAACCTCCATATTCCGAGGGTGCGGCTTTACATAAAAAAGGCAAAAAGACAAAAAAAAAAAAAGATACTAAGCATTTGGCTTTTCTTAACCTTTGAGGTAGTAGCTGCTAACCTTTTCCAAGGAGGGCTGTGCCTCCAAAGCCTCCACTCCCAGAGACCCTCAGGTGGACACTATTAGCCTGCACTGATTCCCGGTGGACACAGCCTGAGGAAAGAGAAAGCCTTGACTCTCAGTGCCTTCCTCCACTCGCGCCATCCTGTGCAAGTCATACAACACACCTGAGCCTTAGTTTGCCTATCTGTAAAACGGGCCAACCCTTGCCCTATCTCACTAGCCATTGGCAAGAATGGATTATTGTTTCATCACAGACAGATGCACTGAGGCTTCAGAAGGTGCTTTCATCTGATTGGGAGCTCAGGCATAAATGCGAGAGGGGCTGCTGATCTGAGAGACCACAGAACTGACCCATGGCGGAACCCCGACAGGACAGGAGGGAGAAGCCTGCAGGTGAGCCTTTAAGTCCTGTTTCCAACAGGATCCTCGAGGAGGAGAGGGGAGGGGCCAGAGGAAGGGAGGGGCGGGGTGCCCTTCCCCACTCTGCCAGTGGTGTGGTCAAGAGCAGAGGAAGCAGACCAAGGGTCCTTTCAGGGGGAGGTAAGTATCAAGTTATAATAAGAACAGCCAGCCAATACCGGTGCTCACGAGGTGCCAGGAGTGTTTATACTTTTTTAAGTGGCCGCACCTGCGGCGTAGGAGTGGTTATACTTTCAGTGCATGTTCTCATTTGCTTCTTACAGCCTTGTGAGGTAGAGATCAATCCCATTTTCCAGATCAGAAAACAGGCTCAGAGAGGTTAAGTAACTTGTCCACGCTGTCCCTGCTACTAAATAACAGTGACAAAAATTCAGATCTGAATCTGCCTGACTTCAAAGAACTTGATTTCTGACCTCTATGAGACCACCCTGTCCACCCACGGGCCATCTTAACTTGACAGAGTCATCAGAGAATAAAATGCATTTTTTTTTCTTTTTGCCTTTTCTAGGGGCCGCATTCGTGGCATATGGAGGTTCCCAGGCTAGGGGTCTAATCAGAGCTGTAGCCGCCAGCCTAGGCCAGAGCCACAGCAATGCGGGATCCAAGCCGCATCTGGAACCTACACCACAGCTCATGGCAACACCGGATCGGTAACCACTGAGCGAGGCCAGCGATCGAACCCGCAACCTCATGGTTCCTACTCGGATTCGTTAACCACTGAGCCACGACGGGAACTCCGAGAATAAAATGCTTTTACAGACTTCCCACAGTGGCTCAGTGGCTAACAAATCTGACTAGTATCCATGAGGACGTAGGGTCGATCCCTGGCCTTGCTCGGTGGGTTAAGAGTCCGGCGTTGCCATGAGCTGTGGTGTTGGTTGCAGATGTGGCTCGGATCTCGCATTGCTGTGGCTGTGGTGAAGGCCGGCAGCTACAGCTCCTGTTAGACCCCTAGCCTGGGAACCTCCACATGCTGCCCGAGTGAGGTCCTAGAAAAGGCAAAAAGCCAAAAAAAAAAAAAAAACCTTTTACACGTGGTAGGCCAAGCACAGTGCCTGGTGGAGGGTAGGCTTGGAAGGATATTTTGTGTATGTCCAAGGCCTGGTACTGCTTCCTCCCCCCTCCCCCCAGGTGAGAAAACTTCTCCTTATAAAGGGACTCTTCTGACGGTACAACTCTGCCAAAGAACTGGAAGCACAAAGCCCTCAGCCTTCAAAGCCTATTTAAGTAGAAACTTGAGTTAAGCACACAGATTATATTTCTTCCTCAGATTACACACCACTTAAAAATATGGTCTCAGTTCCTTTTCATGACTTAAGCAGTGATTAAGGAAAATTACTCTTTAAGTCTGAATGTAATTACTGCCCTCTTCGTAACTGTTTTTTCCCGTTAGCGGAGGAGCTGCAGGGCAGGAGATGGAGATGGGGCTCTCTGCCCCTTGTCTAACTGGCAGACCTGGCAGAGAACTAAATGCTGAGATGCTGCTGTCTCTCAGTTCTTTCTCAGATGAATATAAACAAGAAGGTTCAAAACCACAATTGCCAACTGATGATCTAGATGATAATGCCAAACCTGATGACAACTGCCCAGGTGAGGACTCAAACTCTAGGCCATGTCGCAAAGCCTAACTTACCATTTGGCTTCCTCTACCTTCGGTCAATACTGCTTTTTTTTTTTTCTGTCTTTTTGCCTTATCTAGGGCAGCACCTGCGGCATATGGAGGTTCCCAGGCTAGGGGTCTAATAGGAGCTGTAGCTGCCGGCCTTCGCCACAGCCACAGCCACGTGGGATCCGAGCTGCGTCTGCAACCTACACCACAGCTCACGGCAACGCCAGATCTCTAACCCACTGAGCAAGGCCAGGGATTGAACACACAACCTCATGGTTCCTAGTCGGATTCGCTAACCACTGAGCCAAAAGGAGAACTCCAATATTGCTCCTTCTTACGACACAGATAAGCTTGAAGACTCACTCAATGTCACTGTCCTAAAAGATGGAAGAATTATCCTATTTCTCAGAGCCTCTCTCTCACCTTGAAGTCCCAGGGGTTGCAGTAGGAAATCAACAGAACAAGTTGCACCTCTGCAACAATGGCTTAAGGATACAGAGCCCCAGGGTTACAAATTTCCTTGAAGGTTTCCAAATAGTCAACAAGGGTAGACAAGGCCTATGTATTGCATATTTTAAATCTTAGCCTGGCTTCAAACTACAAACCTTTTGGTGAGCATATTGGGGCTTACATACCAGTTTGCCCGGCAATCCGAGCCTCAGATGATTAAGTTTATGTACGCCTATAAAAGCTCCATGTCTACTTTGGATTATCTATGCTATAATAACTGACAGTGTTGAAAGGCTTTGAAAATGAACGTTTTGTTTCTTTTATGAATAAATTTGCAGGTGATCCAGAGCTGGTGCTTAAAGTCAGAATTCAGAGCCACAAGGAAAATGACTTCATTGAAGTTGAACTGGACAGACAAGAACTGAGTTACCAAAATCTACTAAAAGTGAGCTGCTATGAAATGGGGATTAACCCGGAGCAAGTAGAGAAGATCAGAAAACTACCAAACACACTGCTCAGAAAGGTAGTTTTCAAGGTTCTAAATATAGATTGGGCTCCAGGTGGGTACAATTATGTTCTGTGAAGCCAATCGCTAGCTTTTGCATTTCTAAAATGAAGACAAAATCCAAAACACTAGAAATTCTGGCTGCAGGTAATCTTCAGGTGGGTGCTTCTACAAATTTGCCTAATTCACAAACTTTTAAATTGTCTGAATTACAACTAATACCCAAATTTAAGACCCTAGTTTAATACATATGGTCAGCTCCAACTTCTGCAAAACTAACTGGTCCCCAGGTCAGAAAACACTACCCGCTCTTATCTGCTTAGCAATAGTCTGCCATTGCAATCTCAGGAAACAAGATCTTGCAGATTTTTATATATTTTACAGATTTAAAATACAAATCTTTTTAATTTCAGAGGAAAGAAATTCTCATTTTGGGAGGCATTCCTTTTTTTTTTTAAATCAACTTTATTTGTGACTAGGCTAATATTATATTCTTTTTAAACTGTAAGTGGTGTGGAACAATCACACTTTCTAGTTTTTTTTAAATGCCCTGACCTAAAGTTTTTTCTTGGGCAGTATCAAATTTGGACTTTATTCCCCTTGGAAACCTGCAACATGGACTGGGAGGGGTGGGGTGGGGAGAAGCACAAAAAAAAGGATTCTCGACTGCTTAGTTTACCATGGATAGACAAGAGTTAGAAAACAATGCTTGGCCAACATTATTAAGCCTTTTCATCTCAACTGCACAAGTATTTGTGAATCATTATGTACTTTGTTTTCCACATTAAGGACAAAGACATTCTAAGACTACAGGACTTTCAGGAAGTAGAGCTCATTTTAAGGAAAAATGGAAGCTCTGAGTTAACAGAATACACGCCATCCCTGACAGAGAAGCCCTGCTACAACAGCAATGCTGCAAAACTGACGTACTGAGAAACCCAAGAAATGAAAAATTGGAACCAATTATCTTGTGAATAATGAAGCCTGGATGCACGTTATCAGTTTGCTAACCTCATGCGTGCACTTCAAAAAATTATTGTCTCCAACTGCTCTGGACTGGGAGAAGAGTACTTCAAAGTGCTTGCCAAACAGAACTATTAAACTCTTAAGTACGATACTTACCAACACGCTGAGTTTGTAAAGTTGTACCCCAACCCTATGCACACGGAGACTCAGTCAGGACAAACCTCCAGGGTCTGTTCACATGAATTCCATTAAGGGCAGGGTGAGGCTGACGGAACTGGGAAGGCGAGGACCCGCTTGGCACACTGGTTCAAAGCTGTTTCTAAAAGCATTTAGTATCATTATTTCCTTTTACACACATTTTATCTTACCTATAAAACAACATGACTTCTACAACTTAACACTTCTGAGGCTACACTTACAACTTGCAGAAAAGCCAAGGCACAGCCCATAGTACTGAACTCTACTAAACAGATGGGGAGAAAAAAAGGGAAAAAAAAGGTTGGTGCCCTAACAACTAGCTCCAAGATGGGCTGTGATTAGATCCCATGCTAGGATCTTCCCTACCACTCTACCTGGAATCCTTCTGGGTCAAGTCCCTAACTTCTGGTTAATAACGTCTTGTACCTTGGGTGCACTCATGCCTGACTCCATATACCAACTCACACACACCACACTGTCACTTCTTTTTACACCATGTGAAATCACCTCTAATCGTTAGGGAACAGAGGAATAAGTACCAGACTCCCTGGGCAAGTCTTTTCCAGAACAGGAATGAAATAGGGCACTGTACCCCACCTCCAAATTCTCAACAGCTCAGCTTCCCTCACCCTTGTGCCAAATGAATGGGAAAATGTTCTGATTAGCGTGAGTACATGTGTATACCATTTTATTCATGAAATGAGTGAATATGAACCCTGAACCTGCATTTTACTTAATATCCGTGGGATTATCATAGGAGGACCTCAGCACTAGCACTGAAGCCTGGTACCTAAGGCACATTTTTAAGATAGCATGGCCTCTAAGGAAAGCCAATTCCTTTGCTAGGACTGTGACAGGGCATGTCTGGGGTCAATCTCCAAGTGCCACCTCCCTAAGGTATTTTCAATTTTATTTAAAAATTTTTTTTGGCTGCACCCATGGCACGTGGAAGTTACCAGGCCAGGGATTAAACCCACTGTGCCACAAAGGAATTCCTCCATTGTTTTTAAGTAAGATAAATTTAGGCAGGGGCTCAGAGTTGACTAATGGCCCCAAATTATCATTTGTGGAAAGGTGAGATTTTAGGCTTTTAAGTGAACACAGAATTTATTTGAAAAAATTACTGTTGGGAGCAAAGCTTACACTAACAGCAGAAGCCGCACATGTGCTGCCCACTGGTTATGTATGTACAATAAAATCAAGGGTAGTAATTCAGCTACCACAAAGGTGACAGCCAAACTTAATACCCACACTCACTCCAATATAGCCTGCACCAATAACATACTTATTTTCTATAACTGACCCAAGTTTTAAGGCTGCAAATTAAGAATACCTTAAGTTTAAAGAGTAACTTTGACTATGTACTTCATGCATAGATTTTTAAAAACTAATTACTGAGTAAGGCGCAATCCTCAAAGATTTGTCATTTTCTATTTTTAAGTTGAAAGATATCAGATTGCTATCCTCCTAAAGAATTCCAGAACACATTCAGGCTAAAATACAAATGATCTAGAATTCTTAGTTGTTCATATGTTCACGTAGAACCAAGTGACTCACATCATCAGATCAGAAGTCCTTCCTGTATATACCCAGCTCACAGGCCTGAGGAAATCACAGTCAGGGGAGCTGACTCTATTAAGGGTGCGAGCTGTCCCTACTTCTGTACACTGATGTATCCAATAGCACCTAGCACTTAGCAGCACCTAACGGATGTATTGAATAAACTCACAGCTAAGACCTTACCATGAGGATTAGGTCTCACTTGGAACACATGGTGACATAGGGGTAAAAGGGCCACTGCTGATACAGGGCCTTTAGCTACATGAATTTTACGCACCTTCAAACCATTTCCCCTTTAAGCAGCAAACATTTTTAAACACTTCATGGTACCCCTATTAAGAGTAAAACAAGGAGTTCCTGTCGTGGCTCGGCGGAAACGAATCAGACTAGAAACCATGAGGTTGCGGGTTCGATCCCTGGCCTCGCTCGGCCGTTGCCATGAGCTGTGGTGTAGGTCGCAAATGTGGCTTGGATCTGACGTTGCTGTGCCTGAGGCGTAGGCCAGCAGCTACAGCTCCAATCTGACCTCTAGCCAGGGAACCTCCATATGCCATGGGTGCTGCCCTTAAAAAAGAAGAACCAAAAAAAAAAAAAAAAAAGAGAGAAGGATGACAAAAAGTCACCCTAAAATGACAATTTGAACACAGGGAAGGACATGCTGACCACGGGTCAGGAGAATGGCTCTTTCACCCCAGCAATTTCCCTCCCAGATTTATTCCAGATGGCATAAAGCTGAGAAAAGCTTCCTTGGAAGCTGCTACCGACAGCAGCTCCCTGGCTGACACCCACATAAAAATTACATCAAAATAAAAAGGTATCACAAAGAAAACACACACTGAGGTCTCGTTTCTAACTTTAAAAAAATCACAATTAAGAACCTAAATCTGGCACTAGAGAAACAGTACTCTTTAATCTGCTTCCCATTTAAGGTTAATCTCATGAAATTCATCATGTATCTATTTCACTACTTACTACCTATACCAAGACCCTTTCCCATTTTTTAAAATTTAAATTTTATTAAGACATATCATACATACAAGAGCACATACACAAACAGCTTTTTAAAAGAAACCACCCACCCAGCTTCAGCAATCACCAGTTCCTCTGAACGCTATTCCTTGGCCTCCATGATCCACTCCCCTCCAATGCACTGCATTGTGTTAATCATTTCCTTGCTTTTCGTTTACCATATATTTAACAGCCTGGTTTTGACCTTTATAGAAAATGAACCATAGTAGATGTATTCTTTTGCAACTTGCTTTTTTGACCACTGAGATCCATCCATGTTCACACGTGCAGCTGTAGTTCAGTCTGACTTCTGTGGAGTTCCACTGTAGGGAAGATTCCACAATATAAATCCAGTGGACCTACTGGGCATTTGAGGTCCTTCCAGTTTGTTTTCTGTTTCCTTTTCTTCCTATTACAAACAATGCTGTCGTGACATTTTTATATCCATCTCCTGGCACACAGACATTAAGAGTTTCTCTAGGGTATGTACTAGAGGTGGAACAGCCACAAGAGAAGTCATGGCACAGTATACGAAACTGTTTTCCAAAGCTTCTTAAAGCTGTTGACAACTGATCTATTTGGAATGGGTGAGAGGAAAAAAATAGATAAACTACAAAACTCTCAATCCGCATTTTTCAAATTAGGAAATTTAAAAAATCTAATACAGTGATGAAAAATACATTTACTTCTCTTTTAACTTGAAATGTACTTTTGAAAACCACATGTTTAAACTTAAAATTGCTAACTCCTATTGTCTCAAATGTTTCTAAATATACTGAGTGAAAACAGCAAGATCAGAACATAATGGTGTACTAGCATATATTTTAAGATTCATACACAAATTCATACATAAATACCCCCCCACCCCACCCCACCCCCACAAAAAAACACTTGGAAAAATAATTCTTAACACTAGTAGCTCCTGGGCAGGAAAAAGGGGGACAGGAGTAGAAGGGAGACATCGATCACTAACACTTGTTTGTTTGAACCATGTACAGGCATTGTAATTGTAACACAAAATTCTTAAAAAGGCAGTCAGTCACCTGGCGTTCTTTCATAAATAACTTAAAATCAGTCCAAACTCACACTTGAACACCAACCCTGAATAAAGCCCCATCCCACAGAAAATATATTACAGTAAGTTCTTAAGTGTTTTTTCCTTGTTTCATGCACATTTAGAATCGTATTTTAAAACATTCACAAACGTCGTCTACAATGCATTTTTTAACAGCAGAGAATGGACACAAGCTCAAAAAATTCTCACCCTGAATTCTTCTGTTTTAACGTCTCTAGAAACTTTTGATCATGTGGTTGAACTCAGCCCACATGTGGTCAAAGCATTCTCAGACCTCAGAAATAGAGCTGGCTATCCTCTACAACACTAACTATATTGAAGAAACCAGAAAGACCACCTGCAGGTGAGTAATGCTATAAGGGAGGTAAAACATCTCTAAGCTGGGCAATATGATTAGCTCAAGAAGGCAAGAAACGTGTTTTAATTTAAATTGAAAAATTAATGTATGTTTGAAGGAAAAATGTCTTAACCAAAAGAGCGATGATGCAGTGTCTCTGCACTGCAAAGGGCGGATGCCAGAACTGCAGACTCAATCACCAGGTCCCCTTGAGAGGCACAATGGAAAGTAAGCTACCAGACCAGTACTACAGTGGACCAATTAAAAGTTCATCCAATTTATTTTAATTAATAAACTGTGGTTTAAATTCTTATCTTTTCATAAGACATGCAGAAATATTTATAAATGATGACTTGCTTGAAAATAAAAAGGGACAGGAGACATACACAGACACAAAGAATGGCCACTGAGTCTTACTGGTGATGAGCTTTAATAAAAGTTAATTACACTGTCCTTTTTTTGTCTTAAATTTTCCAAAATAAGGTTTTAAAAAACCCTGGTTGCTCTGATTCCAATCTTATCAAGTCATCTTTTGAGTAATAAAAACTGACTTTCCTTAAAGGCTTTTCAAAGAGAAAATAAACATTAAGCAACTGACAACCTTTTGGTCTGCTTCAAAGAAATGTACATTTCTTAGAGTATAGCACATGGCCTCTATATTGGATTCTTGTAAATTTGGTTAGTAAGAATCATTTCCTTTTGAACCTAATAAATTTTGGATGTCGAGTATGACCCAATTTCTATGTCCCCATAATTAAGACCAGACTTTAGTCACGGACACCTCAAAAGGCTAGGCTTTCCCCTCAAACCCTACATTAAGTTCAACAGTGATCAACAGATCTAAGTGTCTGCACAGATGAAGATGACAAAGACTTCAAAAACTCACTGTACATCATTAAAAAAAGTTAGCTACTGATTCTACATGAGGCAGAACAGAACCTGGCATTTTAATATGCTCCATGATCTAATACTTTAATGACTAAGTACCTTAATACTTAAGTTTCCTGTTTCCTGTTTTTCTTAATACTTAGCAAAAGAATATGGTGAACTATCACTTTTAAGTCCTTTACTCCTACAGCCATAATCTTTTCAAACTGTACAAAGCAGTGTTTGGGATGTGGATGACCTCGTGTTAGACTGTTTCCCATCTCACATTAATCCTCACTTGAATCATCTCTGACAAACTGAGATAACTATCCATCTATCGCTCCAGGACTGGCTAGGTAAGCCAGGAGTGAAGTCTCCATAGCATTATCACATGCAAAGCCTCTGAAGTGGCAGCTTCATTATTTCCCAAAGCTTGGTGGTGGGTATTTTAGTAAATCTGGTAGCCTATTATGCCTATTAAAATGAATGCCATAAATAGTGAGGCACTGACCATGAGACAGAGACCAAGATTTCCTGCACTAGTTCTCCAACACCATGGAGCCGTTAAGTCCTTTACCGTACTAACTCTCAAGTTTCTCTATATAAACTGATGGCAATATCTGAGGATCGTAAATCTCAAAGAATTGCTACGATACACATATAGTTGGAGGTAATACTTTTATACGGTCAACGAGCTGACTACAGACAGAAACGTGCTGCCAAAATTTGCTGTTCATTACCTCCATCCCACCTTAAGCATCAGTTTTTCTAAAAAAAAAAAAAATTCTTGTATATACTACACAACTCATACACAGAAAAAAATACATTTATAATCCAAGGACCAAGGTAAAAAAATCTTGATACAGGATTTTAAGACCAAAAACTATTTAAAAGGTCTCGAGTGCTCTTCTAACATCACTATTTCATAGCTAGAGGATGATTGCATTTACCAGAAGGATGTTTTGAATTTTTTTACTACTAAGGAAATCTCTCAGGGATGTAAAAATATATTCTAGTTCATAGTACATCTTTGTTATTAAAAGCAAAATTCAAATGTATCCATAACCACCCCAAACTGAAGCACCATTATTATTTTAAACATTTAATCTGTGGAAATTTGATAAAAAATTAGTTTTAAACAATAAATCAGATAAAACTGTACACTAACACCTTGAGTAACAGTGTAAGTGTATCTCATATTTAAAACAAGGGACTAGTTCAGAGTCAATAACTTTATTAGAAAAAGATTAATACTAAAACTTTTTCAATGACAGAGACAAATTTGTAACAGAAAGTCAGAGATACTTTATTTTCACTTCTAAATCCAAAGGCTAGGTATAGCAGAGTTGTAAAAATGGAATCCCACTTAGTCTGATTCACACAAATACTAACGTTTAATCTCGTTTTCAAAGTCCAAGAATGAAAACTTGCAATTAAACACTGAGCAAGCCACATGTTTAGGTAATATTTCTTAAAAAGTCTTAAAGAAAAAATATGATACAGGACCTAAGTTTTCAGTGGCATATATATGCTACTAATACATGTTCTGAAATGTGGTAGGTCACATCAGTCCTGAATTAATTTTTAATTAAAAAAAACAAACAAACTAACTGAGCTTTATACTTTTTCTATGCCACTATAGTTTTCTTTCACCTCATTTTAATGTCGATCTTCACTTTATGCCGTTTTCAGTTTTCTTCCAAAAATCTTCTAACGGTAGTCCTACAATGCAAAATTTGGGGAAAAATGATAATTAGACAACATGTAAAAGGCAAATTTTTATGACTAAGTGGCCCAGTCACTAACTGCTAATTAATATATGTATATGGAATGTTTGTATTCTTTTAAATTATCAAGGCATCAGTGTGGTCTTAAAGCCATGTGCCTGTGTATGCTTGCCTATGTGTGAATGGCTCACACAAATATAACACTATATCGCTGTCCTAGAAAAGGAATGCCACCAACAAATCAACTAATTGGTACTTCCTTTGATTAGGAATATTTAATCCCATGCCACTAGCCCAAAGAATGAACAGTTTATAGGTTTTAAGAACTCCTATAAAACCTGACCTTTAACAGTTCTTTAAAAACCCAAAGTCATTCTATATGGCTCATCAGTTCTTGGTATTTCACAGCTGGAAGGTGTCTGTCCTTGCTATTCACTGCTGCTTTAAATATATCAGCCAGTGATTATTCCTATATACCTATGGCTGACTGCAAATTCTCCTACACAGTAGGAAATATTAATAAACACATACCTCTTAAAGACTTGAGAATTGCATTGAATGTAACAAGGCGAATAATATGAAGTGTTTATTGTATTTAAAATTCTGTAAAGATATCTAATTCTGGGCACCACTGCATCCCTACACACAGTTGAAAAAAAATTCCATTCTGTTAACATTTGATTACAAGTTTTCACGCAATACACAAAAAAACCCCTCTGTGCTTCTTGTAAAGAACAAAAAAGATACACAACAGTTAAGCGTAAAGATCACAGGCAACAGCATTCAAACATGGATGTGGGTAGAGAAAGGAGTACCTGGCATGAGTACCTGCTTAGTTTGACTGAATCCTTGATTTTTAAATTGGCTTTTCATGGGCCGCTCACAACACCAACGCTGTGTGAGGTATGGTAGTCAGCTGCAATAATTCATAAACCCTACACTTCCATCAATCCAATGCTACTGGCTCTCGAGTTACAGAACAAACTGCATTAGAATGCAAGGCAATAAAGCAAAAAACTAGAAACATCCTTGACAAAGAAATACTAGCAGTTTAATTAAAACAACGTAGTCCAACATGTGCCTCAGAAATATTTAAGTTTTTAAAGCATATGTCTCTGCCAATGTACCAACACAAGATGGACTTAATACCAAAAAGAAAAAAAAAAACAGTTCAACCTTTTTATTAAAAAAAAAAGAAAAAAAAGAAATGACAGCAAAATCCCTAAAAAAAGGATAATTAACTTTTCAATGGCGACTATATTACAAACGTGGGCAGTAATTTCCAAAGAGGCACACTAATGGGGGCACGAGTCTGCTACAAAATAGCTGAGACAAAACAATGTACCTCAAAATGTTTTGCAGGACTACACTGTCTTTTCCTTCAGAAGATGCTTTTGTATGTCTTCTTACTCGGCTTAGTTCCATCTTCATCTGTGCATACTTACGCTGCACTGTCAAACAGTAACAAAAAGCCCTAATCAAAGTGAGAAACAATACACTTACCTCTGTCTGATCTGAGGTCTTATCAGATCAGTTTTAATTGGACTGAGTGTCACCTTCAGATTTAATGTCTTCACTGGTCCCATTGACCTCATTCTTAGTATCACTTTCCTTTGATTCAGTGTTTGTGTCTTCACTCTGTTTTTCTCGACTACTGGACTTCACACTACTTTTTTTATCATCAGATCCCCTCTTTTCTGCCATAAAAGAAGACATTGATCATGGATTTTAAAGTAAAATACAATACACAGACGACACTTTGAAAAGTGAAAACAACTGAGAGATGAAAAGACAATCATCTCCCACAGACTGCAAGTAACATAGTTTGACGAATCTACCAAAGGGATAAAATTTGTCATTTATGAAGGAGGAAGAGCGCAGGACAGGGAATTAGAGAAAACAAAAGGTAAAATAGTGGACAAGTTCTCTCAAACTGGTGAGAAGCTATTAAGTACAGGCAACACCAAATCACTGCAGAATCTAAAATTTAAGTATCTTTCATCTGGGGTGAAGAACATCAAAAGGGAAAGGTATGAAAGTATAAAAAAACTGTGTTCACATTAAGTTAAAAAAGTAAAAAGAGTATCCGCAACAGGTGAAAAAAAGTTGAACATTTAACAGGCACGTTTCTCCAACTATATATTTTTAAATGCAAAAGATGACTTATACCTGTACAAGTCTGAATACCCAAGAGGGACAAGCCCAACAAAAGTGGATCTCAATCCCATTCTAAGTACTAAACTTTAGTGCTTTGCTAAGGAAAGTAATGTATATGTCATCTCAGAATTGTTCTTCCCAAAGGAGAAATTAAAATTCAACTCAGCTGTACATAAATAATGAAAAAAAAATGTTAACTTTTCCTTCTGTTTTCTTTGGAATTGGTGAAACATCAGACTAGAAGCAAAAAGTGATACATGGAGCAAGTACGTTCTAGCCTTTTCAGTCCCAAGTATTGCCTAAGAAAAGATTTCTAACAGAAAATTGTTGAACTAAAAACTCTGTTATTTTTCGCCTTAAAACTAAGTTAAGAATAGCTGGTCTAGTAGAGCAGTTCATAAGATAGACATTAAGAGAAGTAGAACCCTCCACAGATTCCAGACAAAACTGTTAAGACACAACATCAAATAACTGGGAGAGAGATGTGTAATGAAAACAAAATACGGTATGGGGGTGGGGGGCACTCAAAGAACCTTAAGAATTGAAGATCGTATGTGAAGGAGCATATTGTCTGTCCATAACACTTGTAAAATGCACAAAGAAAGCAATGTCCAAGTAGCTGAATGCAGGACTTGCTTCATGTCTGTCTGTCCACTTATGAGAACTGTGCCAGTATAGTGTGCTCTAACTGACCTTGTGGGAAAGTCCTCCCTTTGTGCCTTATGGGCTTCTCCGGTGCACAGGTAGCTTCAATGAGGAAGAGTCGTCTTGTTGCCCCGTAGAGGACTAGTAGTCAGTCCAATAATCTTATCTTCTGCCCTATATAAATATGGTAGATCTTAATAGTCCTAAGGACATCCACAAATTATGGTGGATTTTAGGGCTATGGATTTAAAAGGAACCTCTCTTGACAAAGAGAGCACCCTAAATTGGTTGGTGGTAAGAAACCACCATAGGTTTGTATAAGAAATCACTTTTCGTTTGTGGATTCAGATAAAGTGCTTTCATCACAGCACATGAAGTAGTGAGCTCCCTCTTATTCACTGCCATAATCAATTGCTTGCTACTGCTCATACCTGACCTCAAAGTCCAGGCCTTCAATTATTTATACTGGAGTGCCCAAGTGGCCACATGGTATTTTCAAAAGCCAATAGATCATGTCACTTCTAAAAGACCTCAAAGTTAGAAATAAATCTATAATGGCATACCCAATCTTTCAAGATGGACCAGATGCAGAGTTTTCTCTGAATCAGGTCTTCACTCCTTCCTCCACATCTCACCAGGAAAATCCCTGTTTGTTCATAATCTAAACAAATGCAGCTTATTTTACTTAAGTAAAGTTTGATAATATTCCACAACGTTATCATTACAATTAGGATCACAGCTAAACAATTCAACTCATCTTTTTTGCTCTCTTCAGAAATGACGTAAACATATCTGCTTTTAGGTCAGGCCAGTGCCATTTATTGCTCAACTTTGATCCCAGATAGTTATGAAGGCTAGCTACAAGCTTTCATCTGTGAGAATCAATCCAACTATTTCAAGTGACACAAATGATGATACAGCAAAGAGCTTTAATTCTCAAGAAGTGATTGAGTTCATCTCTGATATCCATCTGGCTCTTCCGAGTTGACCCTCATCCCCCAAATACATCATATAGAAAGTCTTGCAAAAACATTGGGTGAAGCCTTCTTAAAACTATTATTAGTAATATTAACTCTTGCATCGGCTGCCTGTTGAATCACAAAATTTCTAAATTTAAATGGCAAATACGAAAGCTCATGACAGTAAGTTTTAAAAAAAAAAACACCCTTGTTTCCTACTTTTTAATAACATCTGCTCCATGTTGTAGTAGAAAAAGCCAATCTATGTAAATATTTTTAAAAGAGAAGGTGCACTTATTTGAGGAGAAATAAAAGCAGAAGACCCAACAAGTCTGTGCTGCTAGTTTTCTCAACTCAGTTATACCCCACAAAAACCATAGCTGCTAGTTCCATAAAAGAAAACAGTAAGTATCACATACAAGTCTAATAATAAACTCAAAGAGGCGTATTCATATTATGCTGGTGATCAAACATGGACACAGTTAGGCAGGTCAGGATGAAACAAGCAGAGCCAAGAAAATTAGAAACAAGCCCTTTCTCTCATTCACGAAAATCATGCAAAGCAGAATAGCCCAGTCAATACAAAATGACAGATGCTCAGAAAATCTGAAGAACATACAGAAAGGGGATCCTGATGATTAAAAGAATTACTCAATGAAGGCTAAGTGAGAATATCCTTGTGAAAACATGCCAAAGACAAAACGAAAAATTCCAGTAAGAGGGCACGTGAACCAGCTACTGGAATGACATAGAAAAACAAAGAAAAAGTAGAAGGGAAAGAACATGTTGTTTCAATAAAAAACATGTTAAGGCACATCTAACGCATTCAACTTCTGCAAACTTAGAAGTACTGAGTTAAACGAATGCTGTACATGAGGACCAATGAGATAATGTACAATAATGTACATTTACTCTGCAAGACATATTATGGAACACTGCACTGAGCCAAAAGAAAAAAAAATCAAAACCAGACAAACAAAAAAACCCAATGTTGCCAATAACCAAGAATTCTATAGCCTAAAAACCCTGAAAGGTAATGCAATACTTGGAAGAATCTAGATAATAAGCCTTTAAAGTTTTCAATTGAAGGGCGTGGTTTTAACACACTCTAAGAAAACACCAGGTCAGATGTCATTCTCACAAATCAAAGCAGGCATGGAGAAAATAACACCTGTCTCCTAACGAATGGTGTTCATTTTAAGTGAAAACGAGTACAGCTTGAAGTGGAACTCTGCCTTCAACCAAAGAAAGGTGAGTGGTGGGGAGATAAAGTAAAAACAGTCTCTTAATGAATTAAATTCTCATAAAAACTAACCTTTCTCCTTGGATTTTCTTTCTTGTTCTCTGTCCCGACTTTTGCTCCTGTGCTTATATGACTTCCGATCCCGGCTTTTTGATCTTCTTCGATCCCGACTACGGGACCTATGCTTTCTTTCTGATCTATCATGGCTTCTGCTTCTTCGCCGATCTCTACTTCTTAAATAATTTAAAACAAAAGGAAAGCAACTTCAGCTGATACCACAGTGAAAAAAAAAAACCTCTGAAGAATCATATACTGTTTATTAAATAATAACACTAACCCAAACATCCTTAAAAGCAAATGAATAGAATCTATTACTACAACATACTTATGGTGGCATTCCCTTCATGGCTCAGTGGTTAACGAATCCAACTAAGAACCATGAGGTTGCAGGTTCGATCCCTGGCCTTTGCTCAGTGGGTTAAGGATCTGGCGTGGCCGTGAGCTGTGGTGTAGGTTGCAGACACAGCTCGGATCCCGCGTTGCTGTGGCTATGGCAAAGGTCGGCAGCTACAGCTCCTGTTAGACCCGTAGCCTGGGAACCTCCACATGCCGCAGGTGCGGCCCTAGATAAAAGGCAAAAAGACAAAAAAAAAAAAAAAACATACTTATGGAGTTCCCATCGTGGCTCAGTGGTTAACGAATCCGACTAGGAACCATGAGATTGCGGGTT
Organism: Catagonus wagneri; assembly: GCA_004024745.2. NCBI lineage: Eukaryota > Metazoa > Chordata > Mammalia > Artiodactyla > Tayassuidae > Catagonus > Catagonus wagneri. The sequence goes on from PVHT020001179.1 coordinate 7,986,703, forward strand.
CGATCCCTGGCCTTGCTCAGTGGCTTAAGAATCCGGCATTGCTGTGAGCTGTGGTGTAGGTTGCAGATGTGGCTCGGATCCTGTGTTGCTGTGGCTGTGGTGTAGGCCGGCAGATACAGCTCCGATTAGACCCCTAGCCTGGGAACCTCCATATGCCGCAAGTGCGGCCCTAGAAAAGGCAAAAAGACAAAAAACAAAACAAAAAAAATACTTACATTAGAAATCTTAAGGAGTTCCCACCATGGCTCAGCAGTTAACAAACCTAACTAGTATCCATTAGGATGTGGGTTCGATCCCTGGTCTCGCTAAGTGGGTTAAGGATCCAGCCCTGAGCTGTGCTGTAGGTCGGATTCGACCCCTAGCCTGGGAACCTCCACATGCCACGGGTGCGGCCCTAAAATGACAAAAGACAGAAAAAAAAGAAAAAAGAGAGAGAGAGAGACAGAGAGAGAGACACCATCTGGTATAATGACCTCCTCGTTAAGACTGCATCAAACCTCCTTAGACTGACTCATGGGAAATAGCAAAGAAGCCACCTCGAAGATGGACTCATTCACCAATTCAACTCTCACAATTCATCGTAGTGCTTAACGATACGTCCTAGGTACCAAGGAATATCACTGTAATTACTACTGTTTATTGCACACTTGCTATATGCCCAGCATCACCTCATGTGTTCTATATACCTGCTTCGCCTTCTTTCTCTACTTCGCGATCTTTTGTGGTCCCGAGACCTGCTGCATCTTCGGTCAGAAGTTCTGCTTGAGTGCCGACTCCGTGACCGACTCCTCTTTCTTCTTTCTCTGTCTCGAGCCCTTTCTTTTTCTCTTTCTTCTTCTTCTCTTCGTCTTTTCCTCTCTCTTTCTTCCCTTTCTCTCTCCCTTTCTTTTTCTCTTTCTTCTCGTTCTTGCTTCTCCTTTTTCAAACGCTCATCACGATCAGGTTCTTCAGTTCGTTTTCTTAACTTTTCCTAAGGAAATCGAGTTCAATTTTTTAAGAAACATAACCGAGAACACATTGCCAAACAATGGTTACCGAATAGGAAGCATTTGTGGCCAATTTATGGAAGTCGATGCCCTAAGGGTGAAATGGAGAAATCTCAAACCATGTACATACCCAATATATCATTTGACTAATCCCTAGGAATATTCTTTTCCCAAAATTCCTGGCACTAAAGAGTAAAGAAAATAAAATGCTTTGCTAATGTGATGAGTAGAAAAATATTATAGGAATTTATCACTGCTTCAAGTAACACACATCAGCAAAAATGTCACAAGAGGTTTGTTTATATGTGATTAATTTCTAACCATACTAAAATATATGTTTATAAGAAACTTACTTTTAATTCTTCTACAGTAGCTTTAATTTTGGCATAGCCCATGTGCTGTTTTCCCATCAAATGGTCATCTACCCGGGACTGGGCATCTCCCACTATCAAAAAGGCTCCACATACTTCACAAACTTCCATCTGTTTTTCTTGGGCAGCAAAACTTTCAATTGTCTGAAATGATAATTCTGTTATTATAAGAATACCTGAGGAAGAGAGAACAAATCTTCCCAAAAATATTTAACACAACAGATTTCTAATTTATTTGCAAATGCACTGCTACTTTCCATTTCCCCAGAGCCATAATATTCAGCAACAGCTGGCCAACTTTTAGAGAAGGGAAGCATGACAGCGCCAATCAGCCTACCATATCACCCAGGAGTACTGAGACCCCGTCCTTCAAATATAACCTTTGAATTACCCACACAACCCTGAAATCAAGTTAAACCACTTTTTAGAAAGCTACCTATTTTAGTCTGAATTCCTTTCTTGCTTGGTTCAACAGGTTAAAGGGGTGAACCCCATACTAAAATTGTTTTTCACAATCACTAAGGAACTAAACTCACTGAGTATAACCTGAACATATCCTTTCAATATTTGGGAACCAATAAACAGTTATATTCTACCATCAATATCTCAAACAATTGATTTATAATATTCAATTAGATATGACATTCCCTAATTGAAAGTTAGGAAAGTAGAAGGTATTTTTAAGAGTGTATCAATTTTGAACTAAGGTAAATATGACCTGAGTACCTTGCTGTAACAAAAAAAGAAATAAAACCCAGGCCCAAATGAATACTCCTCATCTAGGGCAAGCCAGCAGCTAGAAGCTGGTTTTTGTAAAATTTCACTGGAACAAAGCCAAACCCATCTGCTGTATGAATTGTCTTCAGTTGCTTTCATAATACAAAGGCAGAGCTTTTATATTACAAATCTTGTGACCTGCAAACCTAAAATATTTACTATGTGGCCCATTAAGACTGCTGACTCTCAAAATCAGGACATTAGAAAAACTGTTCTCAAATAGGAACATATTCGAGTAATTCTCAGTGAACAGCATGGGTAAATCAAAATGAGGTTGCTACTCACCGAAGTTGTGGACCTAAGCAATTCTCTCTCTTCTTTTAACTGTTCAACCAATTTCATCATTCCCTGGGCTTCTTCTACTTTTCCTTCAGATCCTAATTCTTCAATCTAAGGGGAATAAAAAAGGTAATCAAGATGTCTTAGACCCAAATCATCCAAGTATTTTTCTTTTTACCCCCAAGTTTCATTAGCATTTAACGGTTGTTTGGGGGTCTTTTTGTTTGTTTTCATTTAGTGAAGCCTCTTTGGGTTTAATTTAACCTTCTGATTTTTAAAAATTTTTTAAATTTATTTTTTTGCTTTTTAGGGTTGCACCCACGGCATATGGAAGTTCCCTGGCCTCGGGTCTTACTGGAACTGCAGCTGCTGGCCTACACCACAGCCACAGCAATGCAGGATCTGAGCCATGTCTGTGCCTACACCACAGTTCATGGCAACGCTGGATCTTTAACCCACTGACTGAGGCCAGGGATGGAACCTACATTCTCATGGATACTCGTCAGATTCATTTCCACTGAGCCACGATGGGAACTCCCGATTTTTTTAAAAAAATTACGTACACTTGACCAAAAATAAACAGCAAATTTCTCAGGTGCACAATTCCATAAGGTTTGACTCTCACCACCCCCACCATCTAGATAATGAACATATCCATCTCTGCAGAAGATTTCCTCCTGCTTCTCTGTAGTACTTCCTCCCAAAGCAACCACTGATCTGCTTTCTGTCACTATAGATTTATTTGTATTTTCTAGAATTTTATATAAACAGAACCATGTACTTTTTATTACTTTCCCGTTGTGGTACCGTGGAAACGAATCAGACTAGGAACCATGAGGTTGTGGTTCAATCCCTGCCCTCACTCAGTGGGTTAAGGATCCAGCATTGCTGTGAATTGTGGTGTAAGCTGAAGATGCGGCTTGGATCTGGCATTGCTGTGGCTGTGGCACAGACCAGCAGCTGTAGCTCAGACTGGACCCCTAGCCTGGAACCTCCATATGCCGCAGGTGCAGACCTAATAAGACAAAAAACAAAAAAAAAGGAACAAACTTTTTTGTTTCTTCATCCATCATGTAGTTAAGATTCATTAACATGTAGTTAATTCCTTTTTATTACTGAATATCACACTATATAGATATAAGCACAATTTACCTGTTAACCTACTGACAGATGCCCGAGTTATTTCCAGGGTTTTTTTTTGTTTGTTTTCTTTCTTTTCTTTCACTCGCCTATTATGAATAAACCCACTATGAACACTGGTATACAACTCTTTGTGTAAACATATGCTTTCATTTCCCTTGGGTAAATATCTAGCAGTGGAATGGCTCATGGTGCATTCTTTTAACTTTTTTTTTTTTTTTTTTGCCTTTTAGGGCCGCATCTGCAGCATACGGAGATTGTCAATAACACTTAATATGATCAACCTATTCAGTTCTAATAGTTGTACCATAAGTATCTCACTGTAGTTTTAATTTTTATTTCCCTAACGACTAATAACATTGAGCACATTTACATGTATTTGCCATCCTTGTATCTTCTCCAGTTAAGTGTTTACTCCAAGTATTTTCTGACACTAATACAGACAATATTCAGAGTTCCCTGGTGGAGTCTACGGCCACACCACTCTGAATGAGCCCAATCTCGTCAGAGTTCCCTGGTGGATCAGTGGGTAAAGGATCCAGCATCGTCAGTGCTGTGGGTCACGTCATTGTGTGACACAGGTTCAATCATCCCTGGTCCAGGAACTTCTGTGTGCTTCAAATATGGCCCCTACCCCCCACCCCCAAAAAAAAAACCACGCAATTCTCACCTGCTGCAGGAGTACGTCAATTTTATCTGTTAGAACCTGAATTTTTTCTTCATTTTTGCCTGTTGGACCAGCTGCCTAATGAAGAGAATCTACTGTCAATAACTAAAATACAAAAATAAATATTCATACTCCTCACACACCAAACCTAGTATTTGAATTCTAATAATTAATAAGCTGAATTACAAGGGCAGTAACATAATTATCTCAATTTCTGTTAATCAGCTGCATATTCTGGCAGAGAGAAAAATTCTATGATTAGCACATTTACTAATAAAGACTGAAAAAACACCACCTTTTAAGTTTTATGTCATTCGAAAAGAACACGAAGTAATGAATGAACTTGCACACAAGTTTCAATACTAGGGTGGTCTCTGGGTTTCCAAAGAACAAGGACACTTTACAAAGACTGTAAGTTAATTTCATACTCACCCCAGAAGACTGCTGGTTTTGCGATAATGCCAAACGAGCATGGCCTCGTCTAATTCTACGCTCTACTTCTGCAAGTAAACTCTGTAAGTATCGCAAAAAATCTCTCTCATAGCCAACCTTCATAAAACGAGAACTCTTCTCATACCTAATAAAAATAAAAACAAAAGCTTTCTTTTGAAAACGTCACCCATTACGACTCTCATATTCCATCTTACCTAAACTCATGGACTACTGCATTTAGGCTGAAGAGTAAACCAGGGTATAAGAAGTGAATTTATAGTTATATTTGGTTCAGAGTATAGATTTTACATTCAGGAAAATCCAGATGCTTAAATACTATAGTGGATCCGTGACTCTGACCCCAGGACAAGTCTCGTTTACAAAGTGGGGCTGTTACACAACAAATGCGTTGGGCAGAAGACCTAAATAGAAATTTCTCCAACGAAGACATACAGATGGCCAACAGGCACATGAAAAGACACTCGTCATCATTAATTATTAGAGAAATGCAAATCAAAACTACTAATGAGGTACTATCTCATGCTAGTCAGAATGGCCATCATTAAAAAGGTTACAAACAATAAATGCTGGAGAAGCTGTGGAAAAAAGGGAACCCTTTGACATTGCTGATGGGAATGTGAACTGATGTAGCCACACCATGCGAAACAGTATGGAGCTTCCTTTAAAAGCTAAAAGCAGAATTGCCCTAAGATCCAGCAATTCCAATCCTGGGTATACAGCCAGACAAAACCATAGTTGTGTGTACACACACACACACACAAATATTACTAAGTCATTAAAAAGAAAAAAAATGACATTTACAGTAACATGGATGGATCTAGTGAATACTAGTGGATTACTAGATGGATACTAAGTGAAGTCAGAAAGAGAAAGACAAATCCCATATGATATCACTTATATGCGGAATTTAAAATAGGACATTACTTTTTTTTGTCTTGGGAGGGGGTGCTGCACCCACAGCATATGGAAGTTCCCAGGCTAGGGGTTAAATCAAAGCCGTAGCTGCCAGCCTACACCACAGTCACAACAATGAGACCCAAGCCCCGCCTGTGACCTACACCGCAGCTTATGGGATCCTTAATCCACTGAGCGAGGCCAGGGATTGAAACCGCATCCTCATGGATGCTAGTTGGGTTCATTACCACTGAGCCACTATGGGAACTCCCATAGTTCAACCTCTCTTGATAAAGAAATCATCTATGACATTGTAAAACATTCATACTTCAATAATTTTTTTTTTAATGTGACATACAGCAGTTCCCGTGTGACTCAGCTGATTAAATATCTGACGGTTTCACTGCAGTGGTTCAGGTCGCTGAGGGAACTTTCACATGCCACGGGTGTGTACAGAAAAAAAAAAAAAAAGATATAGAAAGAACGCTTATTTAGGCTTATGTTTGGCATATAGTATGTACTCATATGACATTACATAAAGCTTTCTACCACCCCCAACTAACAAACAGGATGCCTAGCCAACAATCATTTTGCATAAATTCCAACTACATCAGTCTTTGCTCCCTTAAAACCAAATAGTGATTGGGAAAAAGAGGGATGACCACAACAAAGGTAACTTACTGTTTTCGTAGATTTTCATCGTGAATTTTTTCACACGGCCCTGAAAGAATGAGAGATACAAGTGTATATTATTGTTGAGGTTAACTTTTCTCCTGCCAAAACAAAAAGTTCTTTTTAGAAGATAAGATCCATTTAATCACTCAGTAGTCTGCAGACACCTAAATTGAGCTTAGTGAACCATGAAGCACGTGCCCAAGTAAGCACATGAAAACTGTTCTCCTCGTCTTCAAGATTAGTATAATGCAAAACTACTACATGACAAGTAAAGAAAAAAGAGGAACAAGAGAAACGAGGAAATTGTTCCTTACTACTATAAGAAGACTGGGATGAGGGCAGACCACTGGTCTGAACTACCAATGACACGTCTCTGTACATGAAGTTAAAACAGTTTAAGGCTAGCACCCTACTCCTACCCCTTACCAACTCTAAAAGGCAACCAATTTTAATCCTTTTAATATCTTCTGGAATTCATCTCCCTATCTCTAAATTCTATGCTTCTTTTACTTTGTCTTGGGCATCAAAATTTTAGGTTAAATAAAGTGTTTATTTTTGCCTATGCAAGTCCTCTTAACTGCTGAGCCAAACAGAAGTTGCATTATGATGACACTTTTGATACATTTTATACTTTTACTGCAATTTTTCACCTCTTTAGTCTTTTCTATGTCTCTATAAATCCAAACTCATCTCAGACACTTTAACTCGGCTAAAAGAACTGTCTCAATACTAATTTCCCTCAAGATCCAAACTATATCAGCTTCATTTTTTTCCATGAGCTTTTTTCCAACCTGCTTCAACCTGGGCTGCTTGTTATCTAAGTTCACTAACGGAGTTGTCATCCTTAGAAATTCCTTTTCTGGTCTGTACTGGATGCAATTTACTGGATCTCTTATTTTTCTCCTTCTTGGTTTATGCCCACGTGTTGGAGTTTCCAGAGAAAAGGTTCATGGTAGATATATTTGTTGAGACCGTGCATGTCTTAAAATGTTTTTCTCACCCTCATATTTGCTGTTTGGCTATGTAGCTAACCTAGACAAAAACATTTTTTTCATTCAGAATCCTGAGGGTGTTTCTCCAGTATCTTCAAGCGTCCAGTGTTGTTATTGACAAATGTGAGGCCATTCTGATGGATAATCCTCTGTGCCTCACCCCCACCCGTGGTGTTCTGAAATTTCACAATGGTGTGCCTTAGTATGAATCTTTTTCATTTGCTTTGCTGAGCTCTTGAAGGTCCCACTCAATCTAGAAAGTCAGGTCTTTCGGTAATACAATTTTAAAATTCCCCCCTTCCATTTTTTCTATCTAGAATTCTTAATTAGCTCTCGGCAATAGACTGAAAATTTTTTCAAATTTTAATTTTTTCTCAATATTCCACAAATTTCCTTTATTTTATCCTCAAAACTTTCCACTGATTTTGATTTCTCTAGTTCTAATTTCCAAGAGCTCTTTTTAGTTCTTCAAAACTTCCCTTTTTATACAGCATCCTAGTCCCCCTAATATCTTATTTCTCTGAGGATACTAAATTTAGTTATGGCGTTAAAATTTTTTTTCTTCTGTTTTCCCTATGTTTCACTAAATTCTTTCCTTCTGTTGATTTTGGTTAATCTTTTGTGTTGAAGGTTTTCTTCAAATGTCTGACTGGTATTCCTTGGCTGGCAAAACACTTCCAAAATCTGACTCAAAGTTGGTGTGCACAGGCAGGGCTTGTCAACTAATGGGCTTTACCACAGGAAAATCAAGCAGCAAGACTTTCTTTTAGGAGATTCCCCAAGGGTCAGTACCTGTAAATCACTTCTCTGGAACTGTTCACTTTCTCTAAAGAATCCTCTTCTCTTCTGCCTGGGGAAAAACATCTGGCTGTATCCTTCTAGGAACAGGGCAGAGGAAGGGAATGGGAAAACCTCACTATTAAGAATACAGACTCATTTAATCTCTCTTACAGTCTCATTTTTATTCATCACTGCCCTGTCCTGTATCCATAATCCCAGTATCGAGATACATCCAGCCCTACTGTGTTCCTGATGCTTTAGGGCAAGCATTCTGCTTAATGAATTAACTACTCCTTTATGTATCTAGGATGATACAAGTTATGTACCATCCCTGGGGTAAGAAAATAATCACGCAGGTGTTTTGTTTCTTGTTTTGTTTGCATTTCTTTCCAATGAACTAGAGTCTCTTTAGCCCAATTTCTTCAGAAAATATCCCCAAGTCTCCTGGGTTGTAGGGGTGGGAGACATAGAATCACTAGATGCACAGGTCTTAAGAATCTGATCACCTAGTCTAGTAGTTCTCAACAAGGAGCAATGTTGCTCCAGAGGGATATTTGACAATGCCTAGAGACATTTATGGCTGTCACAACTGGGAGATGTTCCTGGCATCTAGTGGGTAGAGACCGAGGATGCTGCAAAACATCCTACAATGCACAGGACAGCACCCTCTAAAACACAGAATTTTCCAGGTCAAACTGTTAAATGTCAAGGTTGAAAAACCCTAACCTAGACTAATCTCTTATTTTCAGCCCCATGATTCAACTCTGCCTTCTATGGTACCTGGTGCCTCCAAATCCTGAGCCTGTCCAGGGTTCTGCTGATCAAACTCTTGCTTCTGTTTAATATCCCCATCTGCAGGCTTTTAAGGTACAGATTTCTCTTCTATTCTTCCATCCACTTGTCATCTTCCAAAAAATTGCTGACATCTCTAATGTTATCTCCTCTTCCGTTAACACTTTTGGTTTTAAATTTTCGTTTTAGTGGAGGAGTTTCAGGAGGGAGTGGAAATAGATATGTATATTCAATTAAGCCGCCATGTTTAATCAGACTGGCATTTATTAATACATTCAAAATCTAAACCAGGAAAGAAATTACTTTATCAACAACTCTTGAAAACTTTTCAAAATTATAAAGCACCAGTTTTTCTTTAATCATAAATTTGATAAAGGTTACACAGAAAATTCACTTACCAAGATCAGAACGAGTGTTTGTGAACAATTCCGCAGGACAAAAACCACAAAGATAATATTTACAAACCTAATAAAGAAAAACAAAGGTAATTTAACTTTTTGAAATTGTTAAGTTTTAAAACTTTACCAGGAAAGGATGCCAAAGAATTATTTTCTCATTTCGTGATCTTCATCTTTCAATCAAGTACAACAATTTCATTTGCTAAACCATTTAATTAGGTAAATTAATGACTTTTAGACTCCTGGATTCCAGTATAAGTGCAGGACTGACAGTTACTAGCATTTTCTATTTCTATTACAGTAACAGAAATCACTGCTCCACTCCCCAGCAACAAAAATATTGGAAAGACAACCGGAATAAATGTAGTTTTTTATTGTTCTAACTTTGTTAAGACCAGAACTGAAGTTCCCAGGTTAAGTATCTGGAGTTGTCACTGCTGTGGCTCTGGTTATTGCTGTGACCCAGGTTTCCTAGCCCAAGAATTTCTACATGTCCCAGACCCCAACACCCCATCCCCCAAAAAGACCAGAACCAATTTACAGCCTAGGAGTTGGAAACTACTATCTAAATCCCAAATAACACTCATTTAAAGCATAATCTAGGAGTTCCCGTCATGGCTCAGAAGTTAACGAATCCGACTAGTAACCATGAGGTTGCGGGTTCGGTCCCTGGCCTTGCTCAGTGGGTTAACAATCCGGCATTGCCGTGAGCTGTGGTGTAGGTTGCAGACGCGGCTCGGATCCTGTGTTGCTGTGGCTGTGGTGTAGGCCAGCGGCTACAGCTCTGAATGGACCCCTAGCCTGGGAACCTCCACATGCCACAGGTGTAGCCCTGGAAAAGACCAAAAAAAAAGTCAATTGTTTTACACTTATTTGAAGCAATGTGGTTCCATAAACTGTCTCTAGAAGAACTAAGGTCACAAAGAACAATCGTATTCAAAAATCATGTTTAAACAACAGATTTAGTTTTATAGCAATACTACTGTTACATGCAGCCATACGTCATGTATCTTTGTACCACTTTCTTTTCTTCATAAGTTCTTCTAATACTTGATTTTAAAGATAATACTGCAACATAAACATCATTTCTACAAATAAATCAGTTCTTTCAAGGGTGCTGTATGACCAAAAATAACAAATGTTGGCAAGAATGGGGAAAAAAAGGATTCCCCCATACACTACTGCTAGGAATGTAAATTGGTGCAGCCTCTCTGAAAAACAGAATGCAAGTTCCACAAAAAACTAAAAATAGAACTACTGTTTGATACAGCAATTCCACTCCTGGATATATCGCCAAAGAAAATGAAAACACTAATTCAAAAAGATACACGCAGGAGTTCCCGTTGTGGCGCAGCAAAACGAATTCAACTAGGAACCATAAGGTTGCAGGTTTGATCCCTGGCATCGCTCAGTGGGTTGCCGTGAGCTGTGTGTGGTGTAGGTTGCAGATGCGGCCCGGGCCTGGTGTTGCTGTGGCTCTGGCATAGCCTGGCAGCAACAGCTCCGATTAGACCCCTAGCCTGGGAATCTCCATATGCCCCAGGTGCGGCCCCAAAAAGACACACACAAAAAAAGATACAAGCAGGGGGTTCCCATTGTGGCTCAGAGAAAACAAACCCGACTAGTATCCATGAGGATGCAGCTTCAATCCCTGGCTTCACTCAGTGGGTCAGGGATGCAGCATTGCCATGAACTCTGGTGTAGGTCGCAGATACAGCTCGGATCCCCAAGTTGCCATGGCTGTGGTGTACACTGGCAACTGTAGCTCCAACTCAACCCCTAGCTTGGGAACTTCCATATGCCCTGGATGGGGCCCTAAAAAGCCAAAAAAAAAAAAAGAGTTCCCTGGTGGCTTACAGGTTAAGGATCTGGCATTGTCACTACTACTGTGGCTCCTGCTGCAAGTAATAATAACAATAATTTTTTTTAAAAAAGGAAGCTCCCACTGAAGTCTGATGGGATGGGCAGCATCTTAGGAGCACTGGGATACAGGTTCAATACCCTGCCTGGCACAGAGGATTAAGGATCTGACGTTGCTCCAGCTCCAGCTTAGGTCATGACTGTGCCTCGGACCCGATCCCTGGCCTGGGAGCTCCATATCCTGCAGGGCAGCCAAAAATAAAAAAAATAAAATAAAATTTAAAAAGTAGCATTATTTACAATAGCCAAGATATGGAAGCATCCCAAGCGTCCATCAACAACAGATGATGGTGCATATACACAAAATGGAACACTAAAAAAAATTTAAAAGAATGAGATTTCTTTTAACCTTTTTTTTCTTTTTATGGCTGCACCTGAAGCATATGATTCCCAGGCTAGGGATAAAATAGGAGCTGCTACTGCCAGCCTATGCCACAACCACAGCAATGCCATATCCTAGCCACATCTGCAATCTATGCCGCAACTTGCGGCAACACAGGATCCTTAACACACTGGGCAAGATCAGGGATTGAACGTGCATTCTCCTGGACACTATGTCAGGTTCGAAACCCACTGAACCACAAGAGGAAGTGAAATTTAATCATTTGCAACAACACAGATGGACTTGGAAGGGATTATGTTTAGTGAAATAACCAGAAAAAGACAAATACTATATAGTATCACCTATAGGTGGAATCTAAGAAATAAAACCAAGTTAATAAAAAAAGCACAAAAATAAAAATAAAAAAAGGAATAAATACAGCAACAACAACAAAAGCCAGTCTCTCAATACAGAGAACTAGCAGGTACCAGTAGGGAAAGGGTAATGAGGGGCAAAATAGGGGAAGGGGATTAAAAGGTACAGAGTATCACACATAAAATAAATATGCGAAGATATATTACATAGCACAGGGAGAGTTCCCGCTGTGGCACAGCAGAAACGAATCCCACTAGTAACCATGAGGTTGCGGGTTCGATCCCTGGCCTCGCTCAGTGGGTTGAGGATCCGGCATTGCCGTGAGCTGTGGTGTAGGTTGCAGAGGCGGCTCGGATCTGGCATTGCTGTGGCTGTGGTGCAGGCCAGCAGCTGTAGCTCCAATTCGAACCCTAGCCTGGGAACTTCCATATACCGCAGGTGCAGCCAAAAAAAAGAAAAAGAAAAAAGACATGTTATACAGCACAGAGAACATAGTCAATTTTTATAGTAATTATAAATGGAGTATAATCTTTAAAAACTGTAAATAACTATGCTGCACAACTGAAACTTACATCATGTTATAAATCAACTATACCTCAATTTTAAAAAAGGGTTCTGTATGCGTGAATGGTTAGTTTTTAAATGCCATATACTTTTCTAATTATTACAAAGTCTGATTTGTTAAATTTTGCATCCACTTTACGCATAAGCAGTATAATACCAATGCTAACACTCAGTTTAAGAATCTCTTTCGGGGACCTCCTGTCGTGGTGCAGTGGAAAAGACTCCGATTAGGAACCATGAGGTTGTGGGTTCGATCCCAGGCTTCACTCAGTGAGTTGAGGATCCAGCATTGCCGTGGGCTGTGGTGTAGGCCTACAGCTGTAGCTCCAATTGGACACCTAGCCTAGGAACCTCCATGTACCCCAGGTGCAACTCTAAAAAGCAAATTAAAAAAAAAAAAGTCTTTTGGGAATTCCCATTGTGGCTCAGTGGGTTAAGAACCCAACAGTATCCACGAGAATGTGGGTTTGATCCTTGGCCTCACTGAATTAAGGCAGCACTGCCTCAAGCTGTGGCATGGGTCGCAGATGCAGCTTGGACCCCACATTGCCTTGGCTGTGGTTAGGCCAACCTGAAACTGCAGTTCCAATTCAAACCCTAGCCTGGGAACGCCCATATGCCACAGGCGTGGCCCTTAAAAAAAAAAAACTTTTATTTGGGAAAGGAGGACAAAAAGGGAATGTCAATTACCTTTCAAATTACTGTTTCCAAAGGTTCAAAAATTATCTAACAAATTCCCTACAACTGCAATAGATACATAGAATATAATTTACCATTATTACCAATATTCTACCATTATTTATAGCTACAAATCATATAGTTATATAATTTAAAAACTAAACTCAGCATTCTACCCTCATTGCATGAAACGTTATTATTACTATGCATTTAACTTTCACGTATGTAAGTTTTCATAGTAAATATAAGATTAATACTATTCATCTTAAAACAAAAGGAGGGAGTTCCTGTAGTGGCTCAGCCGTTAACGAATCTGACTAGTATCCATGAGGATGCAGGTTCGATCCCTGGCCTCGCTCAGTGGGTTAAGGCTAAAGCATTGCTGTGAGCTGTGGTGTAGGTCGCAGACCTGGTTCAAATCCTGTGCTGCTTTGGCTGTGATGCAGGCTGGCAGCTACAGCTCCAATGTGACCCCTAGCTTGGGAACTTCCACATGCTGCAGGTGCGGCTCTAAAAAGACAAAACAGGAGTTCCCATCGTGGCTCAGTGGTTAACAAATCCGACTAGGAACCATGAGGTTGCGGGTGCAATCACTGGCCTTGCTAAGTGGGTTAAGGATCCGGCAGCGCCATGACCTGTAGGCTATAGACGCAGCTCGGATCCCGCACTTCTGTAGCTGTGGCGTAGGCTAGTGCTACAGCTCCGACTGGACCCCTAGCCTGGGAGCCTCCATATGCCGCAGGTGCAGCCCTGGAAAAGACAAATAAATAAATAAAAAGGCAAAACAACAACCAAAAAAACCACAAAAGGTAGGAGGGAGCAGTTGGTTAAGGATCTGGCATCACTGCAGTGGCTTGGGTTGCTGCTGTAGCAGGGGTTTGATTTCTGGCCAGGGAACTTCCACATGCTGTGGGCACGGCCACATAAAAAAAGAACAAAAAGAATAAACACCTCTCTGGTTCCTTCTGAATTTAGGCTTCACCATATAACTTAAGTTTCCTATAAAAGTGGGGGATGATTATTACAAGCTTTAAGATTTGCCGTGGGGGGTGGGAGGGATGCACTGAGGGTTTGGGATGGAAACACTATAAAATTTGGTTGTAATGATCATTGTACAACAAAAAATGTAATAAAATTCATTGAGTAATAAAAAAATTTGTCATAAAATTTATTTTATTTTTTAAAACTAAAATAACTCTTTGAGTTCCCGTCGTGGATCAGTGGTTAACGAACCCAACTAGCATCCATGAAGATGAGGGTTCAATCCCTTGCCTCAAACAGTGGGTTAAGGATCTGGTGTTGCTGTGAACTGTGGTGTAGGTCGCAGACACATGGCATGGATCTCATGTTGTGGTGGCTGTGTAGGCTCGCTGCTACAACTTTGATTTGACCCCTAGCCTAGGAACCTCCACAAGCAACATGTGCAGCCCTAAAAAGACAAAAAAAAAAAAAAAAAAAAAGAGTATATTAAAATAGTGGATAAGCAATGGGATCCTGCTATCACTTGTGATGGAACATGATGGAGGATCATGTGAGAGAGAGAGAGGGAGGGAGGGAGGGAGAGAGAGAGGGAGTGTGTGTGTGTGTGTGTGTGTGTGTGTGTGTTGTATGTATATGTATGACTGGGTCACTTTGCTGTACAGCTGAAATTGACAGAACAATGTAAATCAACTATAACAGAAAAAATAAAAACCTAAAAAAATGCACACACATCACTAGACACACAAAGGAATTTAGTCAGGAATGTCAGGTGGTGAAGCTGGAACTGGTTAAGTTCAGAAGTGGAAAGGTTGAAAGACATTCTAGGCATAAGGAACCATGAAAAGACAGGGTATGACAGAGGCAAGTGGAAACAGGCATGCTTGGAGAGGTTACTTGGTGCAGTTTGAATCTTGGCTGCCACTGTAAAAAACTATAGCCTGCAACTTTGTCTTGATGTCCTCAATACCAAAAAAAAAAAAAAAAAAGGAAATAACAAGTATTTCATAGTGGGATTATCAAATTTAAACTATATGTTTACAGTTTACACTATGGCACAGTGGGTTGCAGCAGCTTGGGTTGCCGCAGAGGCAAGGGTCTGATCTCTGGCCCAGTGCAGTGGGTTAAAAGGATCCAAAGTTGCCAGGGCTGCAGTTTGGATTCAATCCCTGGCCCAGGAACTTCCATATGCGGCAGATGTGGCCAATAATAAAAATAAAATAAATCATGTTTATTAAATTGGAGAAATGGGCAAATTAGTCTTATTTTTAAAACATTACCCATTACTTACTCAACATGCCTGCAGGTCTAATTATAATTTAGTCCAATCACTCGTCTGAGATGAGAAACTGCGATCAGCCACATGACACCCTTCCCCAAGGCATCTAGCTACTAAAAGAATCCAGACTAAAATCTATTTTACTAAGTCTGTGTTCTGTGTGCTCTTTCCACTCTTCAACTCTTCTTAAGATACTGATGTAACGATACATCAAAACATTTGTTACTGGGGAGTTCCCTTGTGGTGCAGCAGATTAAGGATCTGGCATTGTCACTGCTGTGGCTCTGGATAATACTTTGGCTCAGGCTCAATTCCTGGCCCTGGGAACTTCATATGGAAGTTCCAAGCATTGCCAAAAAAAAAAAAAAAATCTTACTCAACCCAGTAAACTCTGCTACATAGCCTACTTTTTTTTTTTTTTTTTTTTGCCTTTTTGTCATTTTATGGCCGCACCCGCGGCATGTGGAGGTTCCCAGGCTAGGGGTCTAATCGGAGCTGTAGCCACTGGCCTGCGCCGCAGCCACAGCAACGCAGGATCCGAGCCGTGTCTGCAACCTACACCACAGCTCACAGCAACGCCGGATCGTTAACCCACTGAGCGAGGGCAGGGATCAAACCCGCAACCTTATGGTTCCTAGTTGGATTCGTTAACCACTGCGCCACGACGGGAACTCCAGCCTACTTCTTTTAACCCTTCTCAGGGATTGAAGATATTTAAAAATATTAACACATTCTTTAATTCAGCAAGACTTAACTAAATGTTCACCTTGGACCTAAAAATTTAAAAACCAAAGCTGGGGGAAGAAAACAAGGGGACAGCTGTGGGGAGGGGGCAGAATTCTCATAATTATAATTATTCTCTTGATAAATAAGGTAACACCAATGGCCGGAAGAGTTCAACCTCAGGAGCATACTTTTCACTACCAGGTAAGAGAACGCAGAAATACAATCAATCTTAGGACTCTGGCTAGGAAAAAAAAAAAAAATTTTTTTTTTTTGGTCTTTTTTGGGCCATACCCACGGCATATGGAGGTTCGAATGAGAGCAACTGAATGAGAGGTGTAACTGCCGGCCTACACCACAGCTCACAGCAACACTGGACACTTAACCCACCGAGTGAGGCCAGGGATCAAACCTGCACCCTCGGATGCTAGTCAGATTGATTTCCACTGAGCCACGACAGGAACTCTGAAAATTTTAATTTCTAGTTTCCATCACATTAAACAAAGTCAAACTGTCAAAAATTAAAGTATCTGGGAAAAATGAATGCTCCAAACATTACTAGAGTTGGGGACAATTTGGCAGCATCCATCAAAATGTAAACTGTGACTTTGTAATTTCATTACCTTTCTAGGAACCTATCCCACAAGTGACTTAGCTATATGTACTGGAATGTTCTTTAACATGATCTACATATCCATCAGGAAAGCTACCAACGAGGAAAGATTCCACACTATGAGTGAAAGTTAAGTATATATTAACTTACATATCATAACACTGAACTACTACAGAACAACTTAAAACTTATACATGCATGTCTATAAATTTCAGGAACGATCTGGAAACATACAAACCAATTTTTAAGCTTTTCAGGGAAGATTTGGCAATGGGAAGAGGAAGCAAGGACAGACCTTCACTGTCCTTTCACCGTCCTATAAAAGTTTTAATCTTTTACAGTAAAGCAAGTTTACTTTTGTGAAAAATCATTTCAATGATTCTAAATCACAGGGAAAATAAAACAGTAAAATCAGTACCTAATATAGTAAGTAATTAAGTCATGTTCACTCTCCCTTTAGTTGCTTTTTAGGGCTGCACATGTGGCATATGGAAGGTCCCAGGCTAGCGGTCAAATCCAAGCCACAGCTGGCAAGCCTACACCACAGCTCACATCAACGACGGATCCTCAACCCACTGAAACCAGGGATGGAACCGGCGTCCTCATAGATACTAGTAGGGCTCGTTACCACTGAGCCAAAGGAAACTCGTTTTATTGCCTACATTTCTGGTAAAATTTTAATCAATTTTCCACCGCAGCCAGATAGTAAACACCTCTCTCCTAAGAAGCCTTCAGTTATCTACTGTTATTTAGTCCCAACTTTTAACAAGGCTTATATAAAACATTCAAAACACGTTTCCTGGCCATCTATCGACATACCCACTCTCCCAGTAAAAACAATCAAGGGCCTCAGCTACAACAGTATTTAAAAATTCTCAGGCCCGGAGTTCCCGTCGTGGCTCAGTGGTTAACGAATCCGACTCGGAACCATGAGGTTGCAGGTTTGATCCCTGGCCTCGCTCAGTGGGTTAAGGATCTGGCGTTGCCGTGAGCTGTGGTGTAGGTTGCAGATGCGTCTCAAATCCCGTGTTGTTCTGGCGTAGGCCAGCAGCTATAGCTCCGATTCGACCCCTAGCCTGGGAACCTCCATACGCCGCGAGTGTGGCTCTAGAAAAAGACAAAAAAAATCCTCAGGCCCAATACTGTCTACAGTCCCCAATAACCTTTGTTTTCTCTCCCTCAGGCTAATTCCTACTAATACCTTAGGTCCCAGTATTGAAAAGTCAATTTAAGAGACTTTCCCCAAGTACCCTAGTCTGGATTAAATGCCCCTCAGGTGTGCTTTTCTAGACCCTATACGTTTCCCCCATTGTGCTAACAAAAGGGCCTTACTCCTTCACATCTGTCACCAAATAATGTTTCTCTCAGGCCAAGTGCTGTATCCGTAATATTCTGTTGTATCTACCATAACAGTGATCCATTTTTGTTAAAATTACAGGAGTCTCCTCAACTCATAGGAAATGATGAGAAAATTTAACATATTTCATTAAACAATGAAGCACTGTATACTAACTTAAGCTACTTTTTCCCCTCCCCTTATGGAGAAATCAACATTTTTTTAAATTTAATTTTTTTAATAATGATAAGAAATCAATATTAATTCCTTAATATTTTTGGCGTGATAATATTGTGGTTATTTTTTAAATTCTTACATTTTAGAGGTAGGTAATGCTGTGCTTTAGGTTGAAATGATGGAACTGCTTCAAATAATGAAAGGTGATACAGAGGAAATAATACTGGCCATGTGTTTGATAATGCTTTGTTGGGTATGGGTACACGCAGAGTTCAGTACACTGTTCACTTCTGCATGTTTTGGAGAAAAAGGGACAACGACAACAACAACAAAAAACCAGCTGTTACCGACACAACATACAGACTGCTGGCAATTTCCAGAAGTAATTTTTTTTTTCTTTAAACTCAATGGTTTGGTTTGGTTTTCTGTGGGGGAGTGGGGGGGGTAGTATATGGAAGTTCCCAGGCCAGGGATCAGATGGAACCTGAACCACAGCAGTGACAATGCCAGATCCACAACCGCTAGGCCACGGGGCAATGTTTACATTTCTGAGAGACAAAAAAAAAACCATTTTGGTTGACAATGAATTACAACTATCTAGTAAAATACTTGTAGATGTCATGCAATATAATTACTAATTTTTGTTTGCAATTTCCTTCCTAGATTGTGAATCCCTTTTTTAGATGTTAACAACAAAGTTCACAAGTAAAAATATGTACAGAACCCTTAACTGTTTTTTTCTAAAAAATTTTCAGTGTCAATGACAATATTTTGCTAACATTCAATTCCCTTCATAAATTATTAAACTTCAATGACAAGAGGACACACTGAACTTGATAAACAATGAAAGAAATCTCACTTACGTATTATTAGAATTAAGTCAACGGTTAGGCAATTTCACTTTAGGATTGAGATTTACAATATAAAACCCTCAATTTGAACTACAAAGTTCCCGTCATATATAATAAAAGCTTCATATCAGACTTTACAATTCTCTACAATCTCAACTCTTCAAATGATCAGAAGGCTACTAAAGCCTTCTGTCAAACACTGAAATCTTCCCATGTGGCCACTAACTGAAAGGTGCTCACACCAGGCAATTAAAATCTTATGCTTTCCTCATTACTGTGGTTGTTTAGGATTAACATAGCAGAGAAAAAAATACTAAAAATCCCAAGGAAATGTAAAATATTAAAAAAAAAACGAGGAGGGTATGTCAATGAATCCTTGGAATAATAGTATTAAAGCTGATTTGACTTTACCTGAAAACTACTTTCTCTCAGATTCAAAGACAATCCACAAAAGTTGGTAAAGCCTGTAAACCACTTTCCCTGATAGTACTTACAAACATTGTATCTTTATAAATAAATGAAAGGTCAGGAATTTGCATCACAGATGTATCCTTCGCTTAAAACGAGCTTTCCCCAAGTGCTGCTTCTGGCGCACAATTAAAAACCCAAGGCTAAGGAAATGAGTCAGGAAGCAGCAGTTCACAAGCTTTAGAATGCAAAAGATGCTATTTAAAAAAAAAAAATGCAGATTCGGGGAGCCTTACACTAGACTCAGGGACTCAGAATGGGGGAGGGGAGCGTTGGTGGCCAAGAAGTACAGATCTGTATTTAAAACAAATTCCACAGATCAGTCAGATACAGACATCTAGGAACCACTTTTAACACTAAGGTAAAGTTTCCATTCATTGTTAAACAAAAGGACCCCGCCCAGGTGAAAGGACTTTTCCCATCTAGTGGCAAAGAAAAACTTCCAAATAGAATAGGAATGCAAAAATATTTTGAATATCAGGTTATAATGATGGTGAAACCCTTCCCATATATGCTGGGGTTGCCCATTCCTCTAGGATTCTAGCACTAACAGCCAACAACATTAGCAAATGACCCGGAAGTGATGCCACGAGCTTACTCCTATAAAACTCTATAGTAATTCCAATTTATTCAAAAGAGGTCATGTGTTTTATTCTATTTCAACCTTTTCTTAGACAGGAACCTGAAACACTGGCAATTAACTTTTTCAAATCCCTCAATCCAGAATGAAGTGCAATCTGTCGTTAAAGATATAAAATATTTTGGCAACAGCACCGAAAGTATAAATCAGTGGGAAGTACTAAACCGAAGAGGAAAGCAGATTAACTGTAACTGAAACTGCATAAAACTTAAGTTGCTTTTTTGAGAACTTGATGGCCAATGTTACAAACCCATCACATATAATGCACTGTGGCAATAAAATACTATCAGGAAAAAGTTTCTTCACAACACTTGTTCAAAACCAATTAGGCACAGGCATAGGCTGCTCCAGTTGAAGAGCAGGCAATCAAAACCAATTTTCTCTCTTTAATTCAAAATAGATGAATGTCCTATTTGCATATCAATCAAATTGCAATGATCTTTTTTTTTTTTTTGCAAAGCTTAGATGGAAAGATTACTGATTTAATTGGTAAAAGAACAATTTACTTTACGTGTCAAAGAAATGGCTAGAAAGGAAAGGATCAATGCAAGCAATAAAGTTACTCTATTTTTATTTTGACAAGCAAGGAAAAAACCCAAATGTCAAAAAAAAAAGTTTAAATTAAAAAGCTTTACATCTCTTGAGGTCAGTGACTGATGAGTGAATCCTACTATACAATGAATTCTACCCTAACACTTCAGGCATCACCCAAAAAAACTTCAAACGCTTATTTTTTAAGGTACTGAAAGGACTTCTCCAGCACCAACTTGTTTTTCGGCATTGCAAAAGAGAAATTTCACTCTGACCAAAGCCTGTTTAAAATACGCAGTTTTTTTAAAAGCCTATTAACTACTCCTTCATATTCTGATTAGCAACTGCCTTTAAATTACCACGTTGTTAGATTATAACCACACGCAGAATTAAATTCTACATCTCTTCTTCTGCTAAGACCTGAAATAAACGTTACACACCGTGTTCAAAACACCAGAAATACCATTATGACATTTGCTGAGAGTCAGGTTTATAGAACTGTAAAGTGAACAAGACTACAAAGATTAGGTTTTTTCGCCGTTTAACTTGCCAGGACACCTTGGACCGGCCTCTCAAGTCTCATTCATGAAACTGGGTGTATAATTATTTATCCTTTCAGTGTTAAAAGGAGCTAATGAGTTTCATGTGAAGAAAAAAGCTCTGACAACCACTTACTGAATGGCTTTACTGGGAACTTACTGCTATGCAAAAACATTTATAAATCACGGTAAACCCTACGAAGTTAAGACCTCTCATAATTTTACTTCCTCTTAAGCGACGAGCAAAACTGAACCATTACTGAAATAATACACTGTCACGATTTTTACCACTAATCCTGGCCAGAAATTTCAGTCTAAATTTGACGCTCAATCCAAATAACGGGAGAATTTGCCCTTTTCACTATTTCATAATGAGTGAAAACTCCGGAGCCTCGAAACGTAATCAAACACTCCTTCCTTTCCCGCGTTTCCCTGCCTCATTAAGCTGCTTTTCGATTCTGCCAAGGGTCGTTTTCGACTTTCTTGATAGTAAAACAACAACGAAAACAAATCATCACATATCCGAGGATCCCGGCCGGCGCCTCCTTCCTGGGCTATCCTCCCGGCTCCCTCCCGCCACCGGGTCAGACACTTGACGCCGGAGCAGCCCGGACGGACCCCAAATCGCACAGCGGCCCGGAGAAGGCCCCAGCCCGCGCCGCTCCCCTCCCCCACGGCGCCAGGGCACAGACCCAAGGCCCGCGGGACTTACGCTCTCGTGGTCCCACCGCACGTTGCTGCGCTTCTCATCCGGGGCGAGGTTTCGGTCCCGGCCCATTAGTTCATCCAACAACTGCGCGGCCGAAATCATGGTGCTTTCCTCGGGCGGCTGCTCCCACCAGCCCTGGCACCCTCCAAAGAAAACGCCGGCGACACAGCCGCCAACCCACTCCGGCCCGCTCACAGGCCTCAAAGCCTCCTCTAAACAGGAGCCGACAAGACAAAATGGCCGCCGCGCGGATGCCTTCCCAGTGTGCCGTGCGCGCGCGTGCGCCCGCCGGGACACGCCCAGGCCTGGGAGGTGAGGACAAGCCGCTTCCGCCGGCCCGGGGGCGGAGCCTACCGAGCCCAGGACTCCGCCCTTGTCTAGAGGCGCCGCCCCATCACTCGCCAAGCGAAACCAAAGATTACATAGCGTGATAGGTCGGTCAGGCCTCCTTCCTCCCCAAGAGCAGGTCTTCCCGAGCTCTTTCAGAGGAAAGAGCTTCGACACCGCTCGGAAATGGAGAAAAGGGCAGCGCATCCCTTTGTACCACGCAGTGCACTCAGTGCCATCTTCCAGTGGAGGAAACCAAAGAACAGCACTCGTAACGTGTTCTGACTGCATTCTCCTAGTCTCTGCGCTTGTCACCTCTTCTCTCTGGCTTGGTCCTCCCACCCCATTCTCTGATTCACAAGGCTGGGAAATCAAGGCAGGAAGAGATAAGGTGGTTTCTACAAGGTCAAGATGAGTATGCCTCCCAGTCTGGAATTTTTTGTAATTACGAAATCATTTATTGAACAAATATCGGAGCACTTACATGGGCCAAATAAGTTCTTGAAGCAAAGCTCTAAACCTCTGAGGCACACAGACCTTGAGGATTAGTAAGGGAGAGAGTCACTAAAGTAAATATATGAGTTCCTGTTTTGGTTCAGCCGGTTAGGAACTTGACTAGTATCCATGAGGCTACAGGCTGGGTCCCTGGCCTTGCTCACTGGGTTAAGGATCTGGCGTTGCCACAAAGTGTGGCATAGGTCATGGATGCCACTCATCTGGCATTGCTGTGGCTGTGGCTGTGGCATAAGCCAGCAGCTGCAGTTCCCATTTGACCCCTAACCCGGGAACTTACATATGCTAAAAAGACAAAAAAGAGAGAGAGAGAAAAGAAAAGGATACAAATCAGTTTGTAGATGTAGCAGTGGGATGAGGGGGGTTTTAACTGATGGCTGCTGTTTTCTCAATTAAGCTTTTTTTTTTAAGCCGTGCCCTCAGCAACCAGAGCCACAGCAGTGACAACACCAGATCCCCAACCCACTGAGCCACGAAGGAACTCCTCAATTAAGCATTTTTTGAAGTTTCACCGCTGCCACAGCCACCAAAAATGTAAAAAAAGACTTATGAAACTTGAGTGCAAAGTTAACAGTTTTGCTCACTAAAACTTTTTAATCTAATTCCCTCATTTCTTCAACAGACTTTAATGGTACATGTACTTTGTGCCAGGAACTGGACTAGTGGCCAGGAATATAGGTGGATGTATAAGACTTAGTTCTCAGAAAGTTCCTGATCTATGGAAGACAAAAATGTAACGATAACTTGAAATAAAATAAAAGGAAAACACAGAGGCAAAAGCTCCTACCCAGTTACACAGTTGGGCAAGTCTTACCCTATGGCTCTCTTTTTCCCAGACTCTAAAGGGCAGCCTCAGTTCAATGTGTATTACCACTGCGGATAATGATTTCATTCATTTATCTCTTTCACTAATTCACCCGGTGCCAGACTCATCTGTTTCAGACTCTACTGGGCATCAGGGATTCAGAGATAAAAGTAGTCATTATTGGAGTTCCCGTCGTGGCTCAGTGGTTAATGAATCCGACTAGAAACCATGAGGTTGTGGGTTCGATCCCTGGCCTTGCTCAGTGGGTTAAGGATCCACTGTTGCCGTGAGCTGTGGTGTAGGTTGCAGACGCGGCTCGGACCCCGCGTTGCTGTGGCTGTGGCAAAGGCTGGCGGCTACAGCTCCTGTTAGACCCCCAGCCTGGGAACCTCCATATGCCGCGGGTGTGGCCCTAGATAAGGCAAAAAAAAAAATAGTAGTCATTATTAACAAACAATGGCCAATTTACAGATAAGTTTTATAGATTATATGAGTGGATTATTTTCTAATGAGGAGATGGAAAATAACTATATCAATCAGTGGTTTCCATTCCAAACCCCATTCTGTATATGTTACTGATGCAAAGTGTTATGAACTGAATTATGTCGTTCCCCTCACCCCAACACACACACACACACACACACACACACACACACACACACAAATTCATATGTTCAAATTCTCAGAATCGCCATTAGTCCTCACAA
The DNA here is from genome assembly GCA_004024745.2 of Catagonus wagneri. Taxonomy (NCBI): domain Eukaryota; kingdom Metazoa; phylum Chordata; class Mammalia; order Artiodactyla; family Tayassuidae; genus Catagonus; species Catagonus wagneri. The sequence goes on from PVHT020001179.1 coordinate 8,010,962, forward strand.
TGTAATTATATTTGGAGTTGAGCCTTTAAAGAAATGATTAAGTTAAAATGGATCCCAATACAATTTTGGACACACAAAGAGACACCAGGTAGGCACACACACAAGAAAGGCCGAGTGAGGACATAGTGAGAAGGCGGCCATCCACAAGCCAAGGACAGAGGCTTCAGAACTCCTTTTTATTTATTTATTTATTATTATTATTATTTTTTTGTCTTTTTGCCTTTATCTAGAGCTGCATCTGCGGCATATGGAGGTTCCCAGGCTAGGGGTCTAACAGGAGTTGTAGCCGCCGGCCTTCGCCACAACCACAGCAACGCGGGATCCGAGCAGCGTCTGCAACCTACACCACAGCTCACGGCAACAGCAGATCCTTAACCCACTGAGCAAGGCCAGGGATCGAACCCACAACCTCATGGTTCTTAGTCGGATTCGTTAACCACTGAGCCACGAAGGGAACTCCCAGAACTCCTTTTTAAACATGATACCCGTAGGAGTCCCCGTCGTGGCTCATTAGTTTATGAATCCGACTAGGAACCATAAGGTTGCGGGTTCGATCCCTGGCATCGCTAAGTGGGTTAAAGATCCGGCGTTGCCGTGAGCTGTGATATAGGTTGCCGACGTGGCTCGGGTCCCACGTTGCTGTGGCTGTGGTGCAGGCCAGCAGCTGTAGCTCCAATTAGACCCCTAGCCTGGGAACTTCCATATGCCGTGGGTGCAGCCCTAGAAAAGGCAAAAAGACAAAAAATACATAATTAAAAAAATAAATTGCATGTGCTGGGCAAGTTACTTATCTCTCTGTGCCTCAGATAATAATAGTGGTCCTAACTTACAGGGTTGTTGTGAGAATTAAATGAGACAGTTGATGTGCAGCACTTAGTGTAGAGCCTGGCAATGGCTAAATGTTGATATCAATAGTAATTAAGGGTCCCCAGAGAGCTTAATTCAACTGATTCAATATACCTCAAAGCTCTTTATTCATGACCCAAAATCTCAGTAAATGACACCATTATCTGCCCAAACAGAAACTCAGGCATTATCTTTGTTTCCTGATCACCACTTAGCCGCCCATTCTATCAGGTACTCTTCCTTTTTTTTTTCTTAACCTTTTTTCTTTTTTAATTATTTATTTATTTTGCTTTTTAGGGCCGCATTTGCGGCATATGGAGGTTCCCAGGCTAGGGGTCTAATCGGAGCTACAGCTGCCAGACTACACCACAGCCACAGCAACGTCGGATCCTTAACCCACTGAGCGAGGCCAGGGATCAAACCTGCAACCTCTGGGTTCCTAGTCAGATTCATTAACCACTGAGCCACAAAGGGAACTCCATCAGGTGCTCTTCCCTAACTTAACCTTGCTGTTATACACCACAGAGTGTTTCCAACATCCAAACTTTATACATAGTCATTCAATCAACAGAACAGCCCTGCAAAGAAGGTGCTATTATTATCATCATCCGTATTTTGCAGATGCAGAATTTGAGGGAAAGAAACATTAAGTAACTCAATCAAGGCTATACCAGGGGCAAAACTGGGATATAAACCCAGGCAGCCAGGTTTCTTTTTTTTTTTTTTTTTTGCCTTTTGTCATTTTATGGCCGCGGGTTTATGGCCGCACCCGCGGCATGTGGAGGTTCCCAGGCTAGGGGTCTCATCGGAGCTGTGGCCACTGGCCTGCGCCGCAGCCACAGCAACGCAGGATCCGAGCCGCGTCTGCAACCTACACCACAGCTCACGGCAACGCCGGATCGTTAACCCAC
>PVHT020001179.1:8012818-8059713 GCA_004024745.2 Catagonus wagneri
GCAGCCAGGTTTCAATCTCCATACTCACGACCTCTATGCTGTATGCCATAGGGTTTCTGTTAGAATATTTATCACATTCTATTGTTTGCCTCTCTGTCTCCCCTGCTAGACTGTGTGTTTTTTGAAATCAGGGACTCTGATTTGTTTGCAGCAGTGTCTTAAGCGACAAGAATAGTGCCTGGCAAACAATACATGCTTACTGCACACGGTGAATTAGATAATTCCCTGGAGACAAGATGAAAAGTAGATAAATGGAGATAACAGAATAACCATCAGGTTGCATTCAGTTATGGCCAGGAGTTGTTTGTGAAGAAAGTTTTGTTTCACATAGTGAGGATAACAAGCAGAATATTGGAGTCAGAGGTAAGCAGAGGTCGAGTTTAAGAAGATATTAATATTCATTGATTCAACAGTTATTGTAGGGCACATGCTATAATTTTATATAATCCTTTTTAGTGTGTGTGTGTGCTTTTTAGGGCCGACCTGCAGCATATGGAAGTTCCCACATTAGGGGTCGAATCTGAGGTGCAGCTACCAGCCTATAACACAGCCATAGCAACTCAGGATCTGAGCTGCATCTGTGACCTACACCGCAGCTCACGGCAACAATGCCAGATCCTTAACCAACTGGGCGAGGCCAGGAATCAAACCTGGATCCTCATGGATACTAGTCGAGTTTGTAACCAAATGAGCCACAACAGGAATGCCTATAATCCTTTTTTTTTTTTTTGTCTTTTCAGGGCCACACCTATGGCATATGGAGGTTCCCAGGCTAGGGGTCTAATCGGAGCTGCAGCTGCCGGCCTACACCACAGCCACAGCAACGTGGGATCCTTAACCCATTGAGCGAGGCCAGTGATCAATCAAACCTGCAACCTCATGGTTCCTAGTCGGATTCGTTTCCACTGAGCCACGAAGGGAACTCCTATAATCCCTTTTAAGGAAAGGAAATTTGATGAATAAACTCTTACAAATAAAACTCACACACTTTGATGTGCAATAACTACCCATTTTTTTAACTGCTTTTAAAAAAGAGGCCACTATCTACTCTCATGTCACTCAAATTGTGCCAAAAGACCCAATTCCAGCACTATGCACGTCAGCTTCAGATGGAATATGATGCTAGATCTGAGAATTAAAATTTAAATTGGGAGCAAATAAAAAATGTCAGCTCAAGCAGAGTTCCAATTTACCATAGGGTCAATTTAAGTGTGCAGGCAGTTTATATTCGGCACTACCTGGTGTGCACTATCTACTGTGTGAATGACTATCATAATAAACAAACAGATAAGGGTTTTTCTTAAACAGTAGCAAGGAAAATGCTTGCTGTGCAAACCCTGGGCTGCCCCAAAAGAGGGAAATGAAAACTCCATGCCTAAATTTGTCATTTCCTATTTCATCTCCTGTTTTCAAGCCTTCCTGCTTTCCACCCCAGGTATATTTCCTTAATCCTCCAGACCCCATCTGCAAGCTTCCAACCTGTGCCACATTGGAAGATCTCTCCCAGGCATCTGGGCTCAGCAAAACCATACTTTCTTTTTCTCCTGCTGGATAGTAAAGCAGTGCCACCCAGGCTCTGAGCGTCATTAAATTGATTAGGCAAAGAGTCAGGTAAAATGCTGTTTACACTCTCATGGTGGCTCTCGCCAGCGCAGGATTATCTGGGATGGGGGATAACTCCAAAGCCTCTTTGGTGTTCTTTTCTTTTTTTCCTTACATGGCTTTTGCGAAGGGTAATTAATTACGACTATAAGCAGTGATAAATTACAATTTATAGGCCCTGAGCACAATCTAAATATTTTTCCTGAAAGCCAAGTTAGAAGAAATCTGTCTAAAACGAGATGTAAAACAACAGCAATTGAAATAAATAATCGAAATGAAAAGTCCCAAGCACTGTCAAAAGAAGAAAGACCCATGTACGCTATTTCTGCAATAACGGGTATATAATACTAGGATCGTTTTCATCTAATTTTCCCATCCTGCTGGGCAAGAGTTGGCTCAGAGAAGGAAAAAGAGCCAAACACACCAGTTATTTTTGATGCCTGGTAAACAGCCTGCGCCAGAGGATAACGCTTTCTGGCTCTCAAATAAAAGTTCTTCCCTTTCCTTGTGTCTGTCCTCCTCCCTCCAAGCTGCGTGGTGGGAAGTTCTAAAAATAGTCGGTGAATCACCGCAGATAATACTGTGCAGCAGTTACATAAAGCGCCAGCCCGCGCGGGAGCCGCGGCCGAGGGTAGGAACGGAAAATATCTGGGTCAGGGTTGTCACTCTGAATAAGTTCCCCCGGAGCCGGCCTGCGGGAGGCACGGCCGGGAGGAGGCTTGGGCCCGCGGGCCGGGAACAACAGGGGAGCTGCGGGCAGCCCGCGGGAGGGAGCCGAGGCCCGGGTCGGGCGCGGGAGGCGGCGCGAGCAGGGCGGGCGAGCTCCGCGCGGTCTCCCCATGGCGGGGAGCGGGCCGCCGCGGCGGCGGCGCTAACCGGCCGGAGCGGGGCGGGCGGGGCCCTGGGGCCGAGGGAAGATGAGCGCTCTTCTAGAGCAGAAGGAACAGCAGGAGAGGCTGCGGGAGGCCGCGGCCTTGGGGGACATTCGGGAGGTGCAGAAACTGGTGGAGAGCGGGGTGGATGTGAACTCCCAAAATGAGGTCAACGGCTGGTAAGTGGGGAGCGGGGGAGGCCTAGGGTCAGAGCTTACAGCCCGGGACGCGACCTCGGGCCTAGCGCTGCCCCAGACGCCCGCTTAGGCGTGGCCGGGCGCTCCGGGCCTCCGAGGCTGGGCGCCCCGGAGGCCAGTCCTGGCCCCCCTGCTTCGGGTAGTCTGCGGCGCGTCGTGCCCAAATCCCGGCCCACGTGGTCCTGCCCCGGCAGCGCCCACCCGAACCCTGGCGCTCCGCGCCCCGCCGTTCCCCCCACCCCAAAACGTGGCCGGAACAGCGCTGGCTGCGAATTCTCACCCTAATACGGAGCTCACCCCAGTTTGAATCCTGAATTTTTCTGAAGAACACGTCTGTGCAGAGCAAAAAGCGTAAACAACTAAGCAAAAATGAATTTGATAAACTAACAATTTCTTTTCCAAGACTAGGAAAAAAAATCACTCGCATCCTTGTGCTTCTCGTCTCACTGCAGCAGTGATTTGCTGCTACCTCCAGCTGCCTGTTGCAGGAAGACTCATTCATTTATTCTATAGAGTGTTTTGTTTTGTTTTCTTACAACAGTTTCAAATATGGGACTTTATCCAAGACTTTAGATGCCTGCCTGCCATGGAGTTCTTCACAACCAAATAAGGAGTCTCAGTTTAAGATGTGCTGGTGGTGAAATATTTAGTATTAAGTTAACGAATGTGATATTATTCTGCTCTCTTCACATTTAAATTTTAATTTTTTATTTGATCCAGGTAATGCTTAGCCAGCCTATTTTGCTAGCTGAGAGTTAAAGTGAGTTTGCAAATATTTATTTATTTCTGGCTGCCCCTGCAACATTCAGAAGTTCCCAGGGCAGAGATGGAACCGCACCACAGCAGTAACCAGAGCAGTGACAACATCAGATCCTTAACCTGCTGAATCACTTGGGAACTCCACCAATGTTTTATTTTTTAAAGGGGAATCATACATTTTAAAACTAAAAGGGACATGGGAGTGGGTTCAACCCCAGAGAATAACTTGCCCTGGGTCACACAACAATTAATATAATAGCCAGGACCAGAATCACAATTTCTTGACTTCCTCACAAATCTTCCTCCCTCCCTACCCTAAAGAAAATATCCTGGGTAGCTGCCCAGAAAGCCAGGAGACAGTAGAAACTGCCTTTTTGTTTTGTTTAAAAGTGTTTGCAAACTAGGTTGCTTTTCTGTGTGTACCATTTCTAGAATCACTCTGTGGTTCATGAGCTGTTTTCATTTTTTTGGCACTGGGAGGCAGTGTTGTGTAGAAGTATGAGCCTGCTCTTTCTTGCAGGATCTTCTCATTCCTGCTTAGCAGTATGCCATTGCTCAAGTCACTTCATTTTCCAGTTACTTCAGAAGAGTATTGTAAACATTTAAGAAGCTGAGCCAAGATATAAATAGCTAACATTTATTGGGGCTTGCTCCTTAGCACAAACAAGATTCCAAGTGCTTTACTTCATTCACAGCTACTCAAGGAGATAGCTATTGTTATTCTCTCCAATTTGCAAATATGGAAACTGAGGCTCAGAAAGATTAAGTGATTTCCCCAAAGTGGCAGAATTTATGGTAACTAATGGAGTTGGGAAATAAATCCAGCATCTGACTCCATACACCCTCCTTTTTTTTTTTTTTTTTTGCGTTTTAGTGCCACACCTGAGCCACATGAAGATTCCCATACTAGGGGTCAAATTGGAGCTGCAGCTGCCGGCCTACACCAGAGGATCTGAGCCCCAGTCTGTGACCTACACCACAGCTCACGGCAACGCTGGATCCTTAACCCACTGAGCAAGGCCAGGGATCGAGCCCACATCCTCATGGATCCTAGTCAGTTTCGTTAACCACTGAGCCACAAAGGGAACTCCAGCACCCTCCTTTATTTTTTGACTGCACCTGTCACAGTAGGTGGAAGTTCCTGGGCAGGGATTGAACCTACACCACAGTTGTAACCAGAGGCACAGCAGTGATAATGCCAGAGACTTAACCTTCTGAGCTACCAGGGAACAACAGACACTACTTTCTTAACCACATAGTAGGTAAATGTAAGATGGCTGAACTATGTAAACTAAACTCAGTAAATGTAAGTTGGCTGAAGAGACTTTCATAGATTTTATCGAGGAGGATGTCTAATAGGACTTCAGTTCAGCATGTCCAGGGTTGAGTAGCTGGTCTTCCTCACACCCCTAGCTGCCCCCAGCCTGCTCCTGAGTTCTCATCTCAGCATCTGACGTGCACAGGCCGGAACTCCTTGCTTCCTGTCTTTCCCTCGCATCCCACATTCAATCAAGCTACTAATACCTCCAGCTCCCCCTTCAGGATATAGTTAGAATCTGACCACTTCTCACTAACTACGGCTATGCCTCTGGTGCAAAAAACCCCATGGTTCTGTCACTTGGGTTAATGCAGTAGCCTCCTAACTAGTCTCCTTGCTTCTACCCTATGTCTTTTCTTTTTCTTGCCTTTTTTTTTTGGTCTTTGTCTTTTTAGGGCTACACTTGCAACATATGGAGGTTCCCAGACTAGGAGTGGAATCAGAGCTGTAGCCGCCGGCTTATGCCAGAGCCACGGCAACGCCAGACCCGAGCCGTGTCTGCAGCCTACACTACAGCTCACGGCAACGCTGGATCCTTAACCCACTGAGTGAGGCCAGGGACTGAACCCACAACCTCATGGTTCCTAATCAGATTTGTTTCCACCATGCCACGATGGAAACTACCCCTTATGCCTCTTTTTTTTCCATTTATTTTATTTTATTTTTTATTTTTCCATTATAGCTGGTTTACAGATTTCTGTCAATTTTCCAACTGCACAGCACGGTGACCCAGTTACACATACATATCACAAGTGATTAGACGTATAGCAGTTTTTTTTTCTTTTCCTTATGTCTTTTCTTAATGCAGCCACCAGGAGGATCCTGACTTAAAACATAAATCAGATCATTTTACTCTGCTCAAAACTCTTTAACGGCTCCCATCTCACTCCACCTAAAAGCCCACAAGGTGCTAGTTTCAACTCCTTGCCGCCCATCCTCCCTCCTTACTGCTATGCCTCACCTCTGGATTTACCCACTTGCTCCCTTTATTCTGCTTCTCTGGCCCCCTTGCTTTTCGTGAAAACACCAGGCCCCGTGTTGATTCAAGGCCCTTATATTTTCTCTTCCCTTCATTTAAAATGGTTTTGCACTGGAGTTCCCATTGTGGAGCAGCGGAAACAAATCCGACTAGGAACCATGAAGTTGCGTGTTCAATCCCTGGCCTTGCTCAGTGGGTTAATTATCCGGCGCTGCTGTGAGCTATGGTGTAGTTTGCAGACGCAGCTTGAATCTGGCGTTGCTGTGGCATAGGCAGGTAGCAACAGCTCCGATTAGACCCCTAGCCTAGGAACCTCCGTGTGTCACAGGTGCGGCCCTAAAAAAGACAAACAAACAAATAAAATGCTTTTGCACCATCACCTCCTTCAGGTCTTAGCTTAAATGTCCCCGCTGGTGAGTTTTCCCCTGGCCCTCAGTTCATATGCCCCTCCCCTGACTCTGGCTTTCCTGATCCCTTTCCTTGCTTTGTTGTCTTAACAACACTTAATTGCCAGGTATCATACTGTTTGTTTTGCTTATTTGCTGGTTGCCTGGGTTTCCTCATCAGTAAAATGGGTGAATGTACTTAACTCATGGGTTTGTTTAGAGAATTAAATAAATTAATATATGTAAAGCTTTTAGAACAATGTTGAGTATAAAGCATTATATCTGTGCTAACTTATTTTTTTAGCAAGCAGTGTGCTGGGTAGTGGAATATAAAGGTTACCTTCAAAAACCTTAGTCCATAGCATAGAAAAGCAGATCCTTAATTCACTGCTTTCGATTCTTAGTTGCTCTGTAACCACACTTTCTGCACAAATGAATGATGCCCAGTGCCTCTGATCTGAAATACTTGCTAGTACTGATAGGATATTCTGACTGCAAATTTAAAGCTTAAAGAGTTGATGTTCAGGAGTTCCCTTCGTGGCTCAGTGGTTAACGAATCCGACTAAGAACCATGAGGTTGCGAGTTTGATCCCTGGCCTCGCTCAGTGGGTTAAGGATCCAGCGTTGCCGTGAGCTGTGGTAAAGGTTGCAGACACGGCTCGGATCCCGCGTTGCTGTGGCTGTGGCAAAGGCCGGCGGCTATAGCTCCTGTTAGACCCCTAGCCTGGGAACCTCCATATGCCGCAGGTGCGGCTCCACATAAAGGCAAAAAAAAAAGAGTTGATGTTCAAAGATAACAGCTCCCACATCAATTGTAATTCAAGCATCACGCATACCCTTGGCTTTAAGGAACAAGTATAGTAGCTCATGAAGAAGCTGAAATACTGCCTGGCTATAATGCCTGTGAGTTATGGCTGTCCAGAGCCATGCAAGTCTGGACTGTAAATGATGATCACTCAGGCTACAGGGCTGTGGGGAACGTGCTGTGTTGACTTAACCCTACTTCACATGGCGATGCTTTAGCTAGTTGGTTTGTCCCAAAGTGTCTCAGATCCACTGGCAGTGTATTACGTCCTTCACTCTCAAGCTTGTCATGAACAAGTGATTTACTACTAGCAAGTAAGAGCTTAATTTCTAAAAGGGAACATATTTTTCTCATCATGCTCCATTCATTTTTGAGCGCCTGCTCATCATTATAATTATTCATTTTTCAAGCTTAGAGAGACATCCACACACAAACACACTCTCAGCTGCAGTTTGCCCAAAACTGTGTCCATAGTGTCCTTGGTTCACTCATTCAGAAAATATGTTTTAAGTACTTGTATGTCCAAGCAGATACTTTCTTACCTTCGTGGAGCTTATATTTTAGAAGTCCGTATCAAGACTGTTGCCTTATCTTCCCCAAATTGGCATTCTTTTCATCATAGAGTAGTCTTTAAAGGCACCTGGTTGATCTAATTCTAATAACAGTGCGGCATGTCACTCTGACACATCAGTGGAGTTGCTTCCAGACAGCCAGACAAGCTGTCTTTCTGTAAGTCATAAATAGTAAAGTACCCTGGACAAATCAGCTTTACCCTGGAACCAAATGAACTTTCTAGATAGTTATCCTTCTCAGGCTGGTTACCTAACTCTCACTATTGAACATATGTTCTCTCCTTACCATGTTTATTTTTGTCCATAAGCTCTGGAGATATTTATCTCAGTTCAATTAGAGAGTTCATGAATGAGGAAAAAGTGTTTTCCTTCCATAATGTCCTTCAGTTTTGGCAACTGGGGATGCATTTAGTAGTTCTGAATCCTTTTATTTCTATTAAGATAGAGTTTTGCCCAGCATGCTAATTATATTTCTATGCAGTGTAAAAATAATAGCCCTTCAGACTGTGCATAATTCCTTCCTATATGTACAATACTAAGTAATTAGTTTTACTTAAATGAGTCTGATACTTTAGAAGAGTTCTCAGAAATTTTGCTGTTGCTAGACATTTATTAAGTGCTTTGAAAATTAAAGTGTGTGTCCAGTGCATCATGTTTAAGCAGATGAGGATATGTTTGTAGGCTTCTGGAGAGAAGTAGAGAAGTTAATTTTTTTTCTTTTTTCGGCCAATCCAGCGGCATATAGAGGTTCCCAGACCAGGGATGGAACCTGTGCCGCTTCAGAGATAACACCAGATCCTTAATTCACTGCACCACAGCAGCAACTCCTGGAAATCTTTTCTGTGTGTGTGTGAAGGAAAGAAAATGGAAAGAATAACTAAGAGTCAGTCAGGAATCAGCTGTAGTAACGATTCTAGTGACAAAGCAAGCTGCAGATGAGAGATGGTTATTTTATTTGTCTTTTTAGGGTCGCACCTGCGGCATATGGAAGTTCCCAGGCTAGGGGTCAAATCGGAGCTGCAGCTGCTGGCCTGCACCACAGTCAGCAATGAGGGATCTGAGCCTCATCTGTGACCTACACCACAGCTCATGGCAACGCTGGATCCTTAGCCCACTGAGTGGGGTCAGGGATCGAATCTGTGTCCTCATGGATACCAGTCAGGTTCATTTTCACTGAGCCACAACAGGAGCTCTTGGTGAAAATACATTCTAAAGAGAACTGGGACAATCTAATGAGCAACACGGACAGAGTTAACATCCAGCAATGTCATTAGAGTTATCCAGCCAGCCAGGTGGCCAGCCTTCTGGAAGCCATTGAAATTAAAGCTCCTAGGATAAATTAGCTTTTCCTAAGGGCCAGAAACGAAATTTAAAAATACATTTTAAGCATATTAAATATTTTGATCATCTGCTTTCCGAAAAAAGAATTTAAGATTACTAGCCTGATTTTCTGGTTCTAGCTGAATTCTTAATAGGCTTGTGTATATTTGTTTACCAGTGTATAGAATTTGAAATCCCAAATGATCTCTCCTCTTTTAAGTCACCTTTTTTTTTCTTGTCTTTGGGACAGGACCTGTTTACACTGGGCATGTAAACGCAATCATGGTCAGGTGGTCTCTTACTTGTTAAAATCAGGAGCTGACAAAGACATTCTTACCACGAAGGGGGAAATGCCAGTCCAGTTAACATCGAGGAGGGAGATCAGGAGGATTATGGGAGGTGAGTCTGTGTTTTGAGGCAACTTTGATTCTGTCAAACTCATTTAAGACATGGCATTATTGGCTATATTTCCTTTTTTTAAAAAAATTTTAGGAGTTCCCGTCTTGGAGCAGCGGTTAATGAATCCGACTAGGAACCATGAGGTTGCGGGTTCGATTCCTGGCCTTGCTCAGTGGGTTAACGATCCGGCATTGCCGTGAGCTGTGGTGTAGGTCGCAGACGCGGCTCGGATCCTGCGTTGCTGTGGCTATGGCTTAGGCCAGCGGCTACAGCTCCGATTAGACCCCTAGCCTGGGAACCTCCACATGCTGTGGGTGCGCCCCTAAAATGACAAAAGGCAAAAAAATATATATATATATATATTATTTTTTATTTTCAGGGCCGCACCCACAGCATATGGAGGTTCCCAGGCTAGGGGTCAAATCGGAGCTGTAGCCACTGGCCACAGCCACAGCCACGCCGGATCCACCGCATCTGTGACCTACACCACAGCTCACGGCAATGCCTGATCCTTAACCCACTGAGCAAGACCAGGGATCGAACCTGCGTCCTCATGGATGCTAGTCAGATTCGTTTCCACTGAGCCACAACAGGAGCTCCAACCAGTCAGTTTCTAAAATAAGATAGTACCTACTCTGCCAAGATAATAATTTCTTGTTGTTTCTGTGAAGGTAGGCATTCTAAAGTTTTTTTGGTGGTTTGTTTTGTTGTTGTTGTTGTTGTTGTTTTTGTTTTGCCATGCCCTTGGCATGTAGAAGTTTTGGAGCCAGGGTTGGAACCTGAGCCATGACAGCGATCTGGGCAACTGTAGTGACAATGCCAGATCCTTAACCTGCTGCACCACAAAGGAACTCCTACGTTTTGTTTTTTTAATCTGTACACTTTAAGGCGATAAAAATGTTAACGATAAACCTGCAGTAAGCACTGACCAAAATATCATATACCAAGGGACACTAGCTTTCACAAGATACCCTTTACTTGATAATATTTATTTATTTATTTATCTTTTTAGGGCTGCACCCAAGGCATATGGAAGTTCCCAGGCTAGGGGTTGAATCGGAGCTGCAACCGCCGGCTTATACCACAGCCATAGAAATGCAGGGTCCGAGCCATGTCTGCCGCCTATACCATAGCTCATGGCAATGCCAGATCCTTAACCTACCGAGCAAGGCCAGGGATTGAACTCGTGGCCTCACGGGTACTAGTCGGGTTCGTTAGTGCTGAGTCACAATGGGAACTCCTACTTGGTAATTTTTGAAAAGCTATGTAAATGTTCTGTTTTCTTCTTTTTAAGTGGAAGATGACGATGATGACAGTGACAACCTCCCCCAACTGAAGAAGGAGTCAGAACTGCCCTTTGTTCCCAACTACTTGGCCAACCCAGCCTTTCCTTTTATCTATACCCCTGCGGCAGAGGATTCAGCTCAGCTGCAGAATGGGGGCCCCACCACACCTCCTGCATCACCCCCCGTGGATGGCTCGCCTCCGTTGCTGCCCACTGGGGAACCTCCCTTGCTTGGGGCCTTTCCACGGGACCACACCTCATTGGCACTGGTTCAGAACGGGGATGTGTCTGCCCCCTCTGCCATACTCAGAACACCAGAAAGCACAAAGCCGGGGCCTGTGTGTCAGCCACCAGTGAGTCAGAGTCGTTCCCTGTTCTCTTCTATCCCATCCAAGCCACCGGTGTCTCTGGAGCCTCAAAATGGGACGTATGCTGGACCAGCACCAGCATTCCAGCCATTTTTCTTCACCGGAGCATTTCCATTTAATATGCAAGGTAACCTTTCATCAGCAGCCTCTGCAATAGGGCAGATGGTGTCCAGAGGTCTAGTGCTTTACTTTACTTCCTGGTTTTCGCAGCACCAGGGGTGGGAGTTATTTATTTTAAGTGTAATTACAAACTTGCAGAAAAGTTGCAAGACTAGTATAAAGAACTCTCTTAACTCAGATTCACAAGTAACCATTTGCCCCTTTGCCCTGGTGTGTATTTCCTGAGACCAAGGATAGTCTCTTACCTAATCACAGTACAGTGATTAAATTTAGGAACCATAGCCTTGATATAGTACTATTTTCTAATCCTGTAGTCTGTATTTACATTTTGTCATCTGTCTCAGCAGTGCCCTTTGTAGCTATCGTCACTCCCTCCACTCCTGCCGGCTGCCCAGGATCACCCACTGCATTTACTTATCATGTTGTTAGGGTCTCTTTTAATCTGCAGCATTTCTTCAGCCTTTAGCTCTCATTTTGGACCTCAGATACATTTATGTATTTATTAAATGGCCACACCCATGGCATATACAAGTTCCTGGACCAGGGATTGAATCTGAGCCATGGCTTCATCACTGGACTGGGGATGGAATTCACACCTCCGCATCGACCCAAGCCACTACATTCAGATTCTTAACCTACTGCTCCATGGCGGGAACTCCTGGACTGTAGATTTCTAGAGTCCAGGCCAGGAATTCCCATTATGGTTCAGCAGTAATGAACCAGACTAGTATCCATGAGGATGTGGGTTTGATCCCTGACCTTGTCCAGTGGGTTAAGGGATCAAGCTTTGCCATGAGCTGCAGTGTAGTAGCAGATGTGGCTTGGATCTGGCATTGCTGTGGCTGTGGTGTAGGCTGGCCACAGCTCCATTTTGACCCCTGGCCTGGGAACTTCCATATGCCGAAGGTTCGGCCCTAAAAAGGGGGAAAAAAAAAGGGAGTCTAGGCCAGTTATTTTGTATTTTTGGAGGGGCTTTTTTTTTTGGCTTATCTAGGGCCGCACCCATGGCATATGGAGGTTCCCAGGCTAGGGGTCTAACAGGAGCTGTAGCTGCCAGCCTTCACCACAGCCACAGCAACGCGGGATCTGAGCCGCGTCTGCAACCTACACCACAGCTCAGGGCAACGCTGGATCCTTAACCCACTGAGCAAGGCCAGGGATCAAACCCGTAACCTCATGGTTCCTAGTCGGATTCGTTAATCACTGAGCCACGATGGGAACTCCTAGGCCAGTTATTTTGTAGAACACTATTTCCTGTCATTTTTCTCTGTTTATTATTATATGGTATTCTACTATAAAGAAGGACTTTCCTTTCTCCATCGTATAAATAGGAACTTATGGACCCTTATTTTACTCATTGGGTTATAATCCATTAATATCATTATTTTGATATTCAGATTCGGCCATATTTATCCAGATGGAGCCCCTTGAATTTAGTTCTTGTGTCTCTTAGACATGTCCATCATTCTCGGAGTACTTCCTTATTTTGTGGTGCAGCAGGATGTTTCAGGTTCCAATCATAACTTTCTCTGCCCCAGCCTTGGAATCCGCCATTTCTCCAAGGAGCCCTGGTTCTTTTGGGTAGAGAATGGTATTCGGAAACCAGAATGTAATTAGTAGGTGTGCTCATTGCTGCTCATGTATCATTTCTTCTAGGCTCCCTCAGAGGACAGAGTTAGGAAAGAAAGAAAAAAGCAAGGAAACGAGCAATTGAGTGATAAAAGGAAAGATTCACTAGGAAGATATAAACTAAATAACATGACTTCAAAGCATTCTAAATTCTTATTTGTCACAACAAACTCATAAGCTGGGTATTATTATTGTACATTTATACTTTTAGAAATGGAGATAGGAGTTCCTGTCATGGCTCAGTGGTTAATGACTCTGACTAGGAACCATGAGGTTGCGGGTTCGATCCCTGGCCTCGCTCAGTGGGCTGGGGATCCAACATTGCCGTGAGCTGTGGTGTAGGTTGCAGACACTGCTCAGATCTGGCATTGCTGTAGCTGTGGCGTAGGCCGGCAGCTGTAGCTCCAGTTCGACCCCTAGTCTGGGAACCTCCACATGCCGCGGCTGCGGCCTTAAAATGACAAAAGACAAAAAAAAAAAATCACACATTTAGTACATGATAGAGCGGGAATATACCCATTTGTACTGCAGTCAGTTCAAGGTTCAAAGGTTACAAGAAATAGAAATGAAAGCAGCTCCCTCAGTTTATGACAAAAGCAACAAACTCTACATTGATATTATAGATGAAAAGTAGAAAATGAACATATGCTTCCTGGATATCTAGTTGCAGGCTGACCTAAAAGGATTAGTGAAGTTTAAAAAAAAAAGATATGGGCACCACCGGTGCCCTAATTGTGGTTTCGAAATAGCATCCCAACTGAAGGAATAGCATGGCTGATTTAAGATCTTGGGCCTGATAGGTACAAGATGCACTGGGTGCAGCTTTTTGAGGGACAGAAAATAAAGCCTCAAAGACTAATGGGGACTGTTCCTGGGTTTCTTTTGGGGCTGATGAAAGTGTTCTGTAGTTAGATAATCACAGCGTCCTAAACCACTAGTATATGTTAGAGAGTGGGTTTTATGGTATATGAATTATACTCAAATAGAGCTATTATTAAAGTATGATTTTTAAAAGTATATTTATTTTTTTAAAAAGATTAATGGGAACCACCGTCATCACCTCTGTGAAGGCCATGGAAATGATGACTGACTGTGGGTCATAGAAGCATTTCTTAATTGGTAGGCATGGTCAGAGAACTGGCTAGTGAAGAGCAATTCTGGATTCCAGGAGGAAAATAGAGCGAGTACCAAAGTATGCTGAGCATACTGTCACCATGTAGATTTTCAGTGGGCAAAACCTGCTGACAGATGATATAAATCTCAGAGAATTAGAAAATTAGGACAAAATTTACTATGATAAAGAATAGCTGGAGAACATGAAAAAAGGCAGAATACAGATTTTTTCAAGCAAAACGATTGTGGAAAAAGTAGTCAAGAATCCAATGCTTTTGCAAAATTTCCGGCATCATCCAAACAGGTATGAGCATAAAAGAACTACATGCTCTGCAAAAAACTTAGAATTTTTTTTCAAATATAGTAAAGAAAATATTGAAGATAAGGTAGAACTGAGATGAAAACAGCATAATGTTCTCTTTGGACCATCTATGATCTTCAGCAAAACAATGGCAAACTCTCAGAAGTGGGTAGACGAAGCTCAGGATCATTCATGCAAACAGATTCCAGGCCACTGATAGGCTTAACGTCTTAAATTAATTCTAAAGACTGTAATGGCTACATGATCTTACTGTATTTAGAACTTGCTTTGCTCCCAAGATAGTGTTTCTGCAGTAAAATCCTTTCCTTTAAGTATTAAAAAAAAAAAAGGCAAGTAAATACACATATAACGTACTTTCCCCCTGTATTTCTGTATCTGTTTAATCAAGATGTTTTCAAAAATATTAAAAACCACAAGTTTATCCTCCAGTTCCAGTCAGACACCACAGGGTATAATCTAGTCTTTTTCCAGAGTTCCCGGCGTGGCACAGCGGAAACGAATCCAACTAGGAGCCATGAGGTTGCGGGTTCTATCCCTGGCATGACTCAGTGGGTTAATGATCCAGCATTGCTGTGAACTGTGGTGTAAGTTGCAGACGCGGCTCGGATCCGCGCTGCTGTGGCTGTGGCGTAGGCTGGCAGCTATAGCACCAATTAGACCCCTAGCCTGGGAATCTCCATATGCCGCAAGTGCGGTCCTAGAAAAGGCAAACAAACAAACAGACAAACAAACAGTGTCGGGGAGAAACCTGCACGTGTCCTTTGCCTGCTCTCAAATCTTGCACATCTTTAACGGTTGGACTGGAAATGTTACCTAACTCCCTGGAGAAGCTTTCCAGAACCTCTTCCTATATAGCCTGAATTAAAAAAAAAAAAAATCTAGTCTTTTTCCACGTTAGTAACTCCCTCACTTTCTGTTTTTGAGGACCTGCTACTGCAGGTGCTGATAACAGTGGCCAAGGGTGTTATGAGGAACATATAATAAAGAGCAAAACAGAACTACCAAATGCACATGGGGACTTGGCTTGGGCCATCTTGGCAGCCAGGCTCAGAATGTAGGGGCAGACTGCTTGGATCCCAGACCCACGAATTACGGTGTTTGTTTACTCCCAAAGCCAAGATTCCTCCATTATTAAGGTATACTGCATTCAAATCATAGTAAGACTTTAATTTAAAAAAATTTTTTAAACAGTGCATTTTATTGTATTTATAGTTGAACCATCATAAACCAATTTTACATTTCCATTCCAAACCCCCAAGCCCATCCCTGTCCCCCAAGGCTTTAATTTTTATTATATCTTTTTTGTTTTTTTTGCCTTATTGAGGGCCGAACCTGCGGCATATGGAGGTTCCCAGGCTAGGGGTCTAATCGGAGCTGTAGCTGCCGGCCTACACCACAGCCACAGCAACACAGGATCCAAGCTGCGTCTGCAACCTACACCACAGCTCACGGCAACGCCAGATCCTTAACCCACTGAGCGAGGCCAGGGATCAAGCCTGCAACCTCATAGTTCCTAGTCGGATTCGTTTCTGCTGAGCCACAATGGGAACTCCAGTAGTTTATCTTTTTTGCTCTTGTATTTATTGCAAGGATTATCATGTCATAAGTATCTTTAGATCCACAATTATTAAGTCTTTGTAAATACTTGTAGAGTATCTTTTACCGTATTTTGCCCGTACCTTCTTTTCCCTTCTCTTTCCCTTCCTCTGCTCATGTGTGGTTTGATACCCAAACCCATTCTCAAGCCTTTACCTGCTTAGCTCCAGCAGCAGAAGTAAATTATCCTTTGGTACAGCTGGAATGGTTGTCTGTCCATTCACCCCTTCCCCCCCTTTTACTTTGTGAACCACAGACTTAGATATAGGGAGGACAGTGCAGGCAACTGCACCTGCAGAGCCAGAATTGGGCTTGAGCAAACCTTCCTGATGGTTCCTTTTTGTTTTTCTTTTGTCTTTTTAGGGCCGTACGCAGGGCGTATGGAAGTTCCCAGGATAGGGGTCAAACTGCAGCTATAGCTGCTGGCCTGCACCACAGTC
The DNA here is from genome assembly GCA_004024745.2 of Catagonus wagneri. NCBI lineage: Eukaryota > Metazoa > Chordata > Mammalia > Artiodactyla > Tayassuidae > Catagonus > Catagonus wagneri. Next base: position 8,028,901 of record PVHT020001179.1, read on the forward strand.
ACAGCCACAGCAACACAGGATCCAAACCACGTCTACGACCTATACCGTACCTCACAGCAATGCCAGATCCTTAACCTACTGAGCGAGGCCAGGGTTTGAACCTGCATCCTCATGGATACTAGTCAGGTTTGTTATCACTGAGCCACAACGGGAACTCTGTACTTGGTTTTCTTATTGGGTGGCACAGGCCTTCAGGACAGGGCATGATTAAGGGTAACCATCTTCGGAGTTCCCTTCGTGGCTCAGTGGTTAATGAATCCAACTAGGAACCATGACGTTGCAGGTTCGATCCCTGGCCTTGCTCAGTGGGTTAAGGATCCGGTGTTGCCTCGAGCTGTGGTGTAGATTGCAGATGCGGCTTGGATCCCGCGTGGCTGTGGCTGTGGCGAAGGCCGGCAGCTAGAGCTCCTGTTAGACCCCTAGCCTGGGAACCTCCGTATGCCGGGTGTGGCCCTAGATAAGGCAAAAAGAAAAAAAAAAGCGGTAACCATCTTCTGGAAAAAGGTTTTAAATTACATCAGCTGACTGTGACAGAATCATTCATTAACATTTCTCCTCTTTTTTTTTTCTAGAGCTGGTGCTCAAAGTGAGGATTCAGAACCCATCTCTTCGAGAAAATGATTTCATTGAAATTGAACTGGACCGACAGGAGCTCACTTACCAAGAATTGCTCAGAGTGAGTTGCTGTGAGCTGGGTGTTAATCCTGACCAAGTTGAGAAGATCAGGAAGTTACCCAATACTCTGGTAAGAAAGGTAAGACACGGTCTGTTAAGTGGTTGCTTTTTCCATTTGGAAAGTACCCAGCTTCTTCCTTGGTTATACGAGTTATACTTGAAGAAAATAGGATGAAAAGAGAAAAGAAGAAAAGGGTGGCTTTCCAAGGATAATCACTGAGCTTTCTGTCCTCTACGGGGCCTATAGAGACATTGGCATTTCTGAAAGTTACAGGATACCAGAGAGAATGTTCCAAATTACCATTCACATGTACCTATTTTTGGTTGTTTCTCTAGTGATCTGTAAGGATTACCTTAGTGTAAGAGCCAGTGTGTCTTGTGTTTTATGACGTGAGAACCAGGCTAAATCATAGGGCGAATCTGCATATATGCAAGTGAGGTCATCCTAACCTCTCTGGGTTCCCTGAACACCGGGCTTCTGGCTTCCCAGGGCACCTGAGGGAAACATCCCTGCACTGCCTCTGCCTCCGAGGTGTGCTCATCTCGCAGCAACTGCTCTTGAGGGCGTCTACCATTCCAACCCACTTCACGCTCCTGGGGACTCTCCTGCACTATCCCTGGGGTGTCAACTCAGCACACCAGCCCTAGCGAGATAAGCGGCCCCTCTTAATCTGTTTAACCTGTTTTCATTCTAGGATAAAGACGTTGCTCGACTCCAAGATTTCCAAGAGCTGGAACTGGTCCTAATGATAAGTGAAAATAACTTTCTGTTCAGAAATGCTGCATCCACACTGACTGACAGGCCTTGCTATAACAGGAGAGCTTCCAAACTGACTTACTAATGCAGCAGGGACTTTTATCACTGAGTGTTGTGAGAGCGTGCGTCACCTCTGGGCCAAGGACAAGCCATTGATCTACATGCCTTGGACGCCCGGGAGGGCCCCTGGTGCCACTGCATAGTATTCACTAACATCATTCTGCCAAGGTAGGAAGCCCCTGATCCCCAAGCAGCGGTGCCACTCTTCCAAGCCTCTTGGTGCACAATAAACCTATTGCTTGAAGCTGTGAACAGCTGAGAAGTGGCCTGGAGAGGCAGAAACCGCCGCCTCTCTAGCCAGTGAGTTTTATGTGCAGAACGTAAGAGAGGTGTCTAAGCAGACACGGAGAGAGAGCAGAGCCTGTTTCTAGCCAGTCCTGTTGACAGTGCACCTGAAGGGCCAGGACGCGCTTCTCGAAGCGCTGCATGTTCCCGACCCTCTTGAAATGTCAACTGCCTAGAGAGGAAAACTGGGGGAAAGCAAAGTACTGGGCACGGGAATTTTGGTGTGACTTGCGGCTGTGAGGTTTCACACAACATATTTATAAATGTTACTCAGGTTAAAAGTATTTAAGAATAACAGTTACCTAATTGTAAATACGCTGTTAACCAAAAGAGCTTCCCCTCCCCCACGTCTCCTTTGTCAACATTCATGACCGCTTCTGTCTCCAGCCTGCCATTGCCAGCGTCGCTGCATCAACTCCCTTTCGTGGTCACTAGAGGGCTCTCTGATGCTTTCTAAAAGAGCAATGGGGTTTTGCTTTTTTTATTTATTTTTTCCTAATTGAAGCGATTCCTGTCTTCTCCGTGTTTGTGTTTAACTGCACCGAAAGAGAAGAGCACAAACATTGCCAGTCCATGTTCTCCACTTTCATTTTCCACTAGAAATGAAAAGCAATTTTCCAGACTGAATCTGTGGCTATTTTAAAGGTTATTGTGGGAAACTGAGCTAAAGGAGTTAGCATCTTTATTTTTGTATCAAAGATAAAGCTTATTTTGAGACTATTAGGATTTTTACACAACTCTGAAATCTGTTGCTTTTGTAAACAGGTTGTTTGATCTTAGGGATCCCCAACGACCACCACCAACCCACTTGACACGGTCAGTTGTGAGTCTACCAGGCTTTGTTCTGGAAACAAGCAGCTGATTAAACTCTTGAGCATGGCATAAGAATTTTTTTAAAGAACGCATTTAAGGATTCTTTTCCTTTCCTTCGGCGTCATTAAGGTGGAAAAGAAAAGCCACTGTCTTGTTGAAATAAACAGCTTAACTTTAGAAATAAGAACGAGCACACTTAGACAAACAGGAGAGCAGGGGTTTGAAGCCAGCTGTTGAAGAGCGTCCCCGCTGTCTTAAGCAGCTCTCTCCCCATAGTGCCTATGGTTTCCAAAGAAACTTAACTTCCTAACTGTGTTAATTTTATTGGAACACTACAATAGAGAGAGAACGTGCAGACTGCAGACGTTGTCAGTGGAAGAGAATATTGTGCTAAGATAATGGCCTCCTGCTGCTGCCTAAATGGTGAGCTGAGGTTGAGGTGTTTTCAAGGCCAGCTTCATGGTGTGGAGTCACTCTGCTCCATGACTTAATTATATTACACCAGTCACTGATGGTGAGTTATTCACCCTTGTGCAGTGTTTGCCTGGCAGAGTAAAGGTTACTTATTACTCACTTTCTCCGAAGTGCTTGAAAGAAGAAACTTCCCTTGTATTTCAACCAATCAGAAGCTGGTTTGTCTAGCCATACTAACCTTTTTTCCCTTATCTTTGAAAAAAAACAGTTGCAATTTATGGATACAATTAAGGCTAGTTTTATCCTGGAATAAATAAATTCAGTATTAATTCATGTCTAAATCACTGGGGTTAGTAGGCTTCCAGCCATCCGGATCAATTTAGGGATTCTCAGAAGCCGTGGAGGCCCCTGGCTGGGAGGTGGCCTGCAGAGGAGTAGCTCCGCAGCATTTTCCCAGACGGGCCTGCCCTGCACTCTCTCCTTCCTTTAAAGTCCTCTGCGCTCAGCTGACTCTCGAGGAAGGCAGTGGAATTAGACTGCACAGTTGCTGGTAGGTGAGTTTAAAGTCTTAATCTATGCATTCAGAGAAATATTTTTATATGGTTTGTGTAATTTATAACAAGGATTTTTTTTTTTTAGCTTTGTTAACTGTGAATTCACCCCTCCTCCTCCACTGCATATTTAAAGCATGTGTTCACACTGTGTGTAAACATTCACTGAAGATTTTTCTCTTTGCGCATCGCTGACTGTTCAAGCATAATAAGTATTATTAAAATTAAATATTAACCGACCAAGCCCATATTCTTTAATATTGGCCTTCTAATCATAAGGGGTTCAAGTTGTTGAGCAGTTCCAGGGACAAAACCCTCTGGAGGAGTAATAGAAAGGACCAGTCCCCACCTGAGCCTCCTGCATCCTGCTGCTGTGGTGGCGCTCACGCCTGTCAGTGGCACCTGGAGACAGATATTTTGTGCAGTGTCTTTCCTTTCAGTTCACAGCAGTCAGCTTTATTTCCCCGTAGTAGCTGAGCCAGCTAGATGGAGGTCATCCTCTATTAACCACCTTTTTTGATTATCCTATTTACTATACACAACTGAGCCTCTCCTTTGGGCTGTCAGCACCTGTCAGGGCCTCAGTGAGCTCAGAGGCAAACTCATAAGACAGGAGAGGAAATACAGCCTCACGGCTTCAGATCTTTAGCTGAGAAGGATGCCAAATGAATCTGCATTTCTGTTGGTTTAGGGCAGCTAGAGCCTCACAAAGCAGACGTCATTCCAAATTGGTCTAATAAATCAGAGAGCATAGCCGAGACCTTTTCTTAGCACCAAGGAGAGGCAGAATAATTTGGTCATTTGTGCTTTCATACTTGCTTTATCACAAGGATGGAAGTCTTCTATACACTCATAAACATCCTGGGCAGAAACAACCTGCCAAAAAAATGTGATTAACCTTTAACAAATAGTCCCGCAGCACAGGCTGACCCAGTGCATATAGAAAAACCAGATCAAAGGAGCCATCTCCACATCTACTGCAAACCATTTAGGGTGGAGGCAAAAGAACAAACCATCACCCACAACCAGTCATGTCATACCAAGAATCAAAAGCCAAGGAACGAGAGTCAGAGATGACCAGAAAACTTAGTAAATTAACAAAGAGAAGAGCTCCTTTCTGAATAGAAGGCCTTGTGCCAGGTATATTGTCAGCTGCAGAAGAATAAACAGTTCATTGACTTGCTCAAAAAAGCAAATTTAACTCATCTCTTCATCTCATTTACCAGCCTGGAAGTGTCAGGGCAGGGGGCAGCCTCTGGGCTCCTCTGTGCTCCCATATTCAGCTTCGGCCAGAGAGAGGAAGGTGAATGCCTTGGAGACCTCACTGGTTATGGCGACCTATCTGGAATAGACCCCTAAAGGAGCATGGAAATAAGCCTCATGCCCTTCTTATCCCCTAGAGAAGCAGGTGTAGCAGCTGAGGGATGACATAAATGTGGAGATGTTCACAGCAGCTTTCCCAAGAGGCCTCAGGTCAGATTTCAGGGGTTTTATTTCTCACCTTTTTACAGTATCTGCACAGCAGAGCAGGAACTACTGGCAATTACCCAGTGCATTTTGGCTGCAAAGGCAGTATTTCCAGCCAAAAGCTCTTGGATCTGAAGTTTTCAGATAATTACAGCCATGTAAATGTGTACGAAGTCTGTCTCTGCCTCTCCCTCCTTACTCCCTGCCTCCTCTAAAGGTCCTAACCCCCAGACCTTGTAAACAGAGAAGAGAGGCATATATACTGTTGACACGTAGCTTTATTTCATCGGTGCTCCATTTTTAATGGATCCAGGCCAGCACCCCAGAGTACCGGACTCAGTTCCTAGGGACAGCCTGACCTGGCAGCCTTCTGTTCCAGGAGGAAAGAGCTTTATTAAACACACACACACACACACACACACACACACACACACACACACACACACAACCACCCTTCAGAGCTGAAAATATAAAAAAGCATGGGGATAGGGAAATCATCCCATGAAACAATTGGAAACAGCACAGTGTGGAAATAACATCAGATTAGGAATCAGGAGACCCAGTGACTAGTCTGGGCTCTGCCTCAAATTAACTATGACCTTGGGCATGTCATTCACCTCTTGGGCGGCACTTCCTCATCTGAAGCATTTAGCCTGGTTATCCTGCAAGGCACTTTACAGGGGCAAAAACCTAACAATCGCCCGACAGTATTTGCCATCAAGTCCATCGAATGGATGGATTTGGTGTCCTTTCCTGATGAAAACTGGCAATGTCCAAGAAGAAATCCCAGGAATATATTTTAGGCAAGTCCAGCATCTCTGGCCATCCCGTAGAAGATACCTCTGGCTGCAATGAGGTTGGTTGGAGAATCAAATTCAGCTATTGTCCCTTTGTCCAGGACCAGGACCCTAGCCAAGAGAAAGAAGTGATCAGGTCTCCATTGGCCCAGATCTGGCTTCATGGTCCAACCCTGCCCTTCTGGGTACTACTCAGGCCCCGCGGTGAGACGCCAACCCTCCCACTTCAGTCGATCCACCCAACACAGTGCTACGCCACATGTGCACACTTGCAAGGCTGGTTATTTTAGCCACTCCGTTTGCCATCCTGGCAGATGAGGCTGGGATCAAACACAAGGTCCTATTCATCTCTGCTAGTTGCGGCTCCAAAAACCTTCTCTAATGAGCCCTTCCCCTCACCAGGGTTACAGGGCTTGTGCACAGGGAGCCACGGGCCTGCATGCTTCCATCTGCTTTGTGCCAACTCACAAAGGCACTCGGCGGGAAACTGGGCTTCAGTGAGGCCTGATGCTGGAATCTGGGACTTTGCTGCTGGTGGCTGGCTCTCCCCTCCACTCCCTCCCCCTCTCCCCCCACCCCCTAAGCCAAGCCTGGGCCTGGAATTGGAATCGCTTACCAACTAAACACAGGGTACACCTGATGCGGGCCTGAAAGGCTGGCTCCCAGGGTGAGCCCAGAAAGGGCTGCCCCAGTCCTGGGAGTCGCTCCTCAGTAGGAGGGGCTGGATTGCACCCACGCACTCTGTTTTCCTACCGATGGGGCTCCCGGAAGCATGTCCTGGGAAGAGGTGTGTCTGTGGGATCACTGCCTGGGCACTGCCCAGTTGGAGCCCAGGAGACTGCTCCTCTCCTCCCAGTGCTTCTCATGCCCTCAGGGTAAGGACTAGATGCTTTCCTGTGGTCCTCAGAGAGCAGCAGAGTGAGGCCTGTGTCTTTCTCCCCCTCCTCTGGGTCCCACTGCCCCTCCACCCTTTCTGCTGCAACCTCACCTCCCTTCCTACCTCAGGGCCTTTGCATGTGCGGCAGCCTTTTCCTGAAATTTTCAGTTCCCTTCCTACTCTTTCTCCTCCCCCTGCTTCCCGGATTTTACTCCACCTTTTGCGTCTGGCTAGTACCTCCCATTCCTCAGAGAGAAAGTGTCCTGGCTGCCCTGTGTGGATTTGACTTCCTCTGGCCTCCACACACGGATCCCTGCCTCCTTCCCGCAGGCTCTAATTACACGTTCAGTAGCATGGTTATTTGCTTCATTTCTGCCTGCCCTGCTAGAATGAATGAATTCCCAAGCCCCAAGGGCAGTTTGAGTTTTCAGCATTCAGGGCAGCTGGTGAAAGCCATTTCTCATTAGGCCTGGGGAGGGACCCTCACAGTCTCCCCCTTGCCCTTGTCTGGACCCAGGGCCTAGCCCTTCTGCCCACACTGGCCCCCATTCTCCCAGTGGGCTCTTGGATGGGAGTGGAGAGCTGGGGTGTGGCAGGGACGGGACAGACAGCAGGAACATCAGGCATTGTCAGCTTGGTTCCCAAGCCCCCTGGAGCTGTGTGGGGACACTTCCGAGAGCGGGACAAGGTCTGGCACGTTGCCTTGTCCATGTACCCTCCCCACCTTCCCATGCCCTGCAGGTGTTTTGTGAAGGAAGGCTTGTTGATACTTCGTATTCCTTCATAAATTTGTTCTGGCTTCCTGCCTCCTCCTCGCTCTGAGCTCCAATGTCTCCAAGGGGGCCAGCCTGGCAGGTCAGCACCAGCTCCAGAGTCCCCCAGCCCCTCCCCTTGTCCTCCAGCACCACACCTTGACATTGAGCACATGGAGGGAAGAGGTCATGTTTTTTCCTTTGGGCCCAATGGGCTGCTCCCCAAGGAAGTCATAAGATTCCAAGAGCAAAGCTCATCCCCTAATCCTTTCAGAAGCTGGTTCTAAGGAGAATTACAGTGAGGGGCTAGGCAGGAAATGAACACTTCCTAGGACTACCTGCACTTTATTTTTTTTAATTTATTTTATTTTATTTTATTTGTTGCTTTTCAGGGCTGCATCTGCAGCATACGTTGGTTCCCAGGCTAGGGGTCTAATCGGACCTACAGCGGCCGGCCTGCACTGCAGCCATAGCAGTGCGGGATCTGTGTCCCATCTGCGACCTACACCACAGCTCACGGCAACACTGGATCCCTAACCGACTAGGTGAGGCCAGGGATTGAACCCGCATCCTCATGGATAACTAGTTGGGTTCATTTTCGCTACACCACAATGGGAACACCCCTCCCACCACCTGCACTTTAAATGCTTGATTTCATTGACTCCTTTCAAAAACCCGGTTAGAGAGAGAGAGAGAGAGAGGGAGAGAGGAAGTTCATGAAGGTCCTGCAAATTGCCCAGGGTCACAAACCAGTCTGCAGCAGAGCCGGGCCTGAGACTCCTCAGTTTTCCCACCACAAAGCATCTGTTCCACCTGGTGCCGTCAGGGTCCAGCCCGTCAAGGCAGGAACCCCAGCATCATGCACCTTTCCTCAGTGGCTTCCTGGTCTGTACACCCCCTGCAGAGGGTGGGGATGGGATGTGGCCCGAAGGATCCAGTTCCCCTCACCTCGTAGCTTTAATAAGAGGCTGGGAGGGAAGTGGACTATATCTAGAGAGCCCCAGCGTCTCCCCCCGGACCCCATGTTGGTAACACCAAAGTGTCCCCTGTGTTTCAGAAAGCATCGCTGTGCCCCCACTGCCCAGATGACCCACTCTGTTCTGTGCTCCCCCCATACCCTAGACAATCCCACAAATGGTCCCATAGACACATAACCAGATAACCTTAATCTGCCTGCCGCCTCTCTATGGCCCAGACCACCCCACCGGGCGCCCCCGCTGCTTGGTTTCCTGTGCCCTACCTGGTGTAGTCCATGATGGTGTTGAGCCGATGTGCGATGGTTAGTACCGTGCAGGCCTCGAACTGGGTGCGGATGGTGGCCTGGATGAGGTTGTCCGTCTCTAGGTCGATGGCGGCCGTGGCCTCGTCTAAAACCAGGATGCGGCTCTTACGAAGCAGGGCTCTGGCCAGGCACACGAGCTGCCGCTGGCCCACGCTGAGAATGGGAAAGGCAAGGCATCTCCAGCTCGGCGCCCCCGACCTGCCCCCAGGCCCCACTCCCCAACTGTTTCTGTCTCCACTCCGTCCCAGTGGCCCAGGGCTGGCTCGCCGTCTGATTTCTCCCATTTCTGCCTTAGCCCAGGACTCCTGGAACACAGAGTTGAGGTCTGGACACCACAGGGATAATGAGGGGCCTTGGGGGTAGAGCCAGCACATAACAACACTGTGAAGTCCCCAGTCTGTCTCCGGCACCCCTGGCCTCCTCCTTCTGTGCTTTCTTCCCTGTCGTCGCTCCTCAGCTAGTTGTCACCATGTTTCTCTGCTTCTATTAGTCATTTACACCTTAGTAAGAACGCACGCAAAGGACCCTTCCTGGATGTCTGCCTGCATCCTGCCATCTTGCTGAGCCTAACGTCACACAATTCAGTCATCTCCCGCCCCCACGGGGAATATAGGCCAGGGCTCTGTTGTGGGAACAAGGAAGAGACAGGACAGAGAAGGACCGGGAGGGGTTCCCATGTCTGGTCCCTGGCGAGGTGGAGGAGGCACGGGCTGCATACCTTTAACTTCCTGCCTTGGAAGCCAGAGCTCTGTGAACAAAGTGAGGCTGTGTTCCCAACCGCAGAGGCTGCAGCACCCCCACACCCAAGGACGAATACCTTGGCCCTTCCCAAATGGGGTGAGTCACCGCAGCGCAGCCCGAGTGAAGGCCAGGCTCTCTCCCCGGCCCGTTCCCGCAACTAATGAAGGTCTTGGCAGCAGACTGAGCCACCAGATAGAACTCAGGGCTGATTTATGGTGGAACTGGCACAGGATACAGGTTAGACGCAGCGAGGGAGGAGGGGAGTGGACCCCTGTCTCGGATCCTGGTGTATGTGGGGGATGGAGGGGTTGCTCTGGGGGATATGCCAATGGCAAGCAGGGTTAGGAGAATGGACCAAAAACCAGCTACGGGGCACAGGGTCTGGAAGCCTAGGCCACCGCAACAGGGCGGTGTAAGTGCATATTCAGTCTTACAGGGCTGCCTGGGAAGACAGGGGCGTCCTGCCAGGGTCTATGATGCAGCAAGGAAAGGTTTGGGGCAAAAACCCCCACTTCCCTGAGTCCTTGCCCCACCCCTTGCTAGCTGAGCAGCTTTGGGCCAATAACTATATACTTTGGAGCCTCATTTCTGGCCCACAGGACTGCAGTAAAGATTAAAGTAGATAGTGGAGGCCAGCATGCCTTGAACATTATTAAGTGCTGAGCAAATGTACAGGTTTTTGTTTTTGTTTTTGAGGTCTGGACAGAGTCCATGGGTATGGACTGAGTGGAATAATAAGAAGGGTTGAATTTCTCAGGCGTGTATCCAGGCTAAGGGCTTTCCAGTTCATCACGGTGACCCTAAGAGTGCTCTGTCCAAATGATTGCCACTGGCCACAAGTGTCTGCTGACCACTTGAAAGGTGGCGAGTCTGAACTGAGATGCAGTGTAAGTGTGAAAATACACATGAGATTTTGAACTTAATATGAAAAACTGCAAAATATCCCTAATAATTTTATATCAATGATATGTTGAAATGATAATATTTTAGATATATGGAGCTAAATAAAATACAGAATTAAATTTTATTTCATCCATTTCTTTTGTTAATGTGGCTATTAGAAAAAAATTTTTTTCTTTTTTTTTTGCCTTTTGTCTTTTTTTAGGGTTGTACCTGCAGTATATGGAGGTTCCCAGGCTAGAGGTCTAATCGGAGCTATAGCTACCGGCCTACGCCACAGCCACAGCAACGCCAGATCGGAGCCTCGTCTGTGACCTACACCACAGCTCACAGCAATGCTGGATCCTTAACCCACTGAGCAAGGCCAGGGATCGAACCTGCAACCTCATGGTTCTTAGTCAGATTTGTTTCCGCTGTGCCAAGATGGGAACTCCAGAGAAAAGTGAAATTACACACCTGTGACTCATATTATACCCTTATTGGGCAACATGGTGCCAAAAGTTATGGGAATGTTAGTATCACTGTTTCAGAGTGAAGGAAAAGAAGGCACAGAGAGGTTAAGCAACTTGCCCCAAATCACACAGCTAAAACATATATGAGTATCTCAAGCTTTTGGACTCAGTAAGAAGTGACTCTGGCCCTCCCTGATTCATGGCCCAGGGACTGGGGGTATAAAATCTGGGGCTGTAAAGAAGCAAAGAAAGGCCTAGAGTGCTCACTTTTCTTACTTCTAAACCATAGACAAGATTGCACTCACCTCAGAAAATGTATAAGGTTTCTCCAAAGTATGGTAGGTTTCTGCTAATCTTTTCCACAGGTTCAGTCCACACCCCCCTCCTCAGGCCAAGCATAGTACTGACCACCTCACAAGAGAGGACTGAAGAGGGTTTTGGAATCTTCCAGACCTGGTTCAAATCCCAGGCGGGGCTTCTCCCATCTATGTGACTTTGGCCCTGCCTCAGTTTCCTCATCTGTGAAGTGGGACTATGGGCCATCTCTGGGGCTTGTGTAGTGAAGGCACAGTGCTGGGCACACAGAATACACTCATACCAAAAAATGCCCCTGAGTTCACACCAGCTGAGATGGAAATGGGAGGGGCTGGGAGAGGGAGGGCAAGAGAGGGCTGGCCTGAATTCCGTGTCATTTGATGCTACATCCTCTAGCACAGCAGAGTGCTAGTCCCGAGCCACCCTCTCCCAGTTGTTACCTGAGATTCTCCCCACCCTCGGAGCACTGGAAGTCCAGGCCTGCTGGCTGGGAGCTCACAAACGAGTGCAGGTGGGACAGCTCCAAGGCCCGCCACATGTCTTCCTCCGAGTAAGCGCCAAAGGGATCCAGGTTCATACGCAGCGTCCCCGAGAACAGGATGGGTTCCTGGGGACAAAGCAGGGCTTCAGGGGGAGGCAGTTCAGGCCCCAGAAGGAGCCATGGGCCCTGAGGCCAGGAAACAAGAAAGGGGTGGATGGCGTTCCTGGGAAGTGATAAACCTCAGCTCTGACGTAACTCTGAGCTATGAAACAAGGAGTCACCTCGGGGGACAGTGCTCTTGGAGGGGCCTGTGGTTTTTGCTGGCCTGGGAGGTCGGAGGGCAGAGTCTTATCGGATCGGGGACATCTGACCCTTTCAGACCCACGACAGGTGGACGCTCTGTGGCTCTGCTCCCGCTGTCCTACTCTCCAGCCTCCCAGGTGGAGGTCCCAGTCTTGAACCTCAAGCTACAGGACGGGGGGTGAGGCCGGCCCCCAGGGTCACTGGTCGGTGTGGCCAGCCCACACCGGGCTCGTACCTGGGGGATGATGGTCAGCTGGGAACGCAGGTCATGGAGCCCGATGTCGGCCACGTTGAGGCCGTCGATGCGGATTTCCCCCTCCGCGGCCTCCAGGATGCGGAACAGGCAGAGGGTCAGGGAGGATTTGCCAGCCCCGGTGCGGCCCACGATCCCCACCTGGAGGGGGTGGGGGTGCCATCAGGCGGGGGGGTCAGCAGGGCCGTCGCCAGGACTCCCCTGGGAGGCCGAGCAGACATCCGGGCTGGCCGCTCACAGGTCCTTGCTCCCCAGGCACAAACCCGCTCCCCACGCATCGCACCTTCTCACCACCGCGCACGCGAAGACTCAGGTTCTTCAGCACCAGCTCCAGGCCCGGCCGGTAGCGCACAGAGTAATTCCGGAACTCCACCTCGCCCTGCGGTGGCCAGCCCGCTGGTGGGCGGCTGCCCTCCACCACCCAGGGGGCCTGGGCGCCAGGGGAAGACAGGTTCTGCATCAGGGGGTACCTTTGCCCCAGCACCTGCGCCCCCAATCACAGTCTCCCTCTTGCCCCAGACCCCCGCCATCCTCACCTACCACAGTCGGGGGGAGGGGGGGAGGATAGGAGCGGGGGAGCCCCTGGTGTTCCTGTGGCTCGACCTTGTGGCTCAATGAGTTTCTTTTTCCTTTTTATGGCCACACCCATGGCATATGGAAGTTCCCAGGCCAGAGGTCAGATCAGAACTGCAGCTGCCGGCCTTCGCCACAGCCACAGCAACGCGGGATCCGAGCCGCGTCTGCAACCTACACCACAGCTCATGGCAACGCCGGATCCTTAACCCATTGAGCAAGGGCAGGGATCGAACCCGCAACCTCATTGTTCCTAGTCGGATTCGTTAACCACTGAGCCACGACGGGAACTCCGAGAGCACTCTCTTGAGTGTCAAAAGAATGGACAGCAGGGTTGGGGGCGGAATTTTTGAGGATGTAGAGACTGGATCATGGATTTTAGAGGGGGCAATGGGAATGCTAGGCCTTAAGAGGGAGAATTTGAAGATCCCAGACGATGGAGGAGAGGGGAGGGGATGGCAGGGGATGTCAGGGGGCCCCACGGGCAGGAGAGACCAGGCTGGGAAGAACAGCTGGCATTAGGGCTCAATGGGGACAGACAGGGCGAGAGCTAGGGGCACAGAAGCCATGAAGGAGTACCTTCCAAGAAGGAGCAAGGGGCTGCTTTGTCTGAATGTTGCTGAGAGGTCGAAATCGATAAATTAAAGTATCCCCTGGAGTTCCCGTCGTGGCTCAGTGGTTAACGAATCCGACTAGGAACCATGAGGTTGTGGGTTCGATCCCTGGCCTTGCTCAGTGGGTTAAGGATCCGGCGTTGCCGTGAGCTGTGGTGTAGGTTGCAGACGCGGCTCAGATCCCGCGTTGCTGTGACTGTGGCGTGGGCTGGCGGCTACAGCTTCTGTTAGACCCTTAGCCTGGCAACCTCCATATGCTGCAGGTGCGGCCCTAGAAAAGGCAAAAAAAAGAGACAAAAATAAATACATAAATAAAAAGTGTCCCTTGGCCTGGAACCGGGCAGGTCACTGGTGGGTGGGTTCAGTGGAGTGACGGCGCCAGAAACCAGACTGCAGGAAGCAGACGAGCTAAAGGGTGATAAGGCGGGGATGGGGACGGAACCCACGCCACAGCTGCCATATGCCTGCTGCTGGAGGAGAGCACGCGGAGGCTGTAATTTAAAGTCAGTTTCAGGACACAGGAGAGCAGAGAAAGGCGACACAGGATGCAGGGGAAAGGCAGCTTTGGTCTGTGTGTCTAGAATGGAAGCATATTCTTGCGTGCGGACGGGAATCATCCAACAGAGGGAGCAAGACAGGTGAGGCCGCAAACAGAGGGTGCAATGCAGGAAGTGAGGCCCTTGGGTGGCCACTCATAGAGGTAGAGGGAGTGGACTTCGAAACGCGGAGAGGCAGTTCCTGTTAAAAGAGAAAGGAAGGGGGTGAAAGGGACACAGGTTTGAGAGCTTGGAGGCAAGAAAGCTGAGGGAGCTCACATTTTATAACCCATTTTCTCTCTCTCTCTCTCTTTTCTTTTTTTTGTCTTTTTGTCTTATCTAGGGCCGCACCCATGGCATGTGTTAGGGGTCTAACAGGAGCTGTAGCCGCCGGCCTTCGCCACAGCCACAGCCACGCGGGATCTGAGCCGCGTCTGCAACCTATACCGCAGCTCACGGCAACGCCGGATCCTGAACCCACTGAGCGAGGCCAGGGATCGAACCCACAACCTCATGGTTCTTAGTCGGATTCGTTAACCACTGAGCCACGAAGGGAACTCCTATAACCCATTTTCTCATTGAAGGGTTAGGCAAGGTCGGTGGCTGAGTGCAGGGAGAAGGGGACGAGCAGGTTTAATAAAAGAGAATGTTCAGGAGTTTCTGTCCTAGCTCAGCGGAAACGAATCTGACTAGCATCCATGAGGACGCAGGTTCGATCCCTGGCCTCGTTCAGTGGGTTAAGGAGCCAGCGTTGCCGTGAGCTGTAGTGTAGGTCACAGATGTGGCTTGGATCTCACTTTGCTGTGGCTGTGGTGCAGACAAGCAGTTACAGCTCTGATTCAACCCTTAGCCTGGGAACCTCCATATGCCATGGATTTGGCCCTAAAAAGACCAAAAAAAAAAAAAAAAAGAGAGAGAGAGAGAATGTTCAAAACAGAAATTTTTTTGGGGGGGGGAGGGGCCCACACCCACAGCATATGGAAGTTCCCAGGCTAGGAGTGCCAGCCTACGCCACAGTCACAGCAATGCTGGATCCTTAACCCACTGAGCGATGCCAGGGATCGAATCCACATCCTCATAGATACTAGTCGGATTCCTAACCCTCTGAGCCACAGCAGGAACTCCAAAACAGAACTTTTTGAAGGTGGAACATATGCTTCTTGGAGAAACAAAGTAGGAATACCAAGCAGTGGTGTGTGGTCATAAACTTGGAGTAAAATCAAGAATTCCCATCATGGTTCAGTGGAAACGAATTCGAACGAGGAACCATGAGGTTTCAAGTTTGAGCCCTGGCCTCGCTCAGTGGGTTGAGGATCCGGCATTGCCGAGAGCTGCGGTGTAGGTCGCAGATATGGCTTGGATCTGGTGTTGCTGTGGCTGTGGCCAAGGCCAGCGGCTACAGCTCCTGTTAGACCCCTAGCCTGGGAACCTCCATATGCCGCGGGTGCGACCCTGAAAAGACAAAAGACAAAAAAAAAAAAAAAAAATGAATAAACTTGGAGTACAATCAATGATTTTTTCCAGTAATGTGTTAGCTGCTGGAAGGCAGACAGGCGGGCTCAGCCGGGGCGAGGATGACTGAGAGCGAGAACACTGGCACTGGTGGAGCATAGGATCCAGGCTAGAGGAACTCACGGACAGAGGGACAGAGGCAGGTCATGGGATTGGGGGTCCCAGGGACAACAAAGTGCAGTGACCAAGGAGGGCTTGGAACATGGGAGCTCTAGCTGGTACTACATCAGGCTCCGCTGGAGGGCAGACCCTGTCTTGCTCAATCTGGATGCTCCACAGCTTCTCTCTCTCTTTTTTTTTTTTTGTCTTTTTGCCTTTATCTAGGGCCGCACCCGCGGCATATGGAGGTTCCCAGGCTAGGGGTCTAACAGGAGCTGTAGCCGCCGGCCTTGCCACAGCCACAGCAACGCGGGATCTGAGCCGCGTCTGCGACCTACACCACAGCTCACAGCAACGCTGGATCCTTAACCCACTGAGCGAGGCCAGGGATCGAACCCGCAACCTCATGGTTCCTAGTCGGATTCGTTAACCACTGAGCCACGAAGGGAACTCCGTGGATGCTCTACAGCTTCTCACATGGACTTCTTGTTGAATGAATGAAGGAAGAGCCACCTGAACAGCTGGTCTGGGGTCGTAGGCATGGCGGGCCCCCAAGCATCCTGCCCCAGCTATTCTCGACGCCCCCTGCCCCCAGGCTCACCCAGCACCCACCTCAGTCTCTGTCTTGGAGTACTCCTTGACTCTCTCCACGGCCACAATGTTAGATTCCAAGTCTGACACCATTCGTATCATCCAGTTGAGAGCCAAAGTCACCTAGCCAAAAGGGACCAGGTCATAAGTGGGGTGATGGCCCCTCCCCCCGAAATGGCTTGGGGAGGAGTTCAGACTCCTTGATTATGCTCCTCTCCCATCCGTGACCCAGGTGGGCTTGGGCAAAGCCATAGGTGTGCCACTGAGGCTCAAACCACAAGTGTACCTCAGAGAGGGACAATGCAGGCTTAACAAATGGCCACCCAGCGCAGTGTTTCTCAAACTCTAATGTGCACAAGAAAAATTTCCCAGGGAATCTTGTTAAAATGAAGCCTTTGATTCGGTAGGTCTGTGGTACAAAGTGAAATCTACATTTTCTCTTTTCTTTCTCTCTTTCTTTCTTCTTTTATTTTTTTTGCTTTTTAGGGCCTCACCCACGGCACATGGAAGTTCCCAGCCTAGAGGGTGAAATGGAGCTGCAGCTGTCAGCCTACACCACAGCTAAGCAACATGGGATCCAATCAGCGAAGGCAACCTACACCACAGATCATGGCAACACCAGATCGCCGACCCACTAAGTGAGGCCAGGGATTGAGCCTGCATCCTCATGGATGCTAGTCGGGTTTGTTTCTGCTGAGTCACAACAGGAACGCCTCTTTCTTCCTTTTTTTTTTTTTGATTGCACCCGTGGCAATATGAAAGTTTGCAGCCCAGGAACTGAATCCCAGCCACGGCTGCCGCAATGCTCAATCCTTTAACCCAATGCACCAGGCTGGGGATTGAACGTGCACCTCTGCAGGGACCCAGGCTGCGCAGTCAGATTCAGTGCCACAGCAGGAACTCCAGATTCTGCATTTCTAACAAGTTCATGGATGATGTTGATGCCACTGGTCTCTGGACTACAATTCAAGATCGAGTCTTAATAGACACGCAGAAGCCAGAGCCCCGTCCCAGACCTACTGAGACGAACCCAACTAGTATCCAATGAGGATGTGGGTTCGATCCCTGGCCTCGCTCAGTAGGTTCAGGATCTGGCATTGCCGTGAGCTGTGGTATAGGTTGCAGACGTGGCTAGGATCCCACATTGCTGTGGTGTAGGCTGGAAGCTACAGCTCAGATTCGACCCCCAGCCTGGGAACCTCCATATGCCGCAGGTGAGGTCCTAAAAATACAAAAAAAAAAAAAAAAAAAGGAAAAAAGATGAAGCTCTCTAGGTGATTCATATGCACATTGAAGTTTGAGAAAATTGGCCTGTTTGGATTGCTCTTCATTTACCAAAACATTCAAGACTTGAGTCACCTGAGGCACTGCAAGTGTGACCTGCTTCACACCAACTCCTTTTAACCCTTTGACGATACAGGCTGATGTCAGGGTGACCTGGCTGCAGCCCAGGCCCCGGTCACCCTTTACATACTTTCTCCACAGGCAGGTGATACGAGGTTTCTTCCTCTCAGCTCCCCAGGACCCAGGACCGCTGGGACCCAGGATTCCCTACCCCAGACCCCTGCCAGGGTTAAACTTCTAGATCGTGTGTCCAGGCAGGGCAATTCTTTTTTTTTTTTTTTTTTGTCTTTTTGCCTTTATCTAGAGCCTCACTCGCGGCATATGGAGGTTCCCAGGCTAGGGGTCTAACAGGAGCTGTAGCCACCGGCCTTCGCCACAGCCACAGCAACTCGGGATCTGAGCCGCGTCTGCAACCTATACCACGGCTCACGGCAATGCCGGATCTTTAACACACTGAGCAAGGCCAGGGATCGAGCTAGCAACCTCATGGTTCTTAGTCGGATTCGTTAACCACTGAGCCATGAAGGGAACTCCCAGGCAGGGTAATTCTATCTGTCTTTTGGGGCCAAGCTCCATGACAGTTTCTCTCACACTCGAGAGAGACCTCCTTTGTGTTCTTAAAACATTTTGTTCCTTCCTCCGCCAATATCTGTGTGCCCTGCAGTGTTATCCCCGGCTGGTGGGAGCCACTCTGGGAGCTCACAGTCTTGGGGAGCAGAACCTCCCATACTGGCGGCAGGTCCCCATACTGGGCCGAGCGAGATGCTCAGGAGATGCTTGTGACACCTGTGTGGCCCCTGCCCCGGGGGGGGTGGCCCCGTCCCCGGGGGCCTGGACCTCTGCATACCTGTAGGGAATAGGACACAGACAGGCCCACCAGCCCCGGGCTTAGGCTGTCTCTCCCAGTCACAGCGAAGAGGGCAGCAAAGAGCACGACGCAGTTGCCCACGAACTCCACTTGGATCCCTAGCCACCTGCGGGGAATCAGGCAAGGTGGAAGTGGCGCAGATGCAGGAGGCGGGCCGTTCAGGCAGAAGGAGCGGCTTGGACCCAGCACGCGGGCATCTCTCCCGCAGAGATGCTGGCGGGAACTGGAGGAGCAGGGGCTGAGGGAGGGGCTCCTGACCTGTTGGAGGCGATGTAGGGATAGCAGCTCTTCTGGTTGGTGTCCACCTTAGCGTTATTGGTGGCCTCGAAGTCCTGGATGCGGCCATAGGCCCGGATGACGCTGGAGCCGTTCACCGTCTCCGAAAAGTGGGAGTAAATGGGCGAGCGGCTGACAGACTCCAGCCGCTTCAGTTGCCGAGACGTGGCCACGTAGACGCGCTGACAAAGGACGGAGAAAGAGCTCGGGGTCAGGACCGTGGAACCCCAGTCCTATATGCCTTCTGGATCCATGGAAGTCACCTACCAGGCAGTCTCAGTCCCTTGCTCCCTCCCGCCACCCAAAGAACCTAGGACTTGGGGTCCCCGATGTGGTCCCTGAACTCATCCCAGCCTTTCCCTCTGGTCAGCTCTGCTCACTCTTCCAGGCCACTTCCTCCAAGAAGCCTTCCCTGATTCCCTCTCAGCTCCTGACTCCTCACCTCTGGGCTTGGATTATTCCCTTGGTTTTGCTTTGCCTCCTAAGTCAGTGACGATGCTTATCTCCAGTTAGGGGTGCTATCAATGCATTCATAGTAAAAATCTTGCAAAAATAAGATAATTTTGTGTTTTTTTTTTCTTTTTTGCTTTTTAGGGCCGCACCCGTGACATATGGAGGCTCCCAGGCTAGGGGTTGAATTGGAGCTATGGCTGCCGGCCTACACCACAGCCACAGCCACAGCCACGCCAGAGCTGAGCTGTGTCTGCAACCTATGCCACAGCTCACGGCGATGCCAGATCATTAATCCACTGAGCAAGGTCAGGGATCAAACCTGCAACTTCATGGTTCCTAGTCGGATTCGTTTACCACTGCGCCACGACGGGCACTCCTGTATTTTTCTTCTTAAAAGCCTCTTCTCCCCTCTTCCCCTGGTTGTTTAAACTGTAGCCCCACAAAAACACAGTCCTGCCTCCAGTTTCCATTCTCTACCCTGAGGGCCTCAGGATGGCCAGGGCTGTGAAGGATGTGCATCTGAAAGTCCCCTGTCCCGGCATCAAGTGCAGCTCAGACCACGGCCCTCACACCCAGGACCTGAGCCGCTGGTTAACCTGTGGATTACCTTCACCAACTGATTAATTAAGGGCAGGCTAGGGGCTCAGCAACACAAAAGAATTTTTTTTTAGGGCCCCACCCACACATATGGAAATCCCCAGGCTAGCGGTCAGATCAGAGCTGGAGCTGCCGGCCTAAGCCACAGACACAGCAATGCCAGATCCAAGCTACATCTGCGACCTACACCACAGCTCACAGCAACGCCGGATCCTTAACCCACTGAGCAAGGCCAGGGATCGAACCTGGGTCCTCATGGATACTAGTCAGATTTTGAACCCCCGGAGCCACAAGGGGAACTCCCACAAATAAATGCCTTTTCTGGCTGGCTGTATCTGAATGTTACCGACTCTTCTCTGTTAAAAATATACATACACCCATGTTTAGATATGTCTAAAAGGAAGGGAAGAATAATGCGTCTCAAACTGTTGACAATATTTTAATGACCAAATAGCCATCAGGCACTGTCACTGGTTAGAGTTGTGAGGCTGGTTCCATCCCTGGCCCAGGAATTTCCACACGCAATGGGTGCAGCCAAAATAAATAAATTAATTAAAACTAAAAATTTTTTTTTTTTTTAGTCTTTTTGCCTTTTATCTAGAGCCGCACCTGCGGCATATGGAGGTTCCCAGGCTAGGGGTCTAACAGGAGCTGTAGCCGCCAGCCTTCGCCACAGCCACAGCAACGCGGGATCCGAGCTGCGTCTGCAACCTACACCACAGCTCACGGCAACACCGGATCCTTAACCCACTGAGCAAGGCCAGGGATCGAACCCGCAACCTCATGGTTCCCAGTCGGATTCGTTAACCACTGAGCCACGAAGGGAACTCCAAAATTAAAATTAAAAATAGCCAGCAGGAAGGAATTTCAGGGCCAGGCACAATGTACAAGGATTTCGTTTTATCCCAGCAACAACTCGATGAACTAGAGTCTACACTTCTATTTTACAGGTGGGGAACAATGAGTTTCATTTTTTTTTTTGGTCTTTTTGCCTTATCTAGGGCCACACCCGCAGCATATGGAGGTTCCCAGGCTAGGGGTCTAACAGGAGCTGTGGCCGCCGGCCTTCGCCACAGCCACAGCAACACGGGATCTGAGCCGCGTCTGCGACCTACACCACAGCTCATGGCCACGCCGGATCCTTAACCCACTGAGCAAGGCCAGGGATCGAACCTGCAACCTCATGGTTCCTAGTTGGATTCGTTAACCACTGAGCCATGAAGGGAACTCCTGAGTTTCAAAGAGGTAAAGTAACTGATCACTGAACCAAATCCAGAGGTGAAGTTATGGGTCTGACTTCCCTACATCCTGGCCCCCGGTCACCCACAAGAGCCCGCCCCAGACGACATGCATGCTCCGAAAGCCACGCCCCCCCTCCCTGCGCCCCATTCAAGGCACACCTGCACGAAGAAGTAGAGGAGAGCCAGAGGCAGGATGACCACAGCGAAGAGCGGCGTGCTGGAGACAATGACCACGAGGGTGGAGATGGAGTTATAGAAGGAATTCAGCAGCACAAGGATGGTGGGAGCCAGGATCTCATCGATGACGTAGATGTCCTTGGAGAAGCGGTTGAGGATGCGGCCTGAGGGCGTCGTGTCAAAGAAGGACTGTGGGGAGCGCATCTTATTGTGCAGCAGCGCCTGGTGCAGCAGGCGCGCAGCCTGGACACCGCCCACCGCCATCGTGATGGCTGACAGCATCACCAGGAGCCCTGACGGAGGAGGCAGAGGGACGCACGTTCACCTGGGCCAGGTGGCAGGCGCGCGGGGGTGGGGCTGGGGCAGGTTCCCAGGGGGAGGAGAGCCCCCCCCAATGAACCAGGCAGGCTAAGAGGCAGGCGGACGGCTAGGTGGGTAAGGGAGTCATGGGGGCCGTGAAGGGTAGAGAGAGATTCAGAGGCAGGGGTATGGTTTGGGGGATCCAGCACCCCAGAGGTAAGGAATGGGTCCCTTCTAGGTATCTCTGCAGGTTCACCTTGCAGTATTCCCAAGGCAGCGTAGACACCCAGCCTGTGGGAGGTGTTATTTTGTTGGCCGTTCGAGGCAGCCTCATCGGTCCAGGCACTGAGCCACACATTGGCCCCGATGGCAGCGGCACTTTGACCGCCGTACAGCAGGCAGATGAACAGTGAGGTACACAGCCCCACGGCCTTGGCGTAATCCCAGAACACACTCATTTTCACCTGTGTGGCCACAGGGGTGGGACAGAGGACTCCCGTGAGCCCCAGGACTGCCAGGGGCCTGCCTGCCGTCTCCAGCCCCCCTCCCCCACCCTACTCACAGTGCCCGTCTCCGCCTTCTCCTCCTGGGTCAGCACACGGCTCGGCTTGGCCTCTGTTTCCTGCCCCACCTTTTCCGCCGCACCCAGGCGCCTCCGAGGCACCGGCCGACTCTGGCCCTCTCCTTCCGAGGACATGGCACTCAGCTGTCTGAGGAGGCAGCCGGTCAAGCTCAGCGAGGAGGCCTCCAGCCCACCCCCAGGACAGAGCCCCAGGAGGAGGTTCAGGCTGCAGCCGGAGGCCCCCGGGGTGTGTCAGGGAGAAAGCCCACCTGCGCCCCACCTGGCGGGGCTCGGGAGCCCTGACGCCGTGTCCCAGGGGGCTGGGATCTCTCGGGAGCTCACCTCATAAACTGCTTCTGGACCTCGTACGTGACTGGCTCGCTATCCGTCATGTCTGTGTGGTTGCTGAGAGTGTCTTCAATCAGCAGCACCTCTTCATCGTCCCTGTCCTCCAAGGCTGCAGCAGGGAGGCGAAAGGAGAGGCTGGCTAGCTCACCCTGCAAGGCCCTCGTGTCCCCCGATCCTACTCCAGGGGAGAGGCCTGAGTGGACAGGCAAGGGAGATGAGAGGCACCGAGAGGGCAAACAGAACAACGAAAAGAAAAGCAAATGACGGAGTTCCCGTAGTGGCTCCGTGGTTAACGCATCCGACTAGGAACCATGAGGTTGCAGGTTCGATCCCTGGCCTTGCTCAGTGGGTTAAGGATCTGGCGTTGCCGCGAGCCGTGGTGTAGGTCGCAGACGCGGCTCAGATCCCGTGTTGCTGTGGCTGTGGCGTAGGCCGGTGGCTACAGCTCCTGTTAGACCCCTAGCCTGGGAACCTCCATATGCCGCGGGTGCAGCCCTAGATAAGGCAAAAAAAAAAAAAGAAAAAAGCAAATGACTAATTTTGTATTGGAAAAGGGGGGGGGGAGCAAGAAAGACTTAGGCTAGACAGGAAGAAAATTTCTCCATCAGGGACTGTGTAGACGGGGATTCAAATATAAGGGTCAGGAGCTTGGGCTCCAGAGTCAGACCGGCTGAGCTTAAACCCCACTTCCTCACCGCATGGCTTTAGGCAGGCATGTAAAAACCCCACTTCCTCACCGCATGGCTTTAGGCAGGCATGTAAAATGGGGATAATAATAGAACCTACTTCGTTGTGTCATTGTGAGGAATAAAGGGAAGAATGTGTGTCAAGTGCTTGCAAGGGGCGCAGTCCTTAGGAAATGCTGGAGACATGTTAACTGCCTATAACGGCAAGAGGCAAGAAAGCCCTGGAGAAGGGCTTGGGGCCAACCTGGGAGCGTGGGGCTGGGGAGCCAGGGGGTTTCTACACGCTCCATGAGGACAGGGATTTTTCTGTTCGTTCATTGCTATCTCAAGTGCCTGGAGAAGTGTCCAGACATAGCGATTGCTCAGTAAATATTTGTTGATAAATAAGTGACTTTTCCAAGCGTTTACAACATTTATTAAATAATTCATCCGTGAAAGAGTCTTGCCGTACCCGATGAGGTGGGCCTTCAGGCCCCGTTGACACAGGGAGAGGACTGAGCGAAGAGGAGGGAATTCACTGTCCCGCCTACTGATGTCTGATCCAGATGGTCCCAGTTCCCTAGAACCTCCTTGTACAACACTGGGCCCTTCCAGAGAAGCTCAGAGGTCCCAGGAGGGCACGGAGATAAGGAGGGCCGGGGACAGTGGGTACCTGTCCTGCTGTCGGCCTCCTGGGGCTCCTTGCTTTCATCAGGTGCATAGTTTCGGAGGAAGCTGGCAAAGCAGCCATTGCGCTGCAGCAGAGCTGTGTAGGTGCCCACCTCAGACACCTGTCCGTCCGCCAGCACTATGATGAAGTCCGTCTGGGGCAGGAAGCTGATGCCATGCGTCACTAGCAGCCGGGTCTGGGGAGCAGGCGGCAAGCTATCGTCCTCACTGCCTTCAGCACCCACACCCCCCAGCACAGCACGGGGCCACGGAGCGAGCATGAGGTGCCTGAGTGCCAGAGGCAGGGATAGGCACGCCAGGGACGCACCCCACCCTCACTGCCCAGCCCGCGCTCTCGCTCCTCGGGCCCGCCACACTTCCAAGCCTCGCCTGAAACCCCTTGGCCTCCCACCAGTCCTTTCCTAGGACTTCAGACCTCACCCTAGCCCCCCTTAGCCTCTGGGAGGCCTCACCTTTCCTGCCAGCACACCTTCTGGCCCGATGACCTGGTCGAAGATGTGCTTGGCCACGTGGGCGTCCACGGCTGACAGCGGATCATCCAACAGAAAGATGTCAGCATTGCTGTAAACGGCTCGGGCCAGACTGATCCGCTGACGCTGGCCCCCAGACAGGTTAATACCCTGGAGCGAGGAGGGAGGTGAGAGGTGTGTATGGGGTAGAAGCGAGTCAGGCCATCATAAGGGTTGGACAAGGGCCTTGTCGAGTGTCATTCGACAAGGCAGACCTCTAAAGTCACATTCGATAAGCCCGATCCTATCTTTGGGAAGCTTTAAGGGCACGGAGGAAGGGGTGCTGGTGGCTCTTTGAGTCCTCCCAGGACGGGCCCCCTGCCCACTTGGTTTCCCCACCTGCCACCTTCAAATTCTGGGAGGCTGGAAATCCCCAAGAGGTTAGACCTTTTTTTTTCTTCCCTTTTGTCGCTTTTTAGGGCCGCACCCGCGGCATATGGAGGTTCCCAGGCTAGGGGTCCAATTGGAGCTACAGCTGCCACCGGCCTACGCCACAGCCTCAGCAACGTGGGATCCGAGCTGCGTCTGTGACCTACACCACAGCTCGAGGCAACACCAGATCCTTAACCCACTGAGCAAGGTCAGAGATCAAACCCACAACCTCATGGTTCCTAGTCGGATTCGTTTCTACTGAGCCACTACAGGAATTCCAGAGGTTAGATCTTTTTTTTGTTTTGTTTTGTCTTTTTGCCTTTTCTGGGGCCGCAGGCGCGGCATATGGAGGTTCCCAGGCTAGGAGTCTAACACGAGCTGTAGCCGCCGGCCTTCGCCACAGCCACAGCAACGCGGGATCCAAGCTGCGTCTGCAGCCTACACCACAGCTCACGGCAATGCTGGATCCTTAACCCATTTAGCGATGCCAGGGATTGAACCCGCAACCTCATGGTTCCTAGTTGGATTCATTAACCACTGAGCCACAAGGGGAACTCTTGGAGGTTAGACCTTTTAGTCTCCCATTGCCCATGGTTTGCAGATGACTTGCATAGCAATTAGCCCATTTGGTCCTCCTGTCAGTCCTTCCAGGGAGGTATCATCAGCCCCACCTGCTAGGTGAAGAAATCCGTGTCCAAGGTGTTAATGACATTGTCCAAGGTCCTGAAACTATTCAGGGGCGGAGGCGAGGATGGAAATCCAGCCTCAACTCCAGAATTCATCAACCCTGAGATCATTCAGATACCCCAGGGGAGGTAGGATGGCTTCTTAAACCCGTTATGGAGAAACCAAGGGACAGGACAGCAGGGCTGGGCCCAGAGGGCAGACCCCAGAGGTACAGTCTGCTCTCCTACCGTCAGCTTTCCTGTTCTCTCTGGAACAGACACAGCGCTTCGCTGGGGGTGGGGGTGGGGTTACCCTGAGAAACTGACCCCCCGGGGGGAACAAATGTGGGCTGGGAGCTGGAACGGCTGAGCAGCAAGGGGTGGGACACGGCAGCTGCAGTGACTGAGGCATATGAATATGCCTGCAGGCAGCCAGTCTTTCTTCAGTGCCACTATGCACTGGGCACTAAATTAGGTCTGTGTGTGCAAGGTCGGTGTGGGTTCAGGAGAGGTGGGGGGAGAAGTTGTATCATAGTCTGCTCTAGGTTCCTATGATCTAGGATTCCCATTTAAAATTTTCCGGGGTTCCCGTCGTGGCTCAGTGGTTAACGAATCCAACTAGGAACGATGAGGTTGCGGATTCGATTCCTGGCCTTGCTCAGTGGGTTAAGGATCCGGCGTTGCCGTGAGCTGTGGTGTAGGCTGCAGACGCAGCTTGGATCCCGCGTTGCTGTGGCTGTGGCGAAGGCCAGCAGCTACAGCTCCGATTAGACCCCTAGCCTGGGAACCTCCATATGCCGCGGGTGCGGCTCTAGATAAGGCAAAAAGACAAAAAAATAAATAAAATAAAATAAAATAAAATAAAATTTCCCAGGGTTCCCACTGTGGCTCAGCGGAAACGAATCCAACTAGGAACCATGAGGTTGCGGGTTCGATCCCTGGCCTTGCTCAGTGGGTTGAGGATTCGGCGTTGCCGTGGCTGTGGCGTAGGCTGGAGCTGGAGCTCCGAACTGACCCCTAGCCTGGGAGCCTCCATGTGATATGGGTACAGTCCTAGAAAGACAAAAGACCGAAGAAAAATAAAAAGGAAAAGTGTCAATGTTCTAAAAGACAAAGGCCGAGGAATTATTCAGAATGATAGAGAATAAAGAGATATGACAACTAGATGCAACTCATGATGTGGGAATGAATCTTAGACCAGGAAAGAAAATAGCTAAAAAACACATTCCTAGGACAAATGATGATATTTGAATACAGGCAGTGAATTAGATAATAATACTATATTAATGGTAAATCTTTTTTTTTTTTTTTTGGTCTTTTTAGGGCCACACCCATGACATACGGAAATTCCCAGGCTAGGGGTCAAATAGGAGCTGTAGCTGCCAGCCTACACCACAGCCACAGCAATGCTGGATCCTTAACCCACTGGACGGGAACCCCAATGGCAAATTTTTTAATTTTGAAAACTCAACTATAGCTATGTAAGAAGATGTCTATTTTGAGGGAATATACACTGAAATCTTTAATAGTTAAAAAAAAAAAAAGAGCTGCAACTGGAATTCCTGTTGTAGCTCAATGAGTTACGAACCCTACTAGTAGCCACGAGGATGTGGGTTTGATCCCTGGCCCTGCTCAGTGTGTTAAGGATCTGTTGTTTCTATGAGTTGTGGTATAGGTCACAGACACGACTCAGATCTGGTGTGGCTATGGCTGTGGCTATGGCCAGCAGCTGCAGCTCCAATTCTACTCCTATCCTGAGAAATTCCATATACTGCAGGTATAGCCCCCCACCCTAAAAACACCTGAAACTATAAAACTCTTTTGTTTTTCTTTTTACCACAGCTCCTGAGGCATATGGAAGTTCCCAGGGTAGGTGCTGAATCAGAGGTACGCTGCCAGCCTACACCACAGCCACAGCAACGCCAGATCTGAGCTGCATCTGTAATCTATACCACAGGCCACAGCAACACCAGATCCCTAACCCACTGAGCGAGGCCAGGGATTGAACCTGCATCCCCACGGATGCTAGTCTGGTTCTTAACCTGCTAAACCTCCAGGGAACTCTGAAGATAGTCTTGAAAAGATCTCTGTACACCTACGTTCGGAGCAGCGTATTCACAGGATAGCAAAAATGTGTAGCATATTTTAATATGGTATATACATACAATGCAGTATTATTCAGCCATAAAAAAGGAAAGAAATTCTGACATAGGCTACAAAGGGGACAAGCCTTGAGGATATTATGCTAAGTGAAAAGAAAGTCACACACCAAAAAACTCCACAGATACTGTATGATTTCATTTATATGAAGTACTTGGGGGGTCAAATTCATAGGGCTAAGAAGTCAAATGGTGGCTGCCAGAGCCTGGGGTTGGGGGAGCAGGGATTGGGGGTGGTGGTAATTGATGTTTAATGGGGATAGTGTTTAGAGTTCTGGAGACTGCTTTTTTTTCTTTTTTTTGTCTTTTTGCCATTTCTAGGGCCGCACCCACAGCATGTGGAGGTTCCCAGGCTAGAGGTCTAACAGGAGCTGTAGCCGCCGGCCTTCGCCACAGCCACAGCAACGCAGGATCCGAGCCGCGTCTGCAACCTACACCACAGCTCACGGCAACGCCGGATCCTTAACCCACTGAGCAAGGCCAGGGATCGAACCCGCAACCTCATGGTTCTTAGTCGGATTTGTTAACCACTGAGCCACAACGGGAACTCCTGGAGACTGGTTTTTACAACAGTGTGAATGTACAAACACTACTTATCTATACACTTAAAGTGGTTAAGCTTTACGCTATGTATAAATTTCAACAATTTAAAATTAATAATTAGGAGTTCCCTTTGCGGCTCAGCAGAAACGAACCTGACTAGCATCTAGGAGAACACGGGTTTCATCCCGGGCCTTGCTCAGTGGGTCAGGGATCCTGCATTGCCATGAGCTGTGGTGTAGGTCACAGACGCGGCTCAGATCGCGTGTTGCTTGTGACTGTGGTGCAGGCTGGCAGCTACAGCTCTGATTTGACCCCTGGCCTGGGAGCCTCCATATGCCGCAGGTGCAGCCTTAAAAAGACAAAAAAAATTAATAAATTAATAAAAAACAAAAACTTTCATTTACATCTCTGTCTTTCTCTGTCTGTCTCTCTCTCTCTCTCTTTTTTTTTTTGGTCTTTTTAGGGCCATACCCATGGCATATGACGGTTCCCAGGCCAGCGGTTAAATCAGAGCTACACCACAGCCACAGCAATGCGGGATCCAAGCCGCGTCGGCAACCTACACCACAGCTCATGGCAACGCCAGATCCTTAACCCACTGGGTGAGGCCAGGGATCGAACCCACATCCTCATGGATAGTAGTCGGGTTCGTTAAGCTCTGCGCCACGATGGGAACTCCTGTCTTATGGTTTTTAGGGTAAAGGCCAAAATCAAAGTCTTCAAGGCTCTGCCTTACCCTGTATCATCCCCCTTTTTTTTGTCTTTTTGCTAACCTCCAGTCACACCAACTTGCACACCCACCCAACATCCCTCAGCTCACACCTCCAAAGGTTTTCCATCACTCTTGGTGAAAGCCATAGCCATTACCGTTACCTGCAAGATCCTGTGTCGCCTGGCTGCCTGCACACCTCACTGAGCTCCTCTACTCCTCCTCCTCACCCCTGCTCTTTCCTTTCCAGCCACACTGTTCCTGCTGGTCCCTGAGCACCCCAATCGCACGCCTGCCTCAGGGCCTTTGCACTTACTGCTCTCGCTGTCTTCACATCCCCAGATATGGACCACTACCTCATTTCGTTCAGGTCCCTAGTTCTCAGTGAGGCTTTCTGAAAGCATCCTAACAATACATCCCTGCACATAATCTTTTTTTTTTGTCTTTTTGCCTTTTCTAGGGCCGCACCCACGGCATATGGAGGTTCCCAGGCTAGGGGTCTAACAGGAGCTGTAGCTGCCGGCCTTCGCCACAGCCACAGCAACACGGGCTCCGAGCCATGTCTGCAGCCTACACCACAGCTCACAGCAACGCCAGATCCTTAACCCACTGAGCAAGGCCAGGGATCGAACCCACAACCTCATGGTTCTTAGTCGGATTCATTAAACACTGAGCCACGAAGGGAACTCCTTTTTTTTTTTTTTTTTTAAAGAAATATAGGACGCTAGCAAGAGAGGCAAGCAGGCGGGCAAGGACGCTCTGCCTGTACATGTTCTTAAATCCCTTCCCTGTTTAATTATCTCCCCTGAGTATTTATCTAATGTATATTTTACTGATTTATCTTGCCATCATCTCTTTCCCTTATAAGAATGTAGTCATACGAAGGCAGAGATTTTAGTTGGATGTTTTTCCTATTGTGCAATATTGCCTGGCATACAAAAGGTATGTAATAAAACCTGATGAATGAATGGATGAATGATGGCTGCTTCTTAGCTGTTAAGATTCAGCTCAAAAGTCGTGCTTTTCCTTATGCAGATTCCCCTCGGCCCCCATCACTGCCCTCCCTGGAACCTGTACAGGTCTTCGGCTGGGCCCCCGGGGCATTCTACAGCCCCTACTTGTTCACAAGTTAGCCTCCCCCAGTAATGAATCTGTTTTGCCAGCACCTATCACAGAGCTGGGCATGATATTACTTGACTGACTGTGTATATGGACCTGGGCTGGGTCGAGGTAGGCAGGTGTCTGTGTTAACTCCCCAGGGGATAAGAGAGGGGCCTGTACCTTCTCTCCAATCTCCGTCTGATCCCCGCCAGGCAACACTTCCAGGTCAGCTAGCAAGGCACAGGCCTCCAGAGCCTGCTGGTACCGCTTGGGGTCTAGGGCTTGGCCAAAGAGCACGTTTTCCTGAAGAGTGCAGTTCTGGATCCACGCCTGCTGGGGCACGTAGGCCACGGAGCCCTGGCCAAAGGAGAAGGTTACTTCGGGGTTTGTCCAAGGCCTGGCCAAGCTTCCCTCCCAGGAGCCCCTGCCCCTCTCACCTTCATATACACCTTGCCTTCCAGCTTCTCCATCTCTCCCAGCAAGGCAGACACCAAGGAGGACTTCCCACAGCCCACAGGCCCCACCACAGCCACCAGTGCCCCTTTTGGCACTTGAATATCTAGGCTGGGGGCAAGGAGACCAATAGCCCAGTCAGAGCAGGAATCAGAGTTTTGGTCCTCAGTCACCTGGAGACCCAAGCCCTCCTCCCTTTCAGACGCCACCCTGGCCAAGCTGAGGCTCTCCCTGCTTCCCAGGCCAAAGACTGGAGGGTGAGAGTGGCACTGGGTTCTGCTTTGCACTTGACCTTCAGCCCACTTTAGGCAGCTGAGAAGGGAAGGAGAAAATGATACCTGTGCAGGATGGGTGGCAGGTCCTGGGCCCAGGTGAAGGTACCACTGTTCACCGTGATGGCATAGCCTGCGAGGACCAAGGTGTATAGGGCTAGGGGGCCCGGGGCCAGGGGGAGAGGACCCTTGGGTGGGGGGGAAGTGTGGGGAGCCCTAGGGGTAGAGGCCAAGGGGGGAGAGCAGGGAAGCTTGAGGGGCTGAGAGTGGGAAGGGCAGGAAGTCCTGGGGAAGGGACAGGGGGAGGCCCAGGGGAGGGATGTGGAGAGGAGCTCCGACAGCCAGAGAGGAAGAAGGTGGGCACAGAGTAAGAGCAGATGGGAAAAGAGGATGAAGAAAAGGGGGGGGG
>PVHT020001179.1:8068289-8088645 GCA_004024745.2 Catagonus wagneri
TAGCCGCCGGCCTTCGCCACAGTCACAGCAACGCGGGATCCGAGCTGTATCTGTGACCTACACCACAGCTCACGGCAACGCTGGATCCTTAACCCACTGAGCAAAGCCAGGGATTGAACCCACAACCTCGTGTTTCTTAGTCGGATTCGTTAGCCACTGAGCCACGAAGGGAACTCCCACCTCTGCTCTTCTGACCTGTCCTCACTCCTGATCTTTCTCAGCAGTTGCCCACTTAAGTCTTCCAACTGAGAACTCCCTGCCAACTGCAGGCTTCCCTGCAAACACTTGCCCTCTTCCTTCCGTCTCGCCGCAGGAGATGAAGTGTCCCTCTTACTTTCATTGCCAGATCCTGCCCTCCCGAGCCCTGGATCGCCCACACACTCCATCATCGGCCCCCTTTCTCCTTCGGTATCTACCTCTCCACTGACTGCTCTGTACCTTGGCTTACCGACGTGATTAAGTCTCTTCCACACTGGGCCGAACCTCCCCAAGACCCCATGTAGCTAACCCCGTAGTCATGGCCAGGCCTCTTCTGCCGTGGGCTGGGTGTAACTCTCCAAAGCTATGCTCAAGTCCTAACCCCCGGTACCTGTGAATGTGACCTATTTGGAAACAGGGCCTTTGCAGATGTAAGCAAGTTAAGACAAGGTCGTATTGGAATAGGGTGGACCCTAATCCAATGACTGATGCCCATTTTTTTTTTTTTTTTTTTTTAATTTAGGGCTGCACCTAAGGCCTATGGAAGTTCCTGGGCTAGGGGTCAAATCGGAGCTACAGCTGCAGGCCTATTCCATAGCTACAGCAATGCAAGATCTGCCTCGTCTGTGACCTACACCACAGCCCATGGCAACACTGGGTCCTTTCACTGGATCTTGTGAGCAGGGTCAGGGACAGAATCCACAGCCTCATGGACACTAGTCAGACTCCTAACCCACTGAGCCACAATGGGAACTCCCTCCCACCTTTTTTTTTTTTTCTGTCACACCTGTGACATGCAGTTACTGAACTAAGGATCACAAAAGTACAGAGCAGTGACAATGCCAGATTCTTAACCACTAGGCCACCAGGGAACACCATGATTAATGTCTTTATAAGAGAAAAAAGAGGGAAATTAACACCCAGAGACATGAAGATGCAGATGCACACACAGACACACACAGACACACAGACACACACACACACACACACACATGCACAGGATGCCATGCGAAGATGGAATCAGAGATTGGAGTAAGGGGGTTCGAAGCCTAGAAATGCCAAGGACTTCCAGCACCACCAGAAGCTGGGAGGCGAGGAACAGATTCTCAGAACCTCTAGAAGGGGAGTTCCCATCGTGGCTCAGTGGTTAACGAATCCGACTAGGAACCATGAGGTTACGGGTTCGATCCCTGGCCTTGCTCAGTGGGTTAAGGATCTGGCGTTGCCGTGAGCTGTGGTGTAGCTTGCGGACGCAGCTCGGATCCCGCGTTGCTGTGGCTGTGGTGAAGGCCGGCAGCTACAGCTCCTGTTAGACCCCTAGCCTGGGAACCTCCAAATGCCGCGGGTGCGGCCCTAGATAAGGCAAAAAGACAAAAAAGACAAAAAAAAAAAAACTCTAGAAGGAACTGATCCACTGACACCTTGATTTCGGAACTCTGGCTTCCAGAACAGTGAAAGGATACATTTACTATTTTTAGTCACCCCGTTTGTGGTACTCTATTACCCTGGGAAACTAAAAACCTTTATAGGAAGTTTCTAGACCTTCATTGGCCCCGTCTCCACTGCAGACACCCTGTTCTCAGGCCCTTCTCCTCAGTCTCAGCCTCTGTTCTTGGCAGAGTCACCAACAAGCTCCACGCTGCCTTTATCAGGCTCTACTTTGCTGGTCAGCTTGCTTCACCGGAGGTCATGCTTTTACCTGGAAGTTTCTCTGCCATTCTGCTCCAACTCCGGCCCCTCCAAGCTTGTCTTCTGCTCACCCTTACCTTTCTGAATTCCCTAGGGCTCTGTCTGGGGCCTCTGCCTGGGCTCTCTAGGAGAGTTAGCCACAGAGAGGGGACCCTGGGCCTCCACACGATGCTCTGAAAACGTGATCTCCAGCGAGCTGAGAATGTCCGCTTGAGGGGCCACCAGTCCCTCAGGCCCGACATGGCCAGGATGCAACTCACCAACCTTGGCCAGTGCCCAGGTCTCTCTCCCCGATGAGCTCACGATCTCAGTGAATGCTCCATTGTCCTCCACCCTGCTCACCTTTGTCCCTGTCCCTCTCCCTGGCATAAACACTCACAGCTACCCAAGCTTATTTCATTGCTGGCCTGGATTTTCCTCGACCTGGCTGGCCCACTTCCACCCTGCCCTATATCCCCCACTGCAGCGACTGGCAGGGGAACCCTCCAAAATGCAAACGGGAAGCCCCTCCCTCGCTTCAGATCCCTCAAGGATCTCTCTCTCTCTCTCTCTTTCCTTTTTTTTTTTTTTTCAAAGGGCCGCACGCGCGGCATACGGAGGATCCCAGGCTAGGGGTCTAACAGGAGCTGTAGCCGCAGGCCTTCGCCACAGCCACAGCAACGCGGGATCCGAGCCGCGTCTGCGACCTACACCACAGCTCACGGCAACGCCAGATCCTTAACCCACTGAGCGAGGCCAGGGATTGAACCCGCAACCTCATGGTTCCTAGTCGGATTCGTTAACTGCTGCACCACGACGGGAACCCCTCAAGGATCTCTCTCCCTCTTTCCTCTTGTGGTTCTGTCTCTCCCTCTGATGGCCCTCCCCACACATTCAGAAATATCTGGGATGCCTGAGTCATGCTGTCTCAGGCCTTTCTGATTTAGCCTGGAATGCACTGTCCCCTCCCTCTTTCAGCTGGTTAGCTAATTGCCTGACCTTCCTAACTTGATAAACTTCCTGGCTGGCAAGTGTACCCTGCCCTTTCCTGGCCCGGCTGCCCTGTCCCTCTGGGAGTTTTCCAGACACCTACGTTCACCTCCACCTGTGCTGTGCTCTAACAGATTGACATACTTGTTTTTTCTGTAAGACTTTAAGACCATATCTTATTTATCTCTATTTATCTGTATCCCTAGTATCATATCCACGTCCGCTGAATGAATGAATGAATGCACGGACGGAGGGGCAGAGGATGGAGGGCTCAGCGGCCAAGCAGCTCTCCTTCCGGTCCCCTCGTCTGAGAACTCATTTGTGTCCAAGCCACTCATGTGACAGATGACAGATCCTATCATCTGGAGAGCCCTGGACTGCAAACCATCTTTACTAGCTCTGTGCCCTTGGCCAAGTCACTTCACATCTCTGAGTTCCTGCTTCCTCATTTTTGTTGTTTTCTGCGCGTGTGTTTGTATTTGTATTTTTTATTTTATTTATTTACTTACTTATTTATTTTGCTTTTTAGCTCCACACCTGTGGCATATGGAGGTTCCCAGGCTAGGGGGTTGAATAGGAGCTACGGCTGCCGGCCTTCGCCACAGCCACAGCAACTCTGGACCCGAGCTGAGTCTGCGACTTATACCACAGCTCACGGCAACGCCAGATCCTTAACCCACTGAGCGAGGCCAGGGATCGAACCCTCCTCCTCATGCATCCTAGTTGGGCTCATTACTGCTGAGCCACAATGGGAACTTCCTGTATTTTTTATTTTTATTTTTTTTTTGTCCTTTTAGGGCCACACTCGAGGCATATGCAAGCTCCCAGGCTAGGGGTCGAATCCGAGCTGCAGCCGCCGGCCTTCACTACTGCCACAGCCACAGCAACGCCAGATCCTAGCCACATCGGTGACCTACACCACAGCTCACGGCAATGCCAGATCCTTAACCCACTGAGCGAGGCCAGGGATCAAGCCTGAGTCCTCATAAGATACTCGTCGAATGTGTCACCGCTGAGCCACGACGGGAACTCCCTGTTCATTTGTAAAATGGGAAGAGAGGCACCTCTCTTTAGGACTGTTGAGAGGATTTAAAGAGAGAATGTTCGTTAACACGAACACATGACTGGCATGCGTACGTGGTAAATACGAGTTGGATATGCACGGGGACGCATGCACAGGGACACTGAGGTGCAGAGGCTCCGCCACTTGCTCAAGGTCACAGAGAAGAGTAGGGATAGCTCCTTGGGGTCCCAGTCTGGGGCTCGTCTCCCTACATGGTGCCCCGAGGCCAGACGGGGAGGGCTGCGTGAGGGGGACATGCAGAGACCTGAGCAGCTGTGGGTTGACGAAGGACAGCAGGTCCTGGATCAGCTTGAGGCCTATGCTGAGGAGGAAGCTGGAGGCGAAGGTGGCCATCAGGGCCCACAGGAAGGAGGGCTCCTGGGCCCGGGGCCGCTTCCCCAGCAGCACCTCACCCTCGCTGGACGGTCTCTTCCCAGAAGCCTCTGGAGCCTGGGGTCTGGTCCGGGAAGGAAGGAGCAGTGGGTAGAAATGAGCACGCGGGTGCCACGAATCAAGGGCCACGGGGGGCTGGCGAGGAGCAGGCAGGAGGCGGAGCAGGCTGCAGGGGGATGTGAGCTTCCAGCTGAGAATCCCCAAGCGACTCTGGCTTCAGGACTAGGGAGTATATGAGCAGGGGCCTTAACTGCTTCCCAAGGCCTATACACCCAGGAGTTCCCAGCCTCCGATCCAGGGAGGATGCTGATGGGAAGGGAGACACAGGCAGGGCTGGCTAGCGGTCTAGTCACTGGGAGCTGAGCAGGGAGGGGTGGAAGTGGCATGGAGGGACAGAGAGGGGGGTGCAACGGGAAGACGGGGGACCATTAGTCCAGAGACTCCTAGACACTGCTGACCAAGCTCAAGTCCTTGACTCCTCCACAGCCAGTTAGCAATCAGGGGCTTGGGCTGAACCAGCACCGGACTTCTGGACCTCCGGTTGTGGATGGAAGGGAAGGGCGCTCGGTCCTGGGCGGGGGGTGGGGGGGCAGTGGGTGGGGAAGGAGGACTCGGCGCCCAGCTCTGCCCTCCAGAGACAGGCTCCTGGGTCCCGGGCGGGAGGCTGCCAGAGGGCAGGGCCCTCAGGATTGAGAGGCAGGGCTGGCTTCCAACTTCATTGCCCGGCCCCTCCCCCTCCTGAGAGAAGCCCCTGGAATCTCAAGTCAGTCAGGGCGGTGCCATGGTGAGTGCAGCGCGTGTGTGGATTGTGGCTTTGCTGCCACCTACTCGGGGACCTCGGGCACGTCATCAAACCTCTATGCCTCAGCGTCCTTATCTGTAACGTAAAGACAATGGAACCTGCACCGCGGAGCTGTGGGAGATGACCTGAGTTAACCTGCCTGCTTAGGACTGGGACTGGGACGGTGTCAGCTGTTCTCCAGCATCTGTAGAGCCGGGAGAGCTGGCGCCACCCAGGCCTGAGCGTCCCACCCCAGGGACCGCCTGCACCTGCTCTTCTCCCCACCCCCATCCATGCGGTCTCCCAGGCTCCCCTGCCGGAGACCTGGGCTGCGTGAAGGGGCCGGAGTGGAGGGGCGCGGGGACCGGGGGAGGAAGCGCTCACCGCGATGCCTTCTCTTGCTGCTTCTTCCACTCCTCCAGCAGCCTCTGCACCACCATCTGGGAACAGTCCGCCTTGTTCAGGGACCAGAGATCGCTCTCCTTCAGGGGCCGCTTGTAGCCGAGGATGATTAACCTGGAGCGGGCAGGCAGCACCACATCGGGTCAGAGCTCAGCAGCCTGGGGACCGGGGGCCCCAGAGAGGAGGGCGTCGCTAGGGAGCTGTGGCCAAGGAAAGAGTCTCCTTTATTCCCACAGCGAGCAGGTTGGAGGTCACTTCCTCTCAGCCTAGTTCCTACTTCTTAGCCCCTTCGCCCTCCTTCCCAGTTGTCCCATTGACCCCCTGGGCCCTAAGGATGAAACCCATGGTAGCTGGGGTCCTGGGCAGTGCCAAGGCCCACTGGATGGAGCCCCAGCGCCGGGAGCCTCCTCAGTGCAGTGCGGTTAATGAGCTGTCCCCCAGGGCACAGACCCAATTCTCCTGCTCTAGCTGTTCAAGGGGCGGCCGAGGAAATGACAGCTGCAAGCTTATCTCTGACCCAAGAGCTAGGATTTTTTAAAAAATCAATTAATTAATTAATTTGTCTTTTTGCCTTTTCTAGGGCTGCACCCGCAGCATATGGAGGTTCTCAGGCTGGGGGTCTAATTGGAGCTGTGGCCACCGGCCTATAGCCACGGCCACAGCAATGTCAGATCTGAGCCGCGTCTGCGGCCTACACCACAGCTCACGGCAACGCCGGATCCTTAACCCACTGAGCGAGGCCAGGGATCGAACCCGCAACCTCATGGTTCCCAGTCAGATTTGTTAACCACTGAGCCACGATGGGAACTCCCCAAGAGCTAGGAATTAGTCATGATCTCCCTCCAGGACACTGGGCCTGTCCATACAGCCTGCCAGCCTCAGATCTGGTCTGTGGCCTGGGATGAGAACTGGGCCAGGCCTGGCCTCTGCGCTCAGCCCCCAGCCCTAACAGACAGGTTTCCCCACTCTCGCCTGTCCCATGCCCACAGGGGTCCACAGCTCCTCAGGCCCCTCAACTTCAGGACAGCTCGCCTTCCTCCTTCTCGGCCCCCAGCTATCCACCCACCCCCCCAACCCCTTCCCCCAGGCCCAGGCTCAGGGAAGAGCCAACTCACTTTGTAAACCACCAGAAAGATAGGCGGGAGAGGAAGCCAGCTCCGGCCTCTGGGCAGGGGTTCTAGAAGGTGCAAGAACGGGACAGAGGACATCAGGGCTGCCCACCAGGCTTTCGAGGCAGAGCGTCTCCCCCCTCTTCCCGCTCCAAGCCCCAGTTTGCAGACTGTGCTGACGACACCAAGAGGAAAGGAACTGGAGGGACTGGGCCGCCGGCAAGGGCTGGGCTGAGGACCAGGCTGCGGCACCACCCCGCCACCCGCCTCCATTCACACTCACAGGGTCCTCGTTCTTGGGGGAGAAAAGCGGCGGCTTCTCCCTGAAGCAGGAGAGGACGAGGGCAGAGAGCACCAGGGCGAAGTGGATGTAGAAGGTGGAAAAACGGAAGGGGTCTGAGATCTTGCCCTAGGGTGTCGGGGGGTGGATGAGGAGAAGAATCAGGGCC
This sequence comes from Catagonus wagneri, assembly GCA_004024745.2. NCBI lineage: Eukaryota > Metazoa > Chordata > Mammalia > Artiodactyla > Tayassuidae > Catagonus > Catagonus wagneri. Next base: position 8,075,343 of record PVHT020001179.1, read on the forward strand.
TGGGGAGCCCCCCAGGCCCACAGTCCCTGCTCCAAGGAGTCCTCTGGGGCATCAGGCCCCTCGGAGGGGGAGTCACTGCCTGAAGGGCACCCGGGTCTTCCCGGAGGGTTCCCAGAGCGGGGAAGGACAGTAAGGGGACTCCTGATCCGTGGGACTTGCCCTGCTCCAGGCATCGTGCCAAGCTCCTCACCTACATAACCTTGTCTAACACTCCCTGCCAGGTAGGAAAACTACCTTTCTTCTCTTCCTTCCATTTTCCTTTTTTTCCCTTTTTTTTTGTCTTTTGTCTTTTTAGGGCATATGGAGGCTCCCATGCTAGGGGTCGAATTGGAGCTGTAGCCACCTGCCTACGCCACAGCCACAACAACGCGGGATCTGAGCCGCGTCTGTGACCTTCACCACAACTCACAGCAACACCGGATCCTTAACCCACTGAGTGAGGCCAGGGATCAAACCCGCAACCTCATGGTTCCTAGTCAGATTCGTTTCCGCTGCACCACGACGGGAACTCCCCTTCCTTTTTCTTAATGGCCCCACCCATGGCATATGGAAGTTCTCTGGCTAGGGATTTAATCCAAGCCACAGCTTCAGCAACACCAGATCCTTTAACCCACTGCACTGAACCAGGGATCAAACTCCAGCCTCTGAAGTGATCCAAACCATTGCAGGAGCAGCCGCAGTCAGATTCTTAATCTACGGCAGCACAGCAGGAACTCCTAAGAAGTCTTTTTTCTTTTTTTTTCAGGGCTGCACCCAAGGCATATGGAGGTTCCCAGGCTAGGGGTCGAATCCGAGCTATAGCTGCCGGCCTTCGCCACAGCCACAGCCACGTCAGATCCGAGCCGCGCCTGCGACCTACGCCACAGCTCACGACAATGCTGGATCCTTAACCCGCTGAGTGAGGCCAGAGACTGAACCTGCGTCCTCATGGATACTAGTCAGGTTAGTTACCGCTGAGCCATGATGGGAACTCCTCTGAGGAAATCTCAATGCCCACTTTGCAGCTGAGAAATGAGGCTCCAAAGGGCTAAGGACTTTACCCAAGATCACAGAAAGATTAAGCGGATTGTCTCCAGCCTGAGCCTGTGCACTTATGAATACACTTGCCTGCCTCCTCTTGGGACAGAGAAATGATTGATGAGGTGGTGGTTCTACCACCACCTCATCACCCCCTGACCACCACTGCAGATCCAGAAGAAGGCCAGGAACTGAGGCAGGTGGGGGAAAAGGGGAGAACAAACTAACAGGATTCCAAGGAAGCCAGAACTCTTCGTGTCTGCACACGTGCGCTTGTTGAATAGACACTGAACTTGGTGGTGGTGGCTGCATTCCCACAAGCATCCAACAATGGCAGCATCCCCCCTGGGGTGACACGGCCCCCCATCCTGCTCCCCTGTCTGCTTCCCAGCAGAGATGCCACCAGTAGGGGACGACCCACCGAGGACCGAACAGCCAAGGAGGTCCTGAGAGCCGGAGAAGGGCGGAGACCCCAGCAGTGACTCGAGTCCTGGGGTCCGTCCCCAGACCGCTCTGGGACCTGGCAGTTTCCTCGCTTGTCCTCACCTGTGCCACAGCGGAAAGGATCTTGGATCGGAAGGGGATAATCCCGCAGACCACGCACAGGAACCAGAAGATGATGAGGACTCCCGACGACCGCACCCCCCGTAGCCGCTCGTACTGGATCAGCAGCGTGGCCAGCAGCTGTGCAGGCAGGGCAGGGAGGCTGGGCCAGCGCGCCCACATCTGGACCTGCCTCCATTTCTCCCCACCCCACAAGGCCAGATGTTTCTGGGGTTACTCCCCACCCCAGCCTCTTCCCACTCCTAAGGAGCCCGGCCTTCTCCCCAGAGCCCATGGTTCCCCCATCCCAGGCCCGCAACCCTTTGGGAACCCTTCCCTGCCCGGGTTCCCCGGTCCCACACCAACCATGGTGACCCCCACCACCAAGGGGGTGACAAAGAAGATAGGGGCAGGGGCCCAACCGTGCAGCAGGCCATGGAAGGAGTAAAAGAGGTCGGCCCAGGAGACGCACCACAGCAGGACACCCAAGGCCTGTGAACAGAGCAGATGTTGGAGCCTCCAGCCCCTAAGATGCAGTGGTTGCTCTTGAAACCACTTAGGCCTGACCAGGCTTGTCCCCAGGAGCTGGGCTGGGTGCGGGCTGGAAGCTTCACCAGGGTAGGGAAAGCATTGCTGGAGAACTTGATTAAACTTCCCCAAGCAGAGACTCTCTCACAGGGCGGGCAGGCTGCCATGGCCCCGAGCACACGGTGGGGGAGGCTGGGGAACCCAGTCCAGCCACTGAGGTGGGGGAAGGGACTCATCGAAAGGAGAACCTCCAGAGTTCCTTTGGGGGCTCGGCACTAACAAACCCGACTGGTATCCATGAGGACGCAGGTTCGATCCCTGGCCTCGCGCAGTGGGTTTAAGCCGTGAGCTGCGGTGTAGGTCGCAGACGCGGCTCAGATCTGGCATTGCTGTGGCTGTGGCGTAGGGTGGCAGCTGTAACTATGATTCGACCCTTAGTCTGGAAACCTCCATAGGCTGTGAGTGCGGCCCTAAAAAACAAAAAAAAAGGGGGGGAACCCCCAGGTCCTGGTCCCACCCACAGGACAGCCCCGAGCCCCTGACCGTCTTGAGCCTGGAGAGGTGGGAGAGGACGATGTAGCCTTGGTGGTGGCACCGCAGGTAGAGGAGATGGCAGGGCAGGGCGACCCACAGGTACAGACAGGGGGCCCAGGCCAGCAGAGAGTTCTGGAAGCAGGGAGTGAGGTCCGGGTTGTCTGTGTGCAAGGACAGGTTGGCATCCTGAGGACAGAGGGAACAATTCAGTAGCAGCTTCCTGAAGAACTGGGCTCACGATCGATCCGGGGGGAGGTGAGCTCCAGGCACCCCGGGGGGTCAGAAGGCATGTGACCAGGAGAGGTGAAGTGTGCAAATGAGCAGGTATGGTTCCGAGTGTGAGCTTTCCCAACAGGCTGCGGGCACCCCATTTCCTCATATTTTCTCTCTGTCTCTCTAATTGAGGTGTAACGTAAGTACAATAAGCTGCACCCATTCAAAGTACACAGTCCAATGAGTGTCAGTTGTCCACACCTGCAGAACTGCTACCACAAAAAAACTATAGAGTATTCCGTCAGCTCATGAGTTCCTTTGTGCCCCTCTGCAACCCGTCCCTCCCCGGCAGCCACCGATTGCATTCCTGTCATTCCAGATTTCCACTCTTTTTTCTTAAATTGATTATACTTATTTATTTGGCCTCTACAGTCAGAAGTTGGATGTGGGATTTCAGTTCCCAGACTAGGGATCGAACTAGGGCCCACAGCCATGAAAGCACTCAGTCCTAATCACTAGACCATCAGAGAACTCCCTAATTTTTTATTTTTTAAATTGTTATTGTTATTATTGCTTTGTAGGGCCGCACCTGCGGCATATGGAGGTTCCCAGGCTAGGGGTCTAACAGGAGCTGTAGCGGCCGGCCTACGCCACAGCCACAGCAATGCGGGATCTGAGCCGCGTCTGCGACCTACACCACAGCTCATAGCAACGCCAGATCCTTAACCCACTGAGTGAGGCTAGGGATCGAACCCACAACCTCATGGTTCTTAGATTGGTTTCCGCTGCGCCACAAACCTCCATATGCTGTCATGAGCTGTGGTGTAGGTCAAAGATGCGGCTCAGATCTGACGTTGCTGTGGCTGTGGTATAGGCCGGCAGCTGTAGCTCTGATTAGATCCCTAGCCTGGGAATCTCCATATGCCACAGGTGCGGCCCGCAAAAAGCGGGGGAAAAAAAGGGGAAAAAATGGAAGAAGGAAAAAATCAAACAAAACCTCACCCACCATCCCATCCACCTAGAGATGACTCTTAACACCAAAGGACATAACCCCAGCTCCTAGTTGCCAGTTTAAATAATCCTCATTTTCATTTTGTCAAAGTTATACATTTTTTGGGGGGAGGGGCTTTTTAGGGCCGCACCCTCAGCCTATGGAGGTTCCCAGGCTGCGGGTCGAATCAGAGTTGCAGCTGCTGGCCTACACCACAGCCACAGCAATGCAGGATCCAAGCCACCTCTGCGACCTACACCACAGCTCACGGCAACGCCAGATCCTTAACCCACTGAGCAAGGCCAGGGATCGACCCTGCGTCCTCATGTTGGATTCATTTCCGCTGAGCCAAGGTGGGCATTCCCAGCACATCATTTTAAAAGTCCAACTGTGTGGAGTTCCCGTCGTGGCTCAGTGGTTGACGAATCCGACTAAGAACCGTGAGGTTGCGGGTTCGATCCCTGGCCTTGCCCAGTGGGTTAAGGATCCGGCGTTGCCGTGAGCTGTGGTGTAGGTTGCAGATGTGGCTCGGATCCCGCGTTGCTGTGGCTGTGGCGAAGGCCGGCAGCTACAGCTCCTGTTAGACCCCTAGCCTGGAAATCTCCACATGCCGCGAGTACGGCCCAAATAAGGCAAAAAAGAAAAAAAAAAGACCAACTGTGAAAAAGAAAACGGTAACCTGCTTCAGCACTCCCCACACCCAGTTCCATTTTCCAGGTACATATGTTCAAACAATGCTGGCTTTGTTCTGGTAGCCGCTTCCATGTTTTTAAGCGATTAGCTTTTACTAGCGTTATGTGATTTACACTCTGTGATCATCGCTGTTTCCTTTTGTTTTGGAAGATGAAGCTGTGGCTGTCGCTCCCTTACTTCCTCTCCATTTGCACTGGCTTCAGCTCCCGGACTGTTCTAAATAACTACTCAGAGTTCACATTTTCTTGACTATGTCAATATTGCTTATGGCAAAGTTCACTCCACCTGGCTCTACCTCTTTTGAACTATGTGACCTCAGGCAGCACATTTGGCCTTCGCCTCTCTCGCCTTAGTACCACCGGGCCCCTCCTACCTGGCCCCTCAGCCGTCAAAGCAGCCCTCGTTGTTCCTGCCTCAGGGCCTTTGCACTTGCCGCTCTCAGCCCGGAATGTTCCTCCCTGAGACATCCTTAAGTCTCCCTTTCTTACTGAGGCCTGTGCTGACCACCCTACTTAACACTGCCGCTTGTATAGCACTCCCAGCCTATCCCTAACCCTCCTCTGCTCTTTTTTTTAATTTTATTTAAAAATTTTTTTTGCCTTTTTTGTCATTTTAGGGCCGCACCCGTGGCATGTGGAGGTTCCCAGGCCAGGGGTCCAATCTGAGCTGTAGCCACTGGCCTATGCCGCAGCCACAGCAACGCAGGATCCGAGTTGCATCTGCAACCTACACCACAGCTCACGGCAACGCCGGATCCTTAACCCACTGAGTGAGGGCAGGGATCAAACCCGCAACCTCATGGTTCCTAGTCGGATTCGTTAACCACTGCGCCACGACGGGAACTCCTCCTCTGCTCTTTCTTTTCCCTATACTGACCCCCTTCTGACACGCTCTATAACTTAGCAATTTATTATGTTTTCACTCATCTCTTCCTGCTGGCATATATGTTCCTTGCAGGAAGGAATCTTTGCTGCATTTACCGACGTATCCTAAGTACCTACAACAGTGCCTAGCACACAGTAGGTGCTCAGCAAAAACTTGCTTACGTAAGTTAAGTGTTTGTTGGAGTTCCCATCATGGCTCAATCGGTTAACGAATCCGACTAAGAACCATGAGGTTGTGGGTTCGATCCCTGGCCTTGCTCAGTGGGTTAAGGATCCGGCGTTGCCATGAGCTGTGGTGTAGGTGGCAGATGCGGCTCGGATCCTGCGTTGCTGTGGCTGTGGCGAAGGCCGGCGGCTACAGCTCCTGTTAGACCCCTAGCCTGGGAACCTCCATATGGCACGAGTGCGGCCCTAGAAAAGGCAAAAAGACAAAAAAGAAAAAGTGTTTGTTGAGTAAAAGAATATATAAAAGAATAACTTATACCCTCCCTCTAAACCTTGGGTGGCTTCCTACTGCCTGGAACACAAAGTCCTAGCATGGTATTCAAGTCCCACGGCTGGCCTTGCATTACCTTTCTATTATCTGTCTGTTTGCTTGCCTGTCTGCCTGTCTGTCTGCCTATCTATACTGTTAAACTCTCTATAGCCTGCGTTCTCCTATTAAAAAACAAATATTTCATGGAGTGGTCTGCACACCCCGCCTCCCTTGCCTCAGCCCACGCTGACTCTTTAACACCATCTGGGTCAGTCCTCCCCCTCCGGTGTGCCTAGCCATGGCTGAGAGACTCCTAAAATGCAGCATTGTGTGCCTTGTCTCCTGCCCACAAACCTGGAGTGGCTCCTGCTGCTCCTGGGGCCAAGTCCAAGTGTACCATCTCCCCTCCCACTGTTCCCTTGCCCTCCTGCCAAAACTCGTTTCACCCTAAATCTGTTCTGAACACCTCACTCCTAGGTCTTGGCTCAGCCTGGTCCCTCTTTCTTCTACTTTTCAAAGAGCCCGATAAGTAAAAGAAAGTGCGGTGGACCTGGCTTGGGACCCACCTCTCCCATCACGAGCACCCTTCCTGTTTGGAAGTCAACGCCTAACGGGACAGCCACCTTCCGGAGCATCGGTCTTCCATTGCATGACACTCTTGGCAAGGCCTGGTATGAGCCGGGAAGAAGGCACAGCTGCCCCTGGGAGCACGAAGTCCAGGTACATGCTGCTTTGGGCTGTTCCACTCAAACTCTGGGGGGTAGAGGCTGTGCCATGTACATTGTATTCTAGAGCCCTGTATCCAGTAGTCACTCAAGCAATGCAAGCTAAGGACATGCAAACTCTCGTTAAGCACCTGGAATGCCGACCCAGGTTGGGTGCTGGGTCAAGGGTCACAGAGTGGGGTGATACCACAGGCCCACTTGGGCTCTCCTGCAGGAGGGGAGGCAGACGCCCTAACCCACATTGTTTTCCTCTTTCAAACATTTCTTGAGTTCCCTGGTGGCTCTGTGGGTTAGGGACCTGGCCTTGAGCCACTGCTGTGGCTCAGGTTACTGCTATGGCACAGGTTCCGTCTCTGGCCCGGGAACTTGTGCCTGCCAGAGGCGTGGCCAAAAAATTTTTTTCCATATCCAAGCATCGTATACTTAGAGAAAGGGCACACAGCTTAAGTGTACGCCTCAGTGAATTTTCACACACTGAACACACCTGTGTAACTAGAACCCAAATCAAGAAACAGGACATGGCTGGTCCCAGAAGCCCATCTTGTGCCCCCACCCAGCCACTCCTCATCCCAGGGGAAGGCCGTCCTGACTTTCAACAACATGCGCTTTTAATGTGGGACCGTCCTGTAAAGGATATCACGCAGCCTGGAGCTTTCACATCTGGCTTCTTCACTTAACACTGCGTCTGGGATGTCACCCTTGGCATTGACTGTGAGTGGGGGTTTTCCCTCCGAATTTCTGCTTGTGGTCCATTGTGTGAATGGATGCAGGTGCTTATCCATTGCACTAGTAAGGGGCAGCCACACCTGCTTTAAGCTTTGCAACCCGGAGTTCCCATCGTGGCTCAGCAGTTAATGAACCCAGCTAGCATCCACAAGGATGTGGGTTCGATTCCCCAGCCTTGCTCAGTGGGTGAAGGATCTGGCATTGCCGGGAGCTGGGGTGTTGGTGGCAGACGTAGCTTGGATCCCACATTGCTGTGGCTGTGGTGTAGGCCGGCGGCTCCAGCTCCAATTCGACCCCTAGCCTGGGAACCTCCATATGCCACAGGTGCGGCCCTACACACACACGCACACACACACAAACGGCTTTGCAACTTGTTAATCCCGTCTACTTTTTACTGTCCAGAGAGCTGGCCCGAGGCCTCCCCCAACTCAGACCATCTGGTCTTTGGGCCAGGAGTGAACTGCTCAGCTTTCTGGACCTCGCCCAAGCCTCGCCTCCTACAGAAAGCATTTCTGGGGCGCCCCAGCCTCCAGTGGGGTTTTTCCTTGCTTTATCCTTGGCAGCCAGGTAAATGACTAAAGACCGTTTAGGTTTCAGTAGTATTTTATTACAGCACTGGTCATTATCTGTTATTATTTCAGAACAATTTCCAAAAGAAGAGAAGAAGAAGAGTTTGGGGCCTGGTTTGCCAAAGAAAAAGCAGGCTCCGTCGGCTCCAGCAACAGGTCCAAGGACACCCGGCTGTCGGGAGCTGGGAGGGCCACCCAGGCCTCATTAACTCCAAGGTGGGGTTTCTCCTACCCTGCGCTGTTTAGACCTGCACCTGTGACCACCTCCTCTCTCTTACAGCAACTGCGCCTTCAGGATAGACGTTGGCCCCTAATCTTATTCATCTCCCCTCTGCCCCACACCCTCCAACTCCCAGCACACGGCCAGGCGTGAGGAGCGGTGCAGATACGGTCTATGCATTGCCAGACAAGGGAGCATGTGTGCTGCGGGACAGGAGCCTGAGTTCAAAGGCACGACATGGAAGCTGCGCTTGCACAGGGAGTGGCCACGAGGAGAACCAAACCCTTACGCAGGGGACCCGGTGTGGGCTGCCACTTCGGAACCGCGGAACCGAGGGTGACTGCCTTCATATCTCTGAACCCCAGTTTCCGCATGTGGGCAGTGGGAGCACCCAGTCAGCTCCCCTCGGGGGCAGAATGAACAGCAAAGCGCGTTGACTCAAACAAAGCAGCACTAGCAGTTCTAGTCGTGGCTCAGTGGAAACGAATCTGACTACTATGTATCCATGAGGAGGCAGGTTCGATCCCTGGCCTCGCTCAGTGGGTTAAGGATCCAGTGTTGCCATGGGCTGTGGTGTAGGTGGCAGATGCAGCTCAGATCTGGTGTCACTGTGGCTGTGGTGCAAGACAGTGGCTACGGCTCCAATTCGAGCCCTAGCCTGGGAACCTCCAAATGCGGCGGGTGAGGCCTTAAAAAAAAACGGACAAAAAAAGCAAGGCAACACTTAAAGCGGGTGACTGAGCAGAGGCCGCTGGGACCTTGTTTGGGTTTCACAAACAACTTGCACAGTGGCCTTGGGGCGGTGAGGACGAAATGACTGCTTTCACCCACAGGGAGGTCCGGCCTGGGCTCCTTTCCTGCAGATATGCATGTCCCAGCTGGGCAGAGCCTCCTCCAGAAATCACGGGTACCCGTCCAGGCCTGTGTCCAAAGACCGTTTACCTCAGCCTGCTCTCTAGGACAATGACGGGACATGTCACACACAACGTGTGCAGAACGGAACTCCAGCCCATCCCTTCCCCCAAGCCTGCCCACTCTCGGCTGGCAGCTCTTTCCTTCTCAAAGGCCAGAATCCTTGCAGTCACCCTTGATTCTTTTTTTTTTTTTCTGTCTTTTGTCTTCTGTCATTTCACCCACAGCCCTTATCATTTTCTAGGAGAGTACATAACCAGGTTATTTATTTATTTATGCATCTATCTACGTTTTCAGGGCCGCACCTGCGGCATATGGAAGTTCCCAGGCTAGGGGTCGAATCAGAGCTGCAGCTACCAGCCTACGACACAGTCACAGCAATGCTGGATTCGAGTTACATCTGTGACTTACACTGCAGCTTGAGGTGATGCCAGATCCATAACCCACTGAGCAAGGCCTGGGATCAGACCTGTACCCTCATGGATACTAGTCGGGTTCTTTTTTTTTTTTCTTGTCTTTTTGCCTTTTCTAGGGCCGCACCCGCGGCATATGGAGGTTCCCAGGCTAGGGGTCTAACAGGAGCTGTAGCCGCCGGCCTACGCCACAGCCACAGCAACGCGGGATCCGAGCCGTGTCTGCAGCCTACACCACAGCTCACGGCAACGCTGGATCCTTAACCCACTGAGCAAGGCCAGGGATCGAACCCCGCGTCCTCATGGATCCTAGTCGGGTTTGTTAACCCCTGAGCCGTGATAGGAGCTCCCCCGGTTTGTTAGCTCTGGTGACCAGTGTATTCCCCACTGCCTAGAACAGCGCCAGGTGCCTGGCGCAGCGAAGGCTTTCCTATGCATTTGTAGAACAAAAGAAAGAATGAACAAATAAATGAAAAGTACCCTCTAAAGCCCACTTCTGTGGCCATGTGCCCGGGAGCTCGGTATGAGTTCTCCCGGACACCACGGCACCGGAGGGGAACCTCAGACGCAGACCGAGCTAAGCATAAAGGTCAGGGCTGGCGAAGGTCACTTCCTCTGCAATTCCACAAGGACAGGCTGGGTGACCCCTTCTCAAACCACCAGCCCCCTATTCCCATTCCGAAGAGGACTAACTGGGCTGGGAGCTGCCCCCCACCCCTCCCCCACTGACACCCACAAAGTCTCCATAGCAGCAACAACTACCTTAACGACACCACGATTAAACAGTTCAATGGGGCTGAGAAGGTCTTGGCACCCAGACCCCACCGAGGGGGGGCCCCCAAGGCCGAAATCCCTGCGGAGCCCGGTAGGGGACAGGTGGGAATAAGAGCCCAGAGCCCTCTGCCCCGGCTCGCTCAGCAACCGATTGGTCAGGGACTTCCCAGGTCCCGGGGGGCCCCAGGCTTGTTGATAGCCTCTGTCACGAGAAGATTAATGACTTCCTTAATCCTGTGTGGGGCGGAGAAGGGATCAACTAACGAGTTCATTTATCTCAGCAGAAATGGAGGTGCAGAAACGGCAAGGGCCTGCTGACCCACTGTGGCTGAAACGGCAGCCTTCAGAAGGGCGTGGGGGCAGGAGCCCAAATCTAGGGCTTACAGCCTGGCCGGCCCGTCTGCTTCCAAAAGGGGCCTTGCCAGCCAGCAACAACTTTGATTATTCGAGCACCACTGTGTTCTGAGATTATCACGACAGCTGAGACCCATGGCCGGAAAGTGACCAACCCCAGTTCACAGCGGCTGATGCTCGGACTTGAACCCTGGCCGTGTAGCTTCTGAGGCCTAGACCGGGTTCTACCACATTTCCCCTACACTTTGTAGGGCTCCAACATGACAACCCACCTTTAAAAAACCTCCTTTCAGGAGTTCTCTTCGTAGCTCAGTGGTTAATGAATCCGACTAAGAACCATGAGGTTGCAGGTTCGATCCCTGGCCTTGCTCAGTGGGTTAAGGATCTGGCATTGCCGTGAGCTGTGGTGTAGGTCGCAGACGCAGCTCGGATCCTGCGTTGCTGTGACTGTGGCGAAGGCCGGCGGCTACAGCTCCTGTTAGACCCCTAGCCTGGGAACCTCCATATGCCGCGGGTGCGGCCCTAGAAAAGACAAAAGAAAAAGACAAAAAAAAATCTCCTTTCAGCCATGCAGCCTGCTCTGAAATTTCCTCCTTGCTGCGGTTGTTCTCACAGAACTGAGGGCAAAGGGCTGCCGTGACAGGGTAACAGACTAACTGGGATTCTTGGAGCCACTGGACTAGAAACCTGAGTATCCAGTTGGAAGGAGAAATCCAATCCAAGGATTAGCCCCTGTTAGCCCCCCTCACCCTCCCAGCCCAGCCCCCCCTCCCCGGGCCCAGCATTGGAACCAGGAACAGCTCCAGGTGGGGGAGGGGAGGCGCAGCCAAGCTCCCCCCCCACCCACCCAGGACTCCCTCCCCTCTCCACCTGTTGCCCCCGGGGCACCCACACCAGGAAGGGGTGGACACACTGCGTGAACACAACCCAGGTGTTCTGATTCTGCCTCCTGAGGGGGCGGCTGGCGAGCCCGCTGGGACCTTCAGTCCCATGTCCAGGACCATTTCCTGGTCAGAGGACCAGAAGGCGGGCTTGGCAAAGTTCCCTCTTAAATGCCACTTCCTTGACTCACTTCCTTCCCCGAGTCTCCAGCCCTCCAGACCAGGTCCGGGGCAGTGGGGGAGCAGTGGGGCTGAGGAGAAGCCAGCCTGGGGCCACAAGGGAGCAAATCTTTCTACGAGAAGCCAGGTGCTCGGAGGCTCAAAGCGGTGTAGCTTTGCTGTCCCTGGTTGGGATGGAAAAAAGGAATTCCGGAGTTCCCATCGTGGTGCAGTGGTTAACGAATCCGACTAGGAGCCATGAAGTTGCGGGTTCGATCCCTGGCCTTGCTCAGTGGGTTAAGGATCCGGCGTTGCTGTGAGCTGTGGTGTAGGTTGCAGACGTGGCTCGGATCCCTCGTGGCTGTGGCTGCGGCACAGCCCAGTGGCTACAGCTCCGATTAGATCCCTAGCCTGGGAACCTCCACATGCCGCGGGTGCGGCCCTAAAATGACAAAAGGCGAAAAGAAAAAAGGAATTCCAAGGGCAAAGTCCTGGCAGGGAGGAGTGAGTTCCTGGTGGGGCCCGGGGAGGAGGGGTTGGGGTTGGTGTTCAGCAGACAGAGGGGGTATCTGCCACCTACCCGCCTGCCTGACCTCAGGGGCTCCGCCTCCACCAGTTTCCCCAAAGATTTGGGGCTCATCGTCTTTACTTGAGAGTCAAAGTACACTGAAATCAGAGCCTTACCTGTTACTTGTGTTATGGTGGCCACCAGTTCAGGCTGTGCAGTGACCTGGTGGCGGGTGCCATGGGGGAGACCCCGGAGCCTTAAAGTCCACAGGCCCTAGTCATAGCTTCACCCCGAGCCCAAGGCTCAGCCCCTCAGAATCAGCACTGAGCGACCAGACCTGAAGCGGCCCCAGAGGCCACTGAGGCCCTGCTGAAACCCAGAGAGGGTGAACGGTTTGTCCAAAGTCACACAGCAAGTGACTAACAGAATGGCACTAGCTGGAACAGAGCAAGAGGCCCAGGGAGCTAGGGCGGGTAAACAGCCAGGGAACAGCGAAAGTGCTGGTGCCTGGCCAGTGGGAGACCCACAGCGCTCTACCAAGGGCTGCTACTGGGTAAATGCCATGTCTAAAGTGGGGAGAGAGCTAAGCAAAGAGAGATCTAGAAATCTCAGAGGAAGAACCGGTGACTCTCCTACTGGCCACACCTTCCCTCTTCCAAGTCGGTCACAGAAGTTCAGGGCAGGACTCCATTTCCTTCCTCTCTCCAACATCTCCACCAAGTGGCCCACTAGCCCTGTGCCTGAACCCACCAGCGATGGGGGAGCTCACTGTGTCCTAGGCCATCAGTGCCGTCTTTGGCCAGCTCTCTTGGTCAGGACCTTGAGCCTCGCAAGAACTCCCTAGAGCCATTAGGTCAAAGCTAATTCTGCCAACAGCTCCAGGCTCTTTCTCTCTGCACTCTCTTCTCCACCTGGATATTCCCCGATCTCCCGCTGCTCAGAACAGAGTAAGGGGGTGACCTGGGGCAGCAAAGGGACACCTCCACCTTTTCTGATTTTAGCTCCATGATTTCTGGGCCGTTGAATCACAGTTCATTCTCTTGGAATTTATTTCCATGAAACTCCTGAGCCCTGATCGGCGATGTTGGTAATCCCCCCAAAACGGGTAGAGGTAAGAGTGACAGTCAAAGAAAGGATTCACCCAGCGCATGATGTGTGTGAGTGCACAGTGTGTGTGAGCGCAC
>PVHT020001179.1:8089645-8115666 GCA_004024745.2 Catagonus wagneri
GCACGGTGTGTGTGAGTGCACGGTGTGTGTACACATGTCCAGGAGGTCGTGGGTCCCCTCGAGGCTTCTACCCTCACAGTTATCTGGGGCTGAGGTGGATGGATTTAGTCACAAATTCCCCAGCAAACAGGTGAGATGGGAGCCCCTGACCAGTGGCCCTGCCAGCCCCTTTCTTGCAGGTCTTTCCAAATCTAATACATCCCTCTAACCTCATCTCTCTTTCTCTTTATTACTCTTCCCAGGAATATTATGACGTCACCAATAGAGCGTTTTAAATTTAAATTGGTTTAATGGAGCTCCCCTTGTGGCCCAGCGGGTTAAGAACCCAACTAGTATCCATGAGGATGAAGGTCCGATCCCTGGCCTCGCCCAGTGGGTTAAGGATCTGGCATTGCTGCAAGCTGTGATATAGACTGCAGATGCAGCTCAGATCCCACGTTGCTACGCTGTATGTAGGCCGGCAGCTACAGTTTCAATTCAGCCCCTAGCCTGGGAACTTCCATATGTCGCTGGTGTGGCCCTAAGAAGAAAAAAAAATTAAATCAATTCAAGTTCGCAACTTGATTCACATTTCCCATTTTTTTCTTTTTTTTTTTTTACATTCCCTGTTTTACTTGACCTCCACAACATCTTTGTGAGGTGGTTAGGAGGTGGGTGATCTCCCCATTTCATAGGCAGAAAAACTGAGGCCGTGAGGATGAGCAGGTGAAAAGGCTTAGAAGAATGAACAAGTGGCCCGGAGAAGCCTGAACCATGTCTCCCCACCACCACCTTTTCACTCCTGGCCCAGGTACTTCCTGGCTGCCCTGAACTACTTCCAACATGATGGGTCACCCACAGGCTCCTAAGAGAAAAGATTCAGGGACAAATATACCTGAGAAACGTACAATGAAAATGAGAAGCAAACTAGCTTAGCATCAATCAATAACCCTGAACTTCAGGCCTTCTGGGTAACTGGTCTAGGGCTGAGGTAACAGAGGCAGCCTCTGGGCCTCAGACCCCACCCCACCTTTTCTCAGCTCTAAAAAACCACCAGAGGATGAGTGAGGAAACTTCCTGCCTTCTCCCACACCACCTCCAGTCACCAGCTCCTTGAGGTACAGCCTGAAATAGCTTTCAGGAGCCAAGAAGGTAATGTAGAAGACGGAAAGTGTTAAGACTCGGGAAGAAGACAGGTTAGTGTCTCTGTCATTTGAGGTATCCCCTTGAACTTCACACAGATGACCTGACTCCCATGAACTCCGAGGTTCTCAGAGGACGTACACATGGCTCACGAACAGAAATTCAGGCATAAGAGAGTCCCAGAAGCCCAAAGGTACACGGTCAGGGAATGGCAACCACATCTCAGAATCCCGCTTCCAAGTCGAGCACTGTGTAACTGATGGTTGTATGACCTTGACAAGTTCATTCCGTCAGTTTTCCCAGCTCTGTAATGAGGGGCTCTGACACTCTTGGATTCCACAGTATCATGGAAGGGTAGAGAAACCCTATCATGGGATCAAGAAAGGAGTCCTGAGTTCCAGGATTCCTGGGCCCTCGAAGCCTGTTTCTGGACAGTCCTAAGCTCTCAGGTTTAACTTCACTCAGGAACAGGGGACCCTTGAACTTGAGGGCCATTCACACCTGCCGCCTGGCTTTACAGTTCTTCTGCCTGGCCACCTCAGACACCACGACTGTGCCATGGCCCCACCAGCCAGGCTCAAGTGGCAATGAAAATAAATCTACTCATGATCCAACAGGGCAGACTCTGGACTCTGGGAACAAGTGACCAGGCCAGGCTGGATGACAGATGTGGTTCATTCCTGTGGGGTTCGGCTTCTTGCAGCAACAAGAGAAATTGCGCCATCTCTGATCAACCATTTAGTGATCTCCCTCTCTCTTTTTTCTGGGTCACTAGGTGGTTAATTTTACTCTAAATGCTTAGTTACATGGTATTCTATTGCCCAAAATTTCAAAAATCCATGTAACCCCTTCAGTTCAGACCAAACATAGCCTAAGAGCAGGGTTTCTGACTATGTACACACACACCTACACAAGCACTCACCCACGGATAATACTCAGTGGGTGCGCGTACACACACACACACCTCAAGCACATACATACAAATACCTGAAATGAGGAAAAGATTTAGATATTGGGATTCAGAGAACCTGGATTTGAGACCAGCCTATGCTGAGCAGTCCTCATAGGATGTCCTCACACTGACATCCCCTCGAGTCTGAGCGCATCCATAAAACAGAGACACACAACTACTCTCCTCCCAGAGCTGCAACAATGACCAAGGGAGCTGCCTGTGAATAGGTTTTTTTTTTTTTTTGTCTTTTTGCCTTATCTAGGGCCGCACCCGCGGCATATGGAGGTTCCCAGGCTAGGGGTCTAACAGGAGCTGCAGCTGCCGGCCTATACCACAGCCACAGCAACGCGGGATCCGAGCCGCGTCTGCGACCTACACCACAGCTCACAGCAACACCGCATCCTTAACCCACTGAGCAAGGCCAGGGATCGAACCCATGACCTCATGGTTCCTAGTTGGATTCGTTAACCACTGAGCCACGACTGGAACTCCTGTGAATAGGTTTTGAAAGCTGTGAAGAAGCTCTTGGGCTTTCTACATGGCATGCACCTGAACTATGCCGGGGGTCTGGAGTCAGCAGTCTGAAAAGCAGCCTGATGTCTTAGAAAAGGATCCGGCATATGAGCAGAGGACCACTTCGCTATCCCATCCCTGCTTTCCTATAACTGGCTGACTTTGACCAAGTCCTTTCCTCTCACTGGGCCTCCCTTTCTCCATCTATGAAAGCGGAGGGTCGGACCAGGAAATCCTGATATCTTGTAAGGGCTTGCCTCCAAAGTGAGGTCTGCCTCTCCCTCCTGAGGCCAGGGTGGTGAGGATCAGCCAGTCTCTGGTGGCTCTGGCCCAGAGCAGGAACCCTTTCCAAGAAGGCAGGAACCCTTGAAGAAGGGAGAAGCCCAGTGGATCCAGCCTCCCAAAGCCCCTGGCTGAACAGGTGCGGGGGTGGGATCCAAGCCCTGGTCCGTGGGGCCAGTGCTGTAGGGTCAACGGGATCCAGCAACCGGGAAATGCCCCTTCTGCACCCTGCAGTCAGTCCCAGAGAGGGACGTGGGTGAGGTGGCAAATAGCGGCGCCTTCTGATTCCGAGATGCCACCCGCGGCGCCAGCAGGAAGCCTAGCAAGCACTTGGCTTTCCCAGGCTCGCCCATGTGGCTGAGGAAACCCGATGCAGGTTTCCCCGACCACGAGGGAACGGGCACTGGGCGGCGCCACGAGACCCGCTCCCGGCATCGCATCGCCCCTCCCCGGGCGAAGGGCTCGCTCGTGCTCCCTCGTGGCCCCGGGACACCTCCTTACCCAGAACTTGGAGCTGAACTCCCCGGAGCCGCAAAGAGCGTCCATGGGGCCGGGGCTCGGTGGCGAGGACGGCGAGAACGGCAGCCTTCCAAGCCGGGAAGGACCCAGCGCCCGCCCAGGGCCGCCTCCGCCCCGCGCTCCGCCCCCGGCCCCGCCCTTCCCAGCTCTACCTCCAGGCTCTTTGGGTCAAATTGCGAGCGCGCCTCCCTGAAACTGCAGCTCGCGGGGGGGAGGGGGATGTGGGGACAGGGTGGGGGCACCCTTGACACCGTGAACCGCTGGGCCTCGCTGGAGAGAAGCCCCTCCGGGTACGAGGCAGATGGAGCTGGAGCAGGGTCTGTCCCAAGGGGCACACAAGGCTCTCGCCAGCGGTGGGGAGGGCCCCTGTCCCAGGAGTGAAGGGACATAAAGAGGGACTTAACAAGACTCCTTCCTTCCGTGAATAAATCCGTGATAAGCTTACGTTTATCTCTGGACGTCAGTCTCCTCATCTGTGAAATGGGGACAGCTTGCGTGCCGGGTCTGGACGCGATCTCTCCCCCACAGGTTGTCCAGGAACTGACAGACACCAACACATTGTGTGTGTGTGTGTGTGTGTGTGTGGTGTGTGTCTGTGTCTGTGTCTGTGTGTGCCTGCCTAAGGACAGAGAGGGTGAGGGGGCATTCCAGCACCATCCGGATGGTGGCTTCCCATGATTCTCTTAAATTGCCGCCTGCCCGCCCTTCTGTCTCTCCCTGGTCGGGAGTCTGCTGCTTCAGCACCACTCTGTGCTTCCACTTTCACTTCTGCAAAACGAGGAATAGCGCAGTACCTATGCCACGGGGTTACTCTGAGAATGAAATGGGAAAGCTAGGTTAAGCTTCAAGCGTTTCTCTGGCACACTTGGTAGGCACCCGACACGTGCCAGTTTCCTCTGCTTCTGCCTGGTTGGGGTGGGGGATGGGCAAGTGAGGCCCCAAGAAAAGCCCCGCATCAACACACGCCTCCTCCTAAGCCTGAGTCTCTACATTTCCAATCTGTGAAATGGGTTTGGGGTCAGCGGCCTCCTTCCCCTGCTTGCCCCAGCTTGGCCATGCTGGGATCCCTCCCTCCCTCCATCTCTCACTCCTTTTGTCATCCTCTGAGCCGGCACGAGGTCCAGGGTGGGAGCAGGGCGGACAAAGCTCCCCCCTTCCCCAGGCAGTAGGACTGGGGGCCTCTCCCCCATCACTCCCCTCGCCCCATCTCCTGGCCTCCGTCCGTCTCTGAGCCAGGCTTTACAGAGCTTTCACACTCTTGTCGCAGTGTGCATTGGGTTATATTTAGTTATGAAGATTCTGTCTTCCCTGCCAGTCTGAGAGGTCCCCGAGGGCAGAGATCAGCTGAGTCACTTCCAGTCCCCCTCCACGCCTTGGGCCGAGCCTTTAGTATACCGTGTGACACGCCCCTGGATGTGTCTGGGACTCGGTTTCTTGAGCATTTTGGACAAATGCCATCTAAGCTCTCTTCCCGTCCTGGTGATCTAGGCTTCTATGGTGACCAGCCGGGACTCCTCCACCAACCTTTCCTCTAAGTTTGGGGCCAGGACTCTTGGCTTCTGTCTTCAGCACTGGGGCTGCAGCACCATCCGCTTTTGGCCCCAACCTTGTTCAGCATTGGGTGGGAACCTCCGAGATGGAGATCACGGTGGGACACCTGGCAATCCTCACCTCCTCCATTCTCCCTGGAAGCATTCGTTGGGAGCACTCTTCCTGGTCCCTCATGGAATGTGGCCCCTTTCACACAGCCCTCGAATAACAACCACAGTATTTCTAGGACATTAGGGTTTTGGTTGTTCTCTCAAGAGCAAGAAACGTGAAGCTTCAGATGGTCTTATCCTGGCAGAAGAAGGATGAGCTCCATGTCTTCTGAGTGCTGGACTATTCCGTGCATCCTCCAGGCAGGAAGCATTTCCTGTATCCTTAGGTGTTGCGCTCACGCCCTGCCGCCACCGTCAAGACTGCTTATCATGCTCTTCCCCCTGTACCTCATCTCCCTTTCTGCACCTGGCCCTCTCTAATCCTCCTTAAAGATTTCACTCAAGCACCCCCCATCCCCAAGCACAACTTCACCGGACCTCTCCCACCCCAGTCCTGGGCTGGGAAGCCTTCTTTTCACAGCCCTTTCTCCTTGTGCTCTATTACTCATTGTCTTGCATATGATCCCCAAAAGATGTGAGCTTCTTAAGGACAGGGACCATCTTGGCTGCACCCACAGCATGTGGAATTTCCCAGGCCAGGGACTGAATCCTAGCCGCAGCTGTGGCAACCCTGCATCCTTTAACCCTCTGCCAGAGATCTCAGCTGCGGATCGAACCCGCTACTCTGCAGCAACCCAAGCTGCAGAAGTCGGATTCTTTTTTTCTTTTTTTTTTTGTCTTTTGCTGTTTTTAGGGCCACACCCGCAGCATATGGAGGTTCCCAGGCTAGGGGTCTAACAGGAGCTGTAGCTGCCAGCCTACACCACAGCCACAGCAACGCGGGATCCGAGCCGCGTCTGCAACCTACACCACAGCCCACAGCAACACCGGATCCTTAACCCATTGAGCAAGGCCAGGGATCGAACCCGCAACCTCGTGGTTCCTAATCGGATTCATTAACCACTGAGCCACGACGGGAACTCCGGAAGTCGGATTCTTAAGCCACTGCACCGCAGCGGAACTCAGGACCATCTTAAGGGTAGTCTTGTTTATCACTGTACCCTCAACACCCAGCAGAGTCCCTGGCAAAGTTGGTCTTTAGGAAGGTCAGTTTATTGACTGACTAAACCAGCATCCTGTGTCCTTAGAAGAGGTTGTAGGTAGCAAGGCCACTGTAGCTTTAGGTACAGTCCCAGCAGCGGGTACTGTCCGCTCTGCTTTTGAGTTTTCAGAACCAAGATGTTTCCAGCTGGAGGTTCCTGAGAGAAGCAATAAAGACCTGTGTGTTGGGGAGTTCCTGTCGTGGTGCAGCAGAAATAAATCCAACTAGGAACCACGAGGTTGCGGGTTCCATCCCTGGGCTCGCTCAGTGGGTTAAGGATCCGGTGTTGCCGTGAGCTGTGGTGTAGGTCGCAGACGCAGCTCAGATCTGGCGTTGCTGTGGCTGTGGCTTAGGCCGGCAGCTACAGTTCTGATTAGATCCCTAGCCTGGGAACCTCCATATGCCGCAGATGCGGCCCTAAAAAGATAAAAAAAAAAAAAGAGAGAGAGAGAGAGAGACCTGTGTGTTGGGTTGAAGCAGACAGAGACCATACCTCTCCCAGTTTTAATGGCCCTTATCCCATCCTCTCACGGCAACTGACTGCAGCTCCAGGCAGGATGGGCAGAGTGTGCTCCATCCCCCTCCTCTCCCTCCAAGCCTGCCAGCGAGCATCCCAGGGGAACCCTGCACCAGGAATTTCCTGGCAGAAAGATGGAGAGATAAGATAATTTCAAGGTACAGCTTCAAGCAGGAATGACAGCAGAGAGAAGGAAGCCGAGCCAGTGGGTATGGGGAGACCCAGGGACAGGAAGCGCTGCAAAGGATGAGAGTCAGGTGGGAACTGAAAAGACAGGGGGGAAGGGTACGGAACAGCAAAAACTGTGAGTTCTCCCCTCCACTCACTCACTCCTTTTAGCCCTTGTGGCTCCTTGAAGCCCTGGAGCCCCCCCACCAAAAACCAGCCTCCAGATCTCAGACTCCAGCTCTCTCTTCCCACGCACTGGAGCGTGGCATCTTTCCTCCCAGACCCCAGTGCAATGGGGGGTCTACGCTGGCTCCACTTTGACCTTTACAAGTCTGCCCCTCCGCCCCTAATCTGCACTTAGATCTGATCTGGCAGGCATGCGAGCACTGGCTGCTGTGCCCGCTTCAGGGGTTTTCAAAGCAAGAAGAATGAATTAGCTCCACGGGCCACGGTCAGCGTCTTCCGCACCTGAACCAAGGCTAAGACACAGTTCTTAGCAGAATTTCCTCATGGGTGTTCACTGGAGGGAGCCACCACCTCCTGGACTTGCCTTGCTGGGTCCTCAGAGCAGGGTGCCAGGCCACAACTAAGGTGTTTCATTTTTTGGCCCCAACGGCAAAGTATCTGGGCCAGGGATCAAACCAAGAGACAAAGTTGTAGTCTGCGCCACAGTTGCACCAATGCCAGATCCTTAACTCTCTGCGCCACAAAGGAACTTCCTGAAATCTCTCTCTCTCTCTCTTTTTTTTTTTTGTCTTTTGCTGTTTTTAGGGCCGCACCCGCAGCATATGGAGGTTCCCAGGCTAGGGGTCTAACAGGAGCTGTAGCTGCCAGCCTACACCACAGCCACAGCAACGCGGGATCCGAGCCACGCCTGCAACCTACACCACAGCTCACGGCAACGCCGGATCCTTAACCCACTGAGTGAGGCCAGGGATCGAACCCACAACCTCATGGTTCCTAGTCGGATTCGTTTCCACTGCGCCATGACGGGAACTCCCCTGAAATCTCTTTTGAGAGTTAATTTCCCTTCTGGCAACCACTGTCCTAGATTTTCCCGGGTCCGCTGACCGTGGGCCAGGAACACTGGGCACCGTGGACTCAGCACTCTGACAGCTGGGATTCCGCACACAGACAAGTCCTTCACTGGGCTCTGCAAACCAGTTGCCTCCTTTGGGGGGCGACACAGAGCATCAGTCTGTAGGCACCCAACAGTGTTGGTATCCTCTCGCTGGCTAGGTCCCTCTACAGAAGGGGCACCTGGGTGGTACCAGGTGACGGTGTCTTGTGCTGCCACCTGGTGTCCGATGCCCTCACTGCACTGTGTTGCCAGCCCTTCCCCCACCTCCCCGCATAGGAAAGGTGACAGGAGGTCACTGGCACGGCACGGGGGCTGTAATAGCTGGGGATTAAGGGCGGTGGTGGAGGTAAAAATGTTTGCAGAGTGGGAGAGGTCTGGGTGGAGCGGAGGAAAGGACAGGAAGGGACAAGGGAGGGGATGGGAGGAGGAGGAGAGCAGATGCTTTGAGGTTCAAAGGCAGCGTTACATTGCAGAAAGGTGGCGCCTGGGAAACTGGGTAACTGCAGAGTCAGACTTAGTCAGCCCTTGGCCAAGCACCTGAAGCTGAGGGACACCTTCTCTTGTGGCTGAGCCTCTCTCCACACAAGATGGGGGACTGTGGGCTCTTCTAAGCCTCTGAGTTCACCAAACTGGGAGCTCATCACGAGTACATTTCCGTGAACACAAATGTGTCTGCTTTGGAAAAGTCCTCCCTGGCAAGTCATTCTGCAGTCAGGACTCTTCACACCGTGTCCCTTTCCTTCCACAATGGGAAAGAGGCTCCGATAATGTGAAGCCAACGGTCTGGGCGTTGGCCCGAGGCCCTCGACCAAAGATCAAATCCTGACTCTGACCTTTCCTGGCTGTGTGATCTTGGGCAAGTCACTTAACCTTTCTGAACCCATTGCCTCATGGGAAAATGAGAGCAACAGTACCTCCCTTGCTGGGGTGTTGGGAGAAGTAAGTGAGAGACTGCAGATGAGCCTCGGATTTTTTTTTTTTTGTCTTCTTGCCTTATCTAGGGCTGCACCCGCGGCATATGCAGGTTCCCAGGCTAGGGGTCTAACAGGAGCTGTAGCCGCCGGCCTTCGCCAGAGCCACAGCAACGCGGGATCCGAGCCGTGTCTGCGACCTGCACCACAGCTCACGGCCACGCCGGATCCTTAACCCACTGAGCAAGGCCAGGGATCAAACCCGCAACCTCATGGTTCTTAGTCGGATTCGTTAACCACTGAGCCGCGACGGGAACTCCCAGCCTCAGATTTGTTTTAGCACCAGCTCTGCTTGCTCCTCTTCCTAATCCTCCTCAACCCCCGGAGAGACCTTTTCCTGGAGGTTTGAGGTGGAGGAAGCAGAAGCAGCCAAGCCCGAGGTGGAGGCCTGCAGCTGTTAACACGATTTGATCTGAACCCGCAAGGAGAAAGCTGAGAGCAGGAGTACCAGGGCAGATGTTCTCACCTCCAAAAGCTCCCCCATCCTGGCCAGTTCCAACCCAGTCTGGGGCCCTCATGGCAGACCGGCCGCCTCCACCAGCCCCTCCGCACTCCAGCCTCCTCCAGGGATCTCCACCCCCGATGTATCGAATAACCATCTGGACAAACATCATGAGGTTAGCATCCCGTTATTATTACTGCTGTCAATAAGATTCAGCACCGTCATGATTTCCACTGCCACAGGAACGCCAGATCTGAGCCAGGTCTGCGACCTACACCACAATTCATGGCAACGCTGGCTCCTTAACCCACTGAGTGAGGCCAGGGATCGAACCCATAACCTCATGGTTCCTAGTCGGATTCGTTAACCGCTGTGCCACAATGGGAACTCCCTTCAACACCCTTTTAATGAGACAGAGAGTTTCCATCACTGATAAAGATTTTGAAAAAAAAAAAAAGATTTTGGATTCCCGTTGTGGTGCAGCGGAAATGAATCCTACTAGTATCCATAAGGCTGAGGGTTCAATCCCTGTCCTCGCTCAGTGGGTCGGGACCCAGCGTTGCCATGAGCTGCAGTGTAGGTCACAGACATGGCTTAGATCCCACGTTGCTGTGGTTGTGGTGTACGCTGTCAGCTGCAGCTCCAATTCGACCCTTAGTCTGGGAACTTCCATAAGCCACGGGTTTGGCCCTAAAAAGCAAAAAAAAAAAAAAAATTTTTTTTTTTACATTGTTGGGGGCGAGGCCACAATTCTCTACCCACAAATATCCACTCTCACTCTGAGGGGGTCCTGGGGGCAGAGGGTAGGTAGGAAGTCTGGGATGGAGGGAAGGGGCAGCCACCGGCTCTCTGGATTCACCTTGACCCAGATTCTTCTAACGATTAGAAGAAAAAAAGACCCCACAGCATCTTCTCCAAATCTACCCTCCTTAGGGAATAGATAGCTGTGGAGTGCTACCGAAATATAAAAGCTTAATCTGCAGACCCAGGTGACAAAACTCTATGAATTTTGCGCAGTTTTTGCTTTTTTTTTTTTAAGAGAAAGGCAGTTCCTACATGGACCCCCTTCTCCCCACCCAAGGAGGCCAGAAGAAAAAAGCTTCACGCTAATGCACACCCTAAGAGGATACAACCAGATGTTTGCTTCAAGGAATGGTATCATTTCTGTCCAAAAGAGCAATTAGAAAAACTTTCATCAGCTTAGAAAACACTGCGTTGGGAGTTCCTGTCGTGGCACAGCAGAAACAAATCTGACTAGGAACCATGAGGTTGCGGGTTCAATCCCCGGCCTTGCTCAGTGGGTTAAGGATCCGGCGTTGCCCTGAGCTGTGGTGTAGGTCACAGATGTTCCTCAGATCCTGTGTTGCTGTGGCTGTGGCGCAGGCCAGCAGCTGTAGCTCCGATTAGACCCTTAGCCTGGGAACCTCCATATGCCAGGGGTGCGGCCCTAAAATGACAAAAAAAAAAAGGCAACGACAACAAAAAAGAAAAAACTGCATTGGACAAAGCCTCCGGGTTCAACCATCCAGCAGCTACGCCACCACCTCTCCAGGATCCCAGGTTCAGACAGAGGCTGTGGGTGAGGGCTGCTTAGTCCCAGCTGTCTTTGGAGTTTCAAGAGTCCTGGGGTTTGAAAATACTGGGGGTAAAGGGACGTCAGGGGAGTGGGGTTGGGGTGGCTGGCAAGGACAGACCGGCAGAGCCTGCGGCTAATGACCATGGCATTGCACCTTGGCAATGGAGTTTCAGACAAGAGTGCTAGCACCAGAAAGGAGGTTCTGGGCCACGGCACCCACCCCCCTTCTTCTCCCCTCCTTCCCTCTGCCTGCCTGCTTGGCTGCCTTCGCCCCCCTCGGTCTTCTGCTGGCTCCCACTGGGCAGGCAGCAGCAGACCAAGTAAACACCTTGACAGCGTTCATTCATCACCTCCTAGGGGGCCAGCTTCCCACTCAGCAGCCTGACCACCACCCGACCCTACCTACTCCACCGGGAGGTCCCGGCCCCCTCCATCTCAGGAGGGAGCGGCTCATTCTGTGCTCACAGCTTAATTTCATTGCGGGCCCTGGTGGGGCAGCACCCCACAGTGTCCCAGTGGTCTGCCCCCCAAGGCGGCAGGCAGGCCGAAGCCCTGACCGCTCAGGTTACGGGGCCTCCCCCACCGCCCCGCAAATCCTCATTGCGGCGGCTGAGGCGCCTCCCCCAGCAGCCTCAGTCGGCCCCATTTATCTCAGACAGCTTCATTACGCCAATATCCAGCTTTCAATGTGTGGCTGATAGCTGTCGGCAGAAATAAGAGTTAATCTGGAATGACTCACATTCAGAGAGCGGCCTGGCCAAAAGGATGAGATAAAGCCCTGCTAGAAGCAGGAGTAAAGCCCACTGGTCCAGCCTGCCACCCAGCAGAGGGGCTTCTGTCCCCTTCTTGCCCCTGGGAGGGAGGGGTGTAGCATTTCCCCCCTTCCTTCCTCCCACCATGGGCACGCGCGCGCGCACACACACACACACACACACACACACACACGCAGCCCTGACCCCTCCCCTCCCCACCACCCACTCCCCATCTCCAGGAATCTCTCTCCCATGCCATCTGCAAATGCCTAACTCTGTCCCTTTTTGCTTTTACTCTGGACCGTGATTAACTTTTTATTTTGGAAAATTACTTTATTATAGATATAGATATGTATGTATGTATATATAAAAAGGTTCCATTTCATTTGTAAAATCTTTTTTTTTCTTTTTCTCTCTCTCTTTTTTTCCCCCTACAGAAAATGATGACGAGATTAAAGGAGAAAATAAGTTACACTGCAGTTTCCAGAATGGTTCTCGCTCTCCGCCGAAGACAGGCCCCCGCCGGGGCTGTAATGCACTCTCGGTCCCAGCTTGTGCTTTGCAAGAAGAGGGAATATAACTAGACTAGTTATTTTAGGTTAAAATAGCCGAGACAGATGCCTTCGCCTCAAAAATATTCTGAGACACGTAAAAGGAGAAGCAGACAAGTCTCTTCAGCCACAAAATGTCGTACATCCCGCAAATACTAGATTCAATTAATTTAATAAAATAGAATATACATAGAGATTCTGCACAAACGTATTGCTTTCTCCCAACAGCTCCTGGTGTCGGGAACCTCAGCTTCACTGGGCCTCTCTCCCTCTGCCTGGAGCCGGGGTGGCCGGGGCTGCTGTTTTTAACTCTCCAGAAATTCTGCTCGAGGGTGCCCAGCGCCCACTGAGGCAGGGGGTGCGCCTCCTCGGTGTCCACGTGGAACTTTTTTCAGGACTAGAGCCCAGGAGGAGGAGCTAGGATTTGGCACCCAGTGGAGAAGGTGAGTGGGAGACGGGGTGGGGGCCGGGGGACAGGACTCAGGGGTCCAGGTCTGCTGGGTCAGAGGATAAACCAGAGCCACCCAGCGTGTCTTTCTTTGAGGGGGGCGACGCAGCCATGCTGTCGGGGGGCCCGGAGGCCGAGGGATCCTTGGAGTCGCTGGACGGAGCCCTCCGGCGGAGGCAGACGCCAGGGCTGGGTGGGGGCCGAGGGCCCTGGCTCTCTGGGGGGTCTATGGAGATACTGGGCGGGCTGAGTTTCTTCTTGGGCCGGCTCCCAGGTCCCCCAAGAGGCTGACCCCCGAGGCTAGAGGGGCCGGGGCCCAGGCGGGGTTGGGAGCCACTGTCCAAGCAGCTGACGGCGATGGAGTGCCTCCTTTGTTCATCCAGCCAGGACGCGGGCCGGCGCGGGCAGCTCCGGGCCTCCACACTGTAGCACTTCTTCAGGTCCCGCGGGGACGAGGCTTCCTCCTGGCCGCCCACCGGCAGGAGGTCCCCTGAAATCCAGCTCATCTCTGTGTCCACCTCTAAGCTGCTTCTGGTCTCTGGCGGGCCCTCGTCCCAGGTGGGCTCCGGGCCTGGGCAGGGGGCTGTCGGGGGCATGTGCTTCGAGATCTTGCTCTGGCTGTGGGAATGCGGTGGGGGTGGTGGCGGTGGCGCCTGGGGGCTGGAGTGGCCCCAGAAGGAGGAGGCCCGGGCCAGCGGCGGGGAGGACCCTTTCACCTCTGACAGCAGGTCTTCCCTGCTGCCCAGGCCCTGCACGTCCAGGGAGTCCGTCCTTATTGCTGCCTGGATGGGTTGGGGAGGGGGGACGGCTCAGCGGGGTGAACTGTCCCACTTGGCAAGTGGGACGGCCCCTCCTCCCCCTCCACCCTAAGCAGAGGTACCAGTTTCTGCTCTTGTTGGGAGATGGGGAACCACATGCAATCTGACCTCTACTGTCCACGGTGCCCCACCGCCACCCCCAAGCCTGCAGGAACCGCTCAGCAGAGCTCCCAACCCCTGCCATCCAAGACAGCACTGGGCCAGCTCTGCTCCCCAGCTGGCTCCTTCACGCCTCCCAGCCTCGGCTCGGGCTATTTCTGTGGCCTTAAATACCCTTTCTGAATGGCAGGCACCCCTTGACTTTCTGGGCTCTGTGATTTAGTGCCTGCCCGTCTTCACCCCCAAGTAAAACTGACTCTTTCCTCCTTTGCACCCTGCTGCACCGCACACACCAGCACCCTGCAGACTGTTGCCACAATGGCCCGATGGGGTGTATGGCTCCACTATTATGCCATGAGCTCCAGACGGCAGGGGCTGTCTCATTTGTTCGTGTCCCCAGTGCCTGGCACAGGGGGGCGGCTCAGGGAATATTTTTCCGAACGGATGAGAGCTGTGTCGGCTTCCCAAATGTGCTGGATGGAGCAGATTCTCATGTGGCCATCCCCGCACTGGAGGCACAGCACGGGCAGGGACCTGGGCACAGCTGGGGGGGCAGACGAACCTCACCTGGCTACAGGAGCCTCTGCTCTGTGCCCACAGAGTGTGTGGGATCTGGAAGGGGGGCCCCGGGCTTGGCCAAAAGTGGACACAACCTAAAACGTGCCTCATGCCCCTCGGCTAGGTCTGGAAGTACAGGCAGCTCTGGGCCACAGACAGGGATCCAGGCACCCGGGTTCTACCTCCAACCTGACACGTGTCCCGGGGCAAGCATGGCCCGCTCTGGTCTCTGGGCCTCCTCAGTGAAACAAGCAAGGGGGTGCAAAGTCTCAGAGGGCACAGCCATTTCCACTTTGCCCAGAACTGTGTCCTTGGTACCTAGAACTCAGTCTGGCACATCACTGGTATACAAATTTTTTTTTTGTTATCTTTTCGCCTTTTCTATGGCCACACTCATGGCATATGGAGGTTCCCGGGCTAGGGGTCTAATCGGAGCTGTAACCGCCGGCCTGCACCACAGCTACAGCAACGCGGGATCCGAGCCGCATCTGCAACCTACACCACAGCTCACGGCAATGCCAGATCCTTAACCCACTGAGCGAGGCCAGGGATCGAACCCTCAGCCTCATGGTTCCTAGTCAGATTCCTTAACCACTGAGCCATGACGGGAACCCCATATACAAATATTTGCTGAGAGAAGGAAAGCGGCAAAACCCATCACCAAGAGCCTAGGTGCCCAGCCCCGGCCCGCGCCCACCCTCTACCCCTGCTCACCTGGCGCCTGAGGGGCCTCTGAGCCAGAGGGGAACGGCCTGGCGGGGGCAGTTTGGGGATGGTGACCCAGGTGGGGGCACTGTGGGGCTGGAGCAGAGGGGGGGCATCTTTGGGAAGCTGCAGGATGTAGCCGGTGTCTGCTGGCTGGGAGTGAACGGACAGGATGGAGCCTGTGAGGGGAGGGAGGGGGGTGAGAGGAGAACTGGAGGGTCAGAGTCCCGAGTCCCTCTCGTCCGCTCTCTCCACCTACCCGTGCCCCTGTCGGGGCCTCTATCCTCACCACCCCACCCCTGACAGGCTTCATCCTGAGCAGGCTCCAGCCACTCTGCTCAGGCTGGGGGGGCTCTCCAGAGGTAGGAGAGACTTCTTCGGCACCCCCTTGGCATCCCCACTTCCCGAGGCGGGCAGGATGGAGCTTGGGCAAGGAGGGGATCTCCCGGCGGCGCGAGCCGAGCTGGCCCGCCTCCAGCCTTGGTACCTGACTGAGCTTTGGGGAGCCCCCAGCCCCTGTGTCCCAGGGACCCCTCGGCAGTGCTCCCATCCCGGCACATGTAGCTGTCGTTGGGCAGAGAGTGTGTCCGGCTGACCCCGGACTTGCGCACGGTGAGCAGATCCGGTCCCAGCATGATGGGCACCTCCCCGGGGTGGGACTCCATCTGCAACAGGAACAGGTGGGAGGGAGACAGGGGCGCCCGGAGGATCGGGTCACTGAGGCCGAGTCTGGCAACAGAAACCAGAAGCCCTCCCCCGCCCCCCGCCCAGGCCCCGGCCCCCATCCCCTCCCTGGACTGGGGGTGATGGTGATGAGGACAGACACACGGATAAGCCCTCCACACACGGGGAGGAAGGGGGAGGGAGGAGACCCCGCCCCTAGAAGACCATTCATACTGTGTGACCTTGGCGTGTCCCAGGGGGGATGGCGGAGGAGTGAGGGGGTGTCCAAAGGAGGGGAGCAGCCCCCAGCCCCCAGCCCCACAGGCGGCCCACGAGCTCATTCCTCTTCAAGCCCCCCACCCCCACCCCGCCCCGTGGACGGGCTCTAGAGCTGTCTGGTGGTGAGTTAAAAGCTAAAAGCAGCTCCCCCATCCCCACTGCTGTGCTGGGGCTGCGGGGGGCGGGGACCTGGGAATTGGGAAAGGACCTTCTCAAAGATGGGGGACTAGGCAGCCCCAGCCCAGGACTGCCTGCAGAACAGAGGCTGTTTCGCCATCCAGTTCCTTAAGGTGGCCCCAGCAACCAGCACTGGACAAGGGCTGGGTGAGTATGAGTTGAATGACAGATAAACACCAAGGGGATGTCACAGTTGGCTCACCCACTTGTCTCCTCCCTGCCCTCCTTTAATTACACAGTGATTCTGGCAGGTGGGGGGTGGGGAGCAAGGCCTGGGTACCACAGACTCAGGTCCTCCTTTAGTGGACAGACTGGGGATGGGAGTGAGTTTTTTTGAACCTTTTTCAAAGAAAGGCAGTAACTGCAGCCTTTGACCCCAGCTGGAGGGAGACAAGGTCTGTTCCCAAGAGATTTCTCCATCACTCAGTCTGTTCCTGGTTCACAAAGAGGCTGTAGGTTCCTGTCTGCACACAGATCCAGCCAGTTAAGTAGTCCCAGCAAGCCTGAGTATGGCTGTGGCAGAAAACGGTCTGGATCCTTTGCTTCCGCTTTGGCTCCACCAGCCACTCCAAGACCCCCAGGAACCCCCAGTCTGTGGTCAAGGTCCTGCCCTAGCAGAGCCCTGTCCCTTCGTATGTCCCCAAAGGAGGGAGAAGGCAGGGAGGAGGGGGCTGCTCACAGTCAGATATGGACAGGGAGCTGGGCAAGGGGGGAGAAGCGGTCAGAACACAAAGAAGCCCCCCAGGACGTGGGGACACATAGGGACAGTGACAAGGGAGACAGGGACGGCCCCCAGGTGGAGAAGGGCATGGTAGTGGCAGCAGAGATATGGCTCTCATCCACTATGTGGTGGTGAATGGCTCATGTTGGGGGACAGGGGGAGGAGGGTGCAGAGAGGGGAGGGCTGGCTTGCACAGGGCTCCAAATACAGAGACTGACTCCGCATCCAGACAGGCCCTTTGGTCATCTGAGCTGCAGGATGACACCTCTGTTTGGAGCTCTGTCACTCCTGGGTATCTGGATTAACCCTTTCACGGCTGCCGCCCCTGGGCTCTTCCAGGCAAGGCCCCGATTTAATCTTCTTTCATTTCATTGACACCCCCCCACCCCGCGCCGCCCCCCCGTGGGGGACCCAAAAGACCCAGCAAAGCCTGGGGCACTAAGCGCGCCTCTGGTGGGGCCTGGTGGCAGAGCGAGAGGAGGAGAGGGATCTGGAGCCCTGCAGCCAGCCCAGCCCCTGGGGAGGCGGCTGGGGGGCAGTGAGGGGCTGTATGTATGTACATTGCTCTCCAGGGCACTAAGTAAGAGTGTGCGAGTGTCATCAGGCAAAGAGTCATCCGTCAGAGCTAGAGAGCGGGACGGTTCAGACACAATCTCTGACGTCAGAGACAGAGCCTCCATCTCAGCTAGAGGGATCTAGACAGGGAGAGAGATGATCAGGCATAAGAAACCAGGACAGGGCACACTCTCGAGTGTGCGTGCACACACATGCACGGGTGCGCTCGCACGCACACACACACAGACACGCGCGCGCGCAGAGGCGCACCTGCGTACACAGAGCTGCTCTTCCCCGTTCGCAAAGCATAAGGAAAAAAGGCCCCCCTTCTTCTCTCTCCCCACCCCTTTCCCAAGTAAACTGAGAACGCCTCCCCACCTCCCCCCAACTTCGAAACCCTGCTCTGATCAGAGAGGCCGCGCAGGCACCAAAGAGCCAGAGCAAACAGTGACAAAGCGAGGAGACACAGAAACACATTCTAAAGATGCTCCGGGAAATTTACAGCCCCTCCCGCAATACCACCACCCAGGGAGGGAGCAGGGAGCGCGCAGGGTTTCTGACTCTCATAAAGAAGATACCAGAAAAAAAAAAAAATGAAGGCCAGCAAAGCGCCTCTCTTCTCCCAGCACAGACAGAGCAGCACTGGGGGCTGGCAGGGGGCGAGGGGGCGCTGAGGACAAAGCTGCCAACCTGACAACTGCTTTCTGCCTATTCTCTCTGCCTGCAAAAGCCTGGCAGGACTTGGCCTGCCCCCCAGATTCAGGCGTCTCCCCTCCCAGGTCCCCCCGCCCCACGCCGCCTGTCCTCTCCCGCCAAGGTTCTGGGAGAGGCTCTCCGCCCACTGGCCTGAATCGGCTACACTCTGTTGGGCCACCACACCATCTGGCTGGCTCACCTGGAATCGGCAGGCAGGCTTCTGTGCCTGCGGGACCCTGGGAGAGAGTGGGCCCTGCCTCCCAGGTGAGCTGGCTGCCAGGTCACCTTCTCGACACATGCTCTTCTCCCCCAGCACCTTTTCCCACGAGCTTCTTTCAAGACAGGAGGCCTCGGCAAGGAACTCAGTCTGCCACTGACTGACCGTTCTAGGTCATTGCCAGGTTGGCGTCCGTATAGTCTACCGGAGACTGAATCCCAACAAGAGGGCAGGAACCACAGAGGCAAGGTTCCTTCCTATTTGAGGATCGCTGTCCATTTCTTTGGATCAGGCCACAGGTGTCCCAGGTGCCAAGAACCTGCCTGCCTGCCCCATCAGCCATCATGGCCCACAGAACACTAGGCTTCCTATCTCCAGCTGACACCTGTCTCCGTGCTTCCACCCTGGGCTTTCTTACAGTCCCTGACCTAGGGGAAGGGTTGGTGGTGGCGGTGGGGTGCACCTCCAAGCAGAGGGCGTCAAAGGCAGCCAGACAGGTGCCAAGGGTAGTAGGAAGACGATGCCAGAAAGCAGAGGGCCATGCCGAGATGCTGCGGGAGGTGCAGAGCTTGGGGAGAAGCCAAGTTCCTACTGCACATCCGAGTCCCCAGAAGCCCCTCCTAGCTGGGAGCCTTGCATCCCCTCTCAGGACCAAGTCAGAAGCCACTGGCTACTGACAACACTCATCATGCCCAGTGAGTTCCAGAGCTTAAAAAAGCCACCAGACAGAGGCCTGGGGGGAGGGCACTGGATGCGGACAAGAAGCAGACTGCGGCCCAAGACATGTCCCTCTGCGGGTGTCCTGGCCACCTGCACTCTCCCCCAAAGCCCTTCTCCCCTAGATCTGGCACCTCACTTCCTGAACCTCTAAGGTCCACTGGCATCGGTCTTCTGCTCCAGCCT
Organism: Catagonus wagneri; assembly: GCA_004024745.2. Classification (NCBI taxonomy): domain Eukaryota; kingdom Metazoa; phylum Chordata; class Mammalia; order Artiodactyla; family Tayassuidae; genus Catagonus; species Catagonus wagneri. The sequence goes on from PVHT020001179.1 coordinate 8,108,673, forward strand.
CCTCTTCTCTTCCAGGTTCTTGCTTACAGTTGCCCTCTCCTCCCCCCCACCCCATCTGGCCTTCTCCTTCGGAAGTGCAATCTCAGCACCCCTGTCTTCCAGCTACACGTCCCAGAGGCGGATCTCAGCCCAAAGCTCAACTGAGGCCCCGAGGCTGGTTCTTTCCCCAGATACCCAGTGGGCAGGAAACACCCCCGCTCCCCCAGAAGCATGGCGCAGCGTGGCACAGCCCAGCACAGTCAGGGGAAGGGGCACAGCACGGGGACACGGTAACCTGTGGGTCGGAGCCGCCCGGGCTGCGGGCGGGAGGGAAGGCAGAGGGCTGGCCTCCTGGGCCTGCCAGCTCGTCCATCAGCTTCAGCTCCCCCTCCAGGGAGCCCTGTATCATCAGGGATATGGTGTCAAACAGGTGTCTGTCCTGGGGAGGGCCAGCCCATAAAGGGGGAGCCAGAGAGTCAGGGGAGCGGAGGTCGAGGGGAGCAGTGATGGGAAGAGGCACAGAGAGAGACAGAGGTCACACGCGTGCGTGCACCCAACACACACGCGCACGCAGAACAACAAAGAGACACAGAAAGAGAGAGGATGGGGACGGGGGGGAAGAGAGGTGTGGGAAGAGGAAGGAGACATGGGAGAGGCAAGACGAGAAGGGCCCAAAGGGAGAGAGGGAGGAGGAAAGAGAAGATGGAGGCAAAGGACCGAGAGATGGAATTAGGCAGGCGGAAGGGCGGGGAAAGAAAGAGATTTGGCAACATCGGGCAAGGGTAAGAAAGAAGCAGGAAGGAAACAGAAAACAGCCTTGAACCTAAGAGCCAGGAAGGGGAGTCCAGGTCAGGCTGGAGGCACTGTGACGGATGTGCCAGCGGCTGGTTGGCCCCGTGCCGCAAGTGTGGGCAGCCGTCCCTGGGGACAGGCAGGGACCTGCTCGCTCCTCTGCATCCAGGCAGGAGGGTCGGGACGATTCAGGAGACCCAGGGTCTGCCTGCTGCCCGCCCCCTCTACGCTACCCACCCACCCACCACTGAGCACCCACGCCACCCATCTCCATCCAGCACCCTCTCCAGGCAGCGGTGGTGGTGGTGGGGTTTGCTCACCATGGGGTGCTCCAGGGAGAAGTGGGAGGCGGCTCTGACGTGGGCCGCGGCCTCCGGGGCCCCAGGCTTGGGGCTGCCGGGGCTGTCGGGACCCTCGAGCCCGGGCCAGAGGAAGGGGCTGCCCAGCGGCGACGGGGGCTGTGGGCTGAGCGTCTTCATCTCCAGCTCCAGCTCGGCCTCCAGCTCGGCCTCCTCCTTGGCTTCCTTGTTGCTCTCCTCCAGGTGCTTCATCAGCACGGCGATCACCACGTTGACCAGCACGAACTGGGCCGTCAGCACGAAGGACACGAAGTAGATGGGGGAGATGACGGTGTTGTAGCAGGTGGACTCCTGGTCGCAGTCCCGGAGGGTGTCCTGGGGAGGCGGGTGAGAGGGGTGAGGCCGGGAGGACCGCGGACAGAGCCGGCCCGGGGTCGGGGGGGACATCGGGTCACCGGTCTCACGGGGCTTGGCAGGGGGAGAAGGAAGGGCAGGAGGAGAAAGTCACGGTGTCCTGGGGGCAGAAGAACATGTCCTGGGAGAGGGAGTTCCAGAGTGTTCCAGGGGCGGGGTGGGGGGTGGGTGGAAGGTCACATGCTATTTATTCACATCCAACTCTTGTCTTGAGCCAAGAAGCGGGGCCGTCTCCTTTGGGGCCGAGCCAGCCCTGGGAGGGACCTCGCCGCGGTGGCCTCTCACCTTCATGATGCCATTCCAGTTGTCACCTGTGGAGACTCGGAAGAGGGTCAAGAAGGCCATGCCAAAGTTCCGAAAGGTGGCATGCCGGCCCAGGCCCTCGCAGGGGTGTGTCTCGTCACACTCTGGAGGAGGAGCAAAGGGGAGAGGGGCCCGAGTTAGTCCAGGGCCCCTGGGTCTTGCAGCCCTGGCTCCCCCGCCCTCCCCGCGGCGACTCACCCAGGTCTCCAAAGAGCTCCACGCCCAGAGCTGCAAAGATGAAAAACAACAACATGAAGAGAAGTCCCAGGTTCCCCACCTGGAAAAGAGGAAAAGAAATGGAAAAGGTGCCACTGGATCTCCCGGCCAGCTTCCCTGAGCCCCCACCCCTGGGGAGAGCACCCTCTCCTCCCCGAGAGGGCCCTTCCCACCCACCCTCGCCTCCCAGCTACCTGGGGCAGGGCCTGCATCACCGTGTCCAGCAGCGCCCGCATGCCCACAGCCATCTTCAGCAGCTTTAGCACTGCAGAACAGGACAATGTTGTGAGCTGGCCCCTCTGGGTCCCGGGTCACACAGCAGGTGGAGCAGGGCCGGCGTCCAGGGCCGGGGCCGGTGCGATGGCCAGCCCCAGCCAGCCAAGCTGCCGTGGCTTCACCCCCTCCCTCGGCCCAGCCCCCAGCCTTCCCCTCTGACGGAGGCTGGAAGAAAGGCCCACGGGAATCCACACCCACCTGGTCCCCAGCCCGTCAGAGTTGACCCCTGCTGTCTCCACGGGTCACCCTCGGAGGGTGGCCGTGGTTGGCAGGCGGCCGGGCACTGACCTCGGGCAATACGCAGCACCCTCATGATGCGGATGATGGTGGGGTTGATGGGCAGCGAGGCATTGACCTCGATCTCCTCCAGCGTGATGCCCATGATGGACAGCAGCACGATCGCCAGGTCCAGCTGGTTCCACCTGAAAGCCCAGGACACAGCTCCCTGAGGGGGGCGCTGCAGAGGAGGGGGCAGCTGTGGCAACACAAGCGGCATGTTCTCAGCCACAGAAAAGAGGGTGGGAGGTCAGCCGGCCAGCCGTCCCATCCTGCAGAGAAGCTGTGGCTTATCTAGGGTCACACAGCCAGCTGGTGGCACAGGCGGGGCTGGGACTTTAGCTCAAGGGCCTCCTCTGCTTTTCGTTTTTATTTATTTGCTTTTCAATCTAGCACTCATGTGCTGTTTTCTCCGTGCCAAGCACTATTTGAAAGACTTTACAGATAGGAACTCACAGTCTTCACAACTCTATGATGTAAATACAGTTATTTCTTGTTTTGCTTTTTTTTTTTTTTAGGGCACATGGAGGTTCCCAGGCTAGGGGTCCAGGTGGAGCTGTAGCCACCGGCCTACGCCACAGCCACAGCCACGCAGCATCCTACACCATAGCTCACAGCAATGCGGGATCCTTAACCCACCCAGGGATCAAACCCTCATTCTCATGGCTCCTAGTCGGATTCATTTCCGCTGCGCCACAACGGGAACTCTTATTTCCCGCTTTACGGGCGAGAAAACTGAGGCAGAGAGAGAATAAGTAACTTACCCACAATTACCAGCTTCTAAGTGGCAGAGCCAGGATCCAAATCTGGTCCAGGCAGTCTGGCTCCAGGCTAGGCCACACCGACTTCCAGCTGTCGGTGTCCCCAGGCCTTGTCTTACCAAGCTCCCTTCCTTCCCTCCCACGTCCCAGGTCCTGGATACACCCCCAGCCCCCACCCCACCACCAGCCCTGGGTGGGTTCTAGAAGCGGAACCTCAGGACTCAGGAAGGTCTTCAGGCCCTAGATCCTTCCGGTAGCTCCCAGGAGACACGCCGCTTCTCCCGCTTCTCCCACTCCTCCGCTCCCCTCCCCTCTCTGTTACCTGTCTTGGAAGAATCTTCGGAAGCCAAAGGCCACCAGTTTGAACACTGACTCCAAGACAAAGATGACAGTGAAGATGTAGTTGCAGATCTTCAGAGCCTCGTCCAGGATCTGGCAGGGATGGGGGCGAGACCCAGTCTCTCAAGGCCTAGGCCGAGGCCTGCCTTGACCCGTCGTCACACCCCCCAGATCTGGGAGACACAGGCGGAGTCTACGGGGACCTTTCCTCTCCGCACCCGCCGTGATGGGTTACAGCGGCCACCACTCTACGATACTACAGGGTTCTCATTTGCGAGCACGATCCAGACTTTGTGCTAAAGGATCTCTCTCCTTTGGAGATGGCGAGATCGCATGAGAATGTGCTGGAGGGCATAGAATGCTAGCACTGGAAGGGGGCCTTTCGCATTACCAATTCAATGTCCCTATTTTGCAGATGGAAAAACTGAGGCTTGAAGAGCAGCCGACGGAGGCTGATTTGACCACAGGTGAGGTTTGCAATTGGACGTTGACTAGAATCTAAACTCTAGGAGGGCAGGCAAGAGTCTGCCTTCTCTACCCTCAAAGGTCCCAGAGCCCAACACAGAGCGGGCACTCCGCAAATATCTGCTGGGTGAAGAAACTAGGTCCTCCACTTCCTAGCTGTGTGACCTCGGTCAAGTCAGCTAACCTTTCTGAGCCTCAGTGTTCTCACCTGTAAAAACAAGATGAGAACCACCTCCAGAGGCGGCCGCCCTGCAGGGTGCCCAGCACTCCTCCCGAGGGGCCCTGGCTCAGATCGGGGTCGTCCCGGGGCTGGAGGTGGGGCCAGATGGCCAGTCACGTGCTCCTACCTGGGGCTGCTGGTAGTGCTCCATGGCCATGGTGACCACATTCAGCCCAATGACACCCGTGATGAAGAGATCCAGGTAGTGGCTGGTACACAGGTGGTGCACAAGGAGCCGGAAGCGGGGGTAGTCCGAGTAATAGGGTTTGCACTGGGCTTCTGGTGGGGCGGTGAGGGAAACAGAGCAGCCATCGGGCCCTGCCCTGAAGCCCCTCCACCCACGGTCCCCCCCCAAGCCGCCAGCCTCTACTGCCAGAGCTGAAACATTCCAGCATCACCAGCATCCTCACCCTCCACGCACGCGCCGCCCTGTCACGGGGGGTGGGGGCGGCTCTCTTGGTGTCTCCCCTCCAAGCGTTTGTTCTACCGGCCGCAGTCGGGCACAGGGGCGGGGGGCGGTCAGGACATGCAGAGCTCCCCACCCACATTAGACGCCAGGTGAGCTCCCGCCCCGCGGCAGCCTCCCAAATCCACCAGCCCCTTGTAACACCCTCGACCCGGTGTGCTCTGCAGAGAGGCCAGATCGATAGATGAAAACAGCGGGTCTCATCGGGCTCAGGGGACGCTCCATCAATGGAGAGGGGAAGGTTCTTGCTCCTTCACCGAGTTCAGCCTCTGGCGGGGAGCAGAGGAGATTACACAGAGCTGGGATTTGGAGATAAAACCGGAGATTGGAAATTGGACATCTTGGCTGGCTGCACTGACCCACTCAGAGGGCCTCCGGGGGTGTGGGCAGGGCCTGGGCCTCCTGAACCCTCGTGTGGGGGAGGGCAGAGGGGAGGCCGCAGGGCTCTGCTCCGGTCCCACCTGGAGGACTCACCCAGTTTCTAATGAGGCAGTGCCCGGCCTGTTCCCGGGGCCAGGGCAGCTTCCCCTGCAGGCTGGGTTGGAAGCACTGTCTGAGATCTGTCAGAGGCATATTTCTCTTGTAATTAGTGAACCGCTTCGTTATGAAAATCACGGTGACAGAAGGTTGACCCATTAAGCAGGCAGAATGAATCTGGGAGCAGGCGATTACGGGGGGTGGGGGGTGGGGTCCCTCCTCCAGGTGTGAGGAAAGGCCAGGCCAGGTTGGGGAATCCATGTCATCAGAGGCACTTGACAGATTGGGCCCCCAGGCAGCCACGGAGAAAGCAGAGGCTCCCCACGGGGAGGCTTGGGGCAGCCTCAGGTCCCAGACAGCCCTTCCCCCTCAGGAAGTCTAGGGCGGTAGCCAGCCAGTCAGGGCTGCAGCCTCTGAGGCCCATGCCAGGGGCGGCAGGAAGCTTTGGGCTCAGGCCAGCTCGGCTCTGACTGGCCTCTCCCATGCAGGACTATTTAACAGAGAGGTAAACTGAGGCAGGGAGCGGCCTGGGGTGGGCCCCCACCAAAGGCCGAAGGAAGAAGAGTGCCCGAGCGCTGGACGTCCCGTCTCACCAGATGCCGCGCTCCAGCATCAGCCCTTAGGTGTGGATGACCAAGAGGCAGAGTCCCGGAGTTCTGCTGCACCAAAGGGTTGCCTAAGGCCCTATTTTTGTTTCCAGAGATGGGCCAGCCAACTGTGACTCCGTTTGCGCAGGCGACCCTCCCGGCCCGCAGGAGGACAGGGGTGGAGAGGCCAGGGGCCGGGGACAACGGGAGGCCACAGGTCATCCACACGGCCATGCGATCGTGGAGGGCAGACCTAGTGAGCCGGCCTCTTGCTTCCTTCCTTCAGTACCCACAAGAACCAGAGGGCGCTAGTCGCCCAGCGTTGCCTTAGCAGCCGGAACTCTTTCTCTGCATTAATCTCCATAAGTGCTGAGCAGAAACCCGATCCCATTATGCTAAAATATGAATGGAGAATTAACTAAAATGTTTGCATACAATTAGGTTCAAAGAAGCGGCTCCTTATTAGCCCCATTATTAGCTAAGACAATGCAGAGGAGAGGTTGGGAAGAGTCCCCCCCTCCCCCGCCACCCCAGTCTGACTGTGTAGACACCCCCAGGCCACAAGGAGCTGCCGCAGCCGCCGCCTACTCCCAGCCTTGCTCGAGGAGTCAGAGGAGCGGGTGGACTGGGATTCGGCCGGGGACCCTCCTCCAAGAGGTCCCGAGGGTGGCACGACTCAGGCAGGGAATCTGTTCCCGGTGCTTGAGGTCTGAACAAATGTCCCTCTGTCCTCACCCTGACCCCAGACCGGCGGGTGGCAAGGCTGCCAGAAATCCCCCCATTAGAGCACAGGTCTAAAAAGTACCAATAGGATAAGCAAATCCTCGACCAACCTCTTTGATTTACAGAGGGAGAGAAAAAGGCGAGTTGCTCGTCCACACCCTGTGAGGCAGCGAGTGCAGGACCTGAACTCCCCGCCCGGGTCCCTCACCAGCTGCCGGGTGGGTTTAGCGTTCACCCAAAGGCTTTCGATGTTGGGATCTGGGTGATGTCACCCCCTTGTTGCTCCCGGGACCTCAGTTCCACAGGCAAACATCTGAGCTCAGAGAAGAAAGTGAGACCCCCGGGAGGAGCCTGGGTGAGTCTGCTATTCTGAGAGCCCAGCTACCACCCGGGGCGGTGGG
>PVHT020001179.1:8129682-8182418 GCA_004024745.2 Catagonus wagneri
TTTTTTTTTTTTTTTGCTTTTTGTCATTTTAGGGCCACACCCGCGGCATGTGGAGGTTCCCAGGCTAGGAGTCTAATCAGAACTGTGGCTGCTGGCCTACACCACAGCCACAGCAACGCAGGATCCGAGCCATGTTTGCGACCTACACCACAGCTCACGGCAATGCCGGATCGTTAACCCACTGAGCAAGGCCAGGGACCGAACCCGCAACCTCATGGTTCCTAGTTGGATTTGTTAACCACTGTGCCATGATGGGAACTCCCCCTTCTCGTATTCCTAAAACCACCTCCTCGCCTCCCTGAAGCCCCCTCAGCCCCTGGTACATCCTTCCCTTCTCCTCTCTCCACCCACCCCCACTCTCCTCTCTTCCCATCTCTGCCTCCAGCTCAGCCTCCCATGTGCCTTCCCTCCCTCCCTCCCCTCTGGGCTTGGAGAGCACATTGATTATCAAACATTGCCGGGAGTTCCCATCGTGGCTCAGTGGTTAACAAATCCAACTAGGAACCATGAGGTTGCGGGTTCGGTCCCTGGCCTCGCTCAGTGGGTTAACGATCCGGCATTGCCGTGAGCTGTGGTGTAGGTCGCAAACATGGCTCGGATCCCGCGTTGCTGTGGCTGTGGCGAAGGCCGGCGGCTATAGCTCCTGTTAGACCCTTAGCCTGGGAACCTCCATATGCCGCGGTGCAGCCCTAGATAAGGCAAAAAGACAAAAAAAATGGCATTGTCCCCATCACAGGTGCCTGCTCAAAGGTACACTTGGGATGAGGGGACACTGGCCCCTTCTCACGTGCCAACCCTGAGGTCCTGGCTCCCTCAGCCTCATCCCCAGGGTTAAAGGTGGTGCTGAGGGGGCGGGGGGAAAAGATGAAGGGGCGAAAACAGGTGTAAAATCAAGGCTTGGGATGAAGTCGAGCTGAGAGAGGGGAACACAGGAGGGCATCAGTTTGGAGAGATGAGTGATGGGTCTTTCTGAGTCACAGGGGGAGGGCCATGAAAGATTCATACACATCTGCCTGAAGCCATTCTTATCCACCAAGGACACAGCGCCGCAGCCCCAGGCGTGACAAGGATCTGGGGCTCGGCAGGGTGGGTGGAGGGAGAAAGGGGTTGTTTGGGGCTTGGCTTCAGGGATCCCTGGGGTGCGATGGTAACTCCCTGAATGCCACCGGATGGGGGTGTGTGTCCAGCCCCGCACCAGCTCAGGCATGGCTCCCTTCCCGCAAGGTCAGGGGTGAGATGGCGCTTGCCCCCAGGGGCCTCACCAGGTTGCCCTCGTCGTCGCCGTCATCCCCATCCAGCGGGGGGTCCACAGGGTGCAGGGCCCGGGGCAGGCGTCCCGGGGCTGACTTGCCATTGCAGTCCTGGTGCTCAGAGCCCGAGCTGCGGCCACTGGCTGTGCGGTGCAGCCCGGGCACCTGCAGTGTGTCCGGCAGGTCAAAGGAGCTCTTGGCTTCCCGCTCCGGGGAGCCCCCATGGCGACGGTCACTGCCCGCCGGACTGGTGCGCTCCTCCTCGGAGCTTTCCTCCTCATCCTGGCTCTCCCGGCCCTCGCCCGACAACAGGGACCGCCGCTCCCCACTCGGGCTCCTCCGCTTCAGGCTGGGGGCGCGGCCCAGGCTGTTCCGGCTGGAGCGCCTGCTAGTCCAGCTGCTCGCTGCACTCCAGGGACTGTGCGGGGAGCTGCGGGCGCTGGGCTAAGGGGTGAACAGAGGAGAGAGTGGTCTCAGCTGTGACCTCGTGGCCCTCCACTCCCCCACATGCACGCCGGCTCCTCCGAACCTCCTTGGCATCAAATCAGATATAGGGGTGAGAGCAGGAGCCATGGACCTGGATGCATGGATTCATATCAACTGTGTCACTAAACAAGTCACTAAACCTCTGTGCCTCAGTCCCTCAGCTGTGAAAGAGAATATCACCCTAGCACCTATTCCTCATCGAGTTGAGTGGCAGTTTAAAATAACAGTGAGGAGTTCCCGTCGTGGCTCAGTGGTTAATGAATCCAACTAGGAACCATGAGGTTGTGGGTTCGATCCCTGGCCTCGCTCAGTGGGTTAAGGATCTGGCGTTGCCGTGAGTTGTGGTGTAGGTTGCAGACGCGGCTCAGATCCCGCGTTGTTGTGGCTGTGGCGAAGGCCGGCGGCTACAGCTCCTGTTAGACCCCTAGCCTGGGAACCTCCATATGCCGCGGGTGCGACCCTAGATAAGGCAAAAAGACAAAAAAAAAATTAAAAAAATAAATAAATAAAATAAAACAACAGTGAGAACACGACTCCTGACACCAACCATCAGGATTAAAATACTGACTCTGTCACCTACTCACCATGGAGCTTCCCACAGGCCACTCTGGCAGTCTGAGACACAGGTCCCTATCGGTAAAATGAGGATAATACTGGTACCCACCGGAGGGTTGCTGGGAGCATCACATGAGTTTTGTCTGGCTTTTGTTTTTGTTTTTTTCTTTCCACAGGCGACACCTGCAGCCTATGGAAGTTTCCAGGCTAGAGGTCGAATCAGAGTTGCAACTGTGGGCCTCAGCCACAGTCACAGCAACATGGGAACCGAGTCCCGCACCTATAATCTATGCCGCAGCTTGCCGCACCATCAGATCTTTAACCCACTGAGCGAGGCCAGGGGTTGAACCAGCATCCTCAGAGACAATGCTGGGTTCTTAACCCACTGAGCCACAATAGGAACTCCAGGATCACATGCATTTAGAATACTGATTATCCATGTCTAGAAGAGTGTCTAGCACAGAATCAGTAACTAGACGGGCTTCAATATTATTATTGAGGGAACTCTCATTTTACAGAGGATGCTCTGAGATTGAGTCGCAGCCAAGGTCACTTAGGGAACGAAAGAAGCAGGATTAGAACCCTGCACTGCTTCTTCTTCTTCTTCTTCTTTTTTTTTTTTTTTTTGCATTTTAGGGCCACACCTGCAGCCTATGGAAATTTTCAGGCTAGAGGCTGAATCAGAGCTGTAGCCGCCGGCCTACACCACAGCCACAGCAATGTGGGATCTGAGCTGCATCTGCGACCTACACCACAGCTCACGGCAACATGGGATCCCTGACCCACTGAGCGAGGCCAGGGACTGAACCCACAACCTCGTGGATACTAGTCAAGTTCACAACCTGCTGAGGCACAAGAGGAACTCCCAGACCTTGTACTTCTGCCCTCGGGCCAGGGCTCCTATACTGCCTGCATCACCAGCCCTACTGACCGACCCCCCCCAGGCTTTGTCCAGCCCATGGCTCAGGGACTGTCCCCTTGGGCCCGCCCTTTCCACCTCTCTTCCCTCCTGACGCCTGTAAGTCTCCCACTGTCCCGCACCCACATGCACGCCCCTACCGGTGACTTCATCTCGTGGGGCGCCCCTGGCTCGGCCGACCCGCTGCTGCTGGTGCGGCGGGAGGCAGGGCCCAGCACCTCGGCCAGGCCGGTGCTGGAGCTCTTGGGCAGCGACATGGGCGTGGCAGCCGTGTGGATGATGAGGGGTGGCAGCAGGCTCCTCGGCAGCTCTGGGTGCTCTCCCAGAGACACCACTGCAGAGCGGACAGAGGGAGGCGCCCTGAGTCCACTTAAGGCGGGCCTTGAGCCAGGGGCCATACCCCCCAGGGGAGACACTCACAGGCCAAACGCTTCTTCCTGTCCCCATTGCCATCCAGGCTGGGTGAGAAGAAATCGGGCTCCGACTCAGACTTGGTGGCATCTCCCTAAGGCGGGGGAGCAGCAGGCCGTTAGGAACCTGGCCAGGCAGGGGTAGGAGGCAGGGTTGGAGGTGTCCCTGTCTTCACACGCACACACCACATAGAGGCCACAGGAACCAGCAACCACGGCACGAGGCATGCACGGGCGCAGGCCGGACCACCCAGGCTTGGGCCCAGGGCTCCCCGGCGTCTCTGCCACCTTGGAGAAGGCCACGGCTCTCCCCAGAACCCACAACCCGACCAGCCTGGCTGGGACGGGTTCCAAGAAGGGCTGAGGGGAAAGGGGACGGCCGGGCGGGCAGGGTGGGTGGCACAGGCCAGGGGGAGCTGGGGACCTGAGTGAAGTGGTCACTAGGGCCTCAGTTCCAAAGGCCACTGGTGCCCTCTGCTCTCCCTCCACGGCTGCCCTCCCCGGAGCCTCGGCCACGAGTTACCTAGAGAGAAATCGAAGGACCACAGAGCAGCTCAGCCCAAGGAAGCCACTTCGTTCCCTCTCCTTTTTCCCTGCCTCTTCCCCAAGCCCCCCGCCTCCTCCCCTGGCCCCGTTTGTCTCTCTCTCCCTGTCTCTGCGACAGTTTTTTTCCTTCCTCCTTAGCAGGTCAGTAGGCTTCCCAGTAATTACACACTTCTCCTTAAGAAGTTATTAAGAAATACTTGATTGCTACTTTTGATAAGGACATAAATATTGCGTAACTGGCATCTCAGGGGATCATTTTCATTAACTCAGTTTACATCCCTAACGAGGCCTTTCATTATCAAGTGGGATCTCCAGGGGGCTGCTGCGGATGCACAGCACCATGGGGTCCCAGCACAATCCCGGCTGTGCCCCGAATTCTGGTGCCAGCCCAGGAAACAGCAGGCCCCAGGCTCGGGGCAGGGGCCGGGGGAGGAACGCGTCCCAGAATACCTGCCAGACCTCCTGGGTGGTCAAGGGGCCAGAGACTCGGAAAGTGGATTTAAAATTCTAGTACATTCTGCACAATACTGTAAGTCCACTCTACTAACTGAAAAAACACAGAAAATTCTGGTCCATTCTGGCAAGAGGCACCCGCACCCCCACATCCCCCGCAGGCTTGTTCTGAACTGAGGCAGCTCGTGGGGTCTCCATCAGGAGCTAAAGGCAAGGAGGAGGGGAGAGAAAACGGGGGAGCACGGTCTGCGGCCACAGATCCCGACTTCGCTGAGGCCCGATGACTCGGGTCCTCGGGGACCACAGCGTAGGCACGCACACACGGTGTCCCACACACGTGCACACGGAGGATTCGAAGTCCCTTCCTCCTCCGGCCCATCCCCCGGTCCGGCGGGACGGATGGGCGCCCTTTGCAGGTGAACAGGCCCAGGGCAAGCAGGCCCTCCCTTCAACATCCTCAAGGTGGAAGGGACTTAAAATCAAAGCAAACCTCACGACACCAAGAACCACCACGGCCACCACAGGTTGCACAGCGCTGAGCGTGAACACAAGCAGAGACACGGAAGGCAGAGTGGGGGACGCGGGGATGGGGTGGGGGCGGGGGGCATGCCAACTCATGATCGCATACCTACCCCCTGGGAGTCGACAGGCAGCTGAATACAGCTTAACTGTCCACTCGCATCTTCCCGTTTGCTGATTTCCTACAGGGAGAGGGGGAGGTGGGGACGGGCACTGGTCACAGGCGCCGGGCTTTCAAACATCAGCAAGGTCAAAAGAGGATGACGAAAAGGAGGGGTGCAAACCCGAGGTGGAGGGGAAATGAGACATGGGGTGGGAGAGGAGAAGAAAGGGGAAGGAACGGGCACGGCCTTCCAAAATTCAACCACAGGCCTTTGGGCCAGAATGAATCCGAAGGGTGAGGGCAGAGGCCACGGAGATGGGATCGAGGGCAAGGCAGGAGACTGAGCCCCCCAGTGATTCTAATAACAGCTACCATTCACCGGGGGCGTGCCAGGCATCACAAAACTACTTCGTTAACACCCGGTTGGGAAGGAGGCACAGCTGGCATCAGCCTAGAGGAAGCACCCGAGGCTCAGAGAAGTTAAGAAAACCGCCCCAAGTCATAAAGAGAAGAAGAGTGCCTCTGGGCCTCGGACCTGAGTCTCCAGTGCACCTCTCACTGGCTCTGAAGCAGCGGGCTTGGCGAACGGGCAGGGAGTGTGGGAAGCAGGGGTGGGTGGAAGTTAGAGGCGGGAGAGGAGACCAAAGGGCCCGGAGCAAGAACAGGCCTTCTAACTCCTAAGCACGTCCGAAGGCTCCCTGCCGGGATGGGATGTGACAAGTAACACTGGGATGACAGCCACGATGTTGTTTGATATCAATTAATGGCCTCACACAGGGCTGGCTGCCTGTTCATTTAATTAAGTGTGCAGATGATAAATATACAGGGATTCGGGGCGCTGCCCACCCCCGCGAGTCGGGAAATCAACAACCGAGCTGGCCCAGCCCCCCGGGACTCGTGGAAGGATGGCAAGGCCCGCGGGGGGCCACCTTTGAGACCTCCTGCTGGTGACGCCCAGCAAAAGAGGGGCGGCCACCGCTTCCGCCAAGGTAGGCTGCCTGGTTTGTTAGAAAAGCAGGTCATCGCAGCTGCAAAAGCCAGCCTCTTCTGCCAGATCGTGGGCTTCCCTCAGAGCCACCCATGTGCTCCCTGAGACTCCCTACAGTTGAAGGCAGAGGACTCTGGGGGTGTCCAGGTCACTGACACTGAGTGACCGACCTCCCCATCGACTTGCGTTGGCAGGGCAGTGAGCAGCTGGTCCAGCTCCCCTCACGGGCACGACAGGGGCCACGCCACTGACCGCTCCCACAGAGGGCTAGGTTCTGAAATCCTTTCCCCAGCCCACCCCGGAGCCAAAGCAACATGCCCTGAGTGAGCTCCTCCTCCAGGCACCTGTGCTCTGAAGGTCAAGGAGGGTACGGTCCCAGGCAATGGCCAACCCCTCATGTTGGGGCAGCCACGAGCCCACAGCAGGGACACGGTGACCAGGCCAGGTCCAGGGGCCAGGCTGCTCTCCATTCCCGCACGCAGACTCTGCTGCTGCCTAGCAACCAGGCTGGCTTAGCGGCTCTCAGTTTAACAGCCCGAAGGACCAGTGATGGGGAGGGGGCTGCCTGTGCTGGGCGCCCCCCGCCAAGACTGCCGAGCCGGTGGGAGGGGAGGGGAATAGGCTGGGGATGCTTTCCATTTCCACCGAATTCCATGGGAATTCTGAGGGACTCTTAGCTGTCAGGGGCTGTGGGCTGCAAAGGGCTGAAGGCTCCCTTGCCCCAGTCAGCTCTTCCTCCCATAGGCCACGAGCAGGGGCCAAGTGGTGGGGCTCCCCAGAGACCTTTGTTCTTGTGGGATCGCGGTGGCACCCCTTAACCCTTCAGGCCCTGGGGAAACCCCAATAAATGGCCTATCCCTGGGAGGGTACCATGTCCCTCCCTCCCATTAAGAGGCCCAGCCAGCATCAAAAACAGAACCCGCCTCCCTGACCAGATGCCCTCGCCACCACCCAGCCGGGAGGAGATGCGACGATGGGTGACTACGAGTTTACAACAGGAGGAAGCCGGTGTGGGGCAGATGCACTCACACCCACCAGCCCAGCCCGGCCCACGGGGAACAGCCCTCCCTCGCAAAGGCTGGGAAAGTCGGAAAATAGATTTTTGTTTTTCCACCGTGTGCTGGGTATTTATAGACCAGGCCGCGGCGGGAGTTTCCATCCGGGTCACCCGGAGAGAAATGGACCGGGAGCTTCTCCGTGCCTAACTTGGGAGCGTTTCTAGGTTGCGTCGACCTGCCCTGCGCGAGGCGCTGGGACGCTGGGCTGGGCCTGGGGCTCGGGTTGGAAGAGAGGCAGAGCTGAGAGAGCAGAGCCGGGTGCAGCCCTTCAGGCAGAGGCTGCGTCCTGGCAGGGCAAGGGCAGGATCGGTGTAAATCAATATTAATTGATGACGCTGCCTGTGATGGAGATGATGGAGCCTGGGCTGGAAATGGGCCGCTCAGCCCTGCCATGCCCGCAGTTAATTGGGCTCATTTCTCAACCCCGGGCAGCTCAGCCCTGCCCAGGTGCTGGTGGCACCCTCACCAGCTCAGCCAAAGCTCAGATAACTTGCATGCAAGCGTCCCCATCCTTGGCTCAGATGGGTGCTCTCCAGATGTCCGCAAGCGCACCTAGGCTCAGGGGTCCGACCGCACCGTGTGACGACCATCTTGTCCGGCTCTCTGGGGGAAGAGTCTAGCCGACTATGAGAGGGAAACCCGTTCGGCGGCTAACCTGGGATCCAGAGACCTCCCCACAACCACCGACTGTGTCTCTTGAGCACCGAGGGGCTGCCTGTGCCCAGGAACCTCACCTCTAGTCCCCCGCCCCCACCCCGCCTAGTCTGAAGGGAGCTTCCTGCAGAACCTTCCAGGACATCACAGCTCCAGCCAGGAGGCCGATTCCTCCCGGAAGCGGACTGCTGCGGGCAGGGGCTCACCTCCGCCTGGAAGCCCTCCACCAGAATGGCGACGAGCAGGTTGAAGAGCACGTAGTTGCCGAAGGTCATGAGGGCGATGAAGTAGAGGGCAGCCCAGGATGACGTAGAGGCCATTCCGTTGTACAGCACCTTGTTCCAGTCCTCCTGGGTCAGGATCTGCGGGCAGAGGACGGCAGTCAGGGCCCTCACCAGGGGCAGGCACCCCATCCCACCCCCTGCCCACCCTGCCCCGCGACCCTTGCACCTGAAAGACAGTGACGATGGCCCAGAGCAGGGAGTCAAAATTCTTCCGGTCCGGCAGCGTGTCCCCGTCCCGCTCCGAGGCAAACTTGCAGCCGAAGAGATGCATACCCAGGATGCTGAGGACACAGGAGCCACCAGATGGGGGTCGAGGCCCCAGCCACCGCCGCCCCTCAAGCCCTCGCCCCGCTGGCACGGACGCCGCACCTGCCCTCACCTGAAGATGAAGATGAAGAGCATGAGCAGCATGCAGAAGGTGGCTACGTTGTCCATGGTCTTCATGAGCACCACGAGCTGCCGCTGCAGCGCCGGCAGGAAGCGCACCAGCTTCAGCACCCGCATCAGGCGGAAGGTCCGCAGCACCGACAGGCCGCCCCCCTGCTGGCCCACGATCTCCCACACGCTGCAAGGGGCAAGGGGGCCGGAGCCTGAGCCCGCTGCACGCTCACCCTTCTCCCGGCCCGGCTCTTGGGAAGGCCCAGCAGCAGCCGAGGGTCTGGACAGGCAGCACTGAGAAAGTGGGGCACCAAGGGGCCCCTGAGGCCTCCAAGCAGGAGCTCAAGAGGTGAGGGCTGGAGTGTCGACAGCCCCAGCCCTCCCTCCCTTCCCCTCCTCCAGGTCAGTCTTTCCCCTTCCATCGGCCAATGCAACAGAATGGAGTTATGGAATGTTTGCTCTGTTCTGTGCTAATGAAATCTAAAGCCAATTCCAAAGCGCAATAAAGCAGTTCTCCTGGCCCAGGGCCTGGGGTGGGGTGGAGGGGGGGCGCTGGGGCACTTTCCCAAGGTCTTGGAAACCCTAAAGCAAGTTGCTGGCCGTCCGCGACAGGCTCCGAGCTCTTTGCAAGCAGGGACAGCTGGCTGGGCCTTACACCTCCTCCAGCTCCTCTCCAAAAGCCAGCTCTCCAGTCCTTGCCCACTCCAGGCCTGTGTGGGTTCAACAACGAGGAGTGGAAATGGGAGCGGAGACTTGAGAGGGGCCCGGCCAAAGCAGACGTGAGGTCACGCTCTACGTGAGCAAGGCAGGGCCTAGGGAGACCCCAGCTTGGGGAGTGGGGGTGGGGGCCGTGGGTCAGTGGGGCCCAACTCCAGACCCCTCCACCCCCGGAGGAACAGGCTGTGCGGCTCTTCGGGCAAGAGGCAGTGGAGGGGCAGTCACACCTGATGACAACGATGACGCCATCGAAGATGTTGTAGGGGTTCTTGATGTAGCCAAAGGGACCGTACACGAGCAGCTTCAGCAGCATCTCCAGGGCAAAGAGGCTGGTGAAGACGATGTTGCTGATTTCCAGGGCGTTGGTGAGCTCCTCGGGCTGGAGGACAGGGTGGGCATGAAGCAGCCAAGGTTGGTCCCTGACCCCAGTCCTCCTGCACACCCGGCCACGTGGAGAGGAGGAGCAGGAACAGCTAGCTGGGGTGCGGGTGGGGTTGGGGGGAGAGGTGCTGGGGGGAGGGTAGTAGCGGAGCTGAATGCTCGGGCTAATGGACCCAGGGGTGGCCCCCAGCCTCTGGCCATTTCTAGCTCTGAATCTCAGATCCTGGAGCCACAGGCTCCACGGAGGCCTGTACTGGGGGTTCTGCCCACCCCCTAGCAGGTGTTCCGAAACCCATCCTGTCCCATGCTGCTGTGTCAGCTTGGCAGGCCCAGGTCAGCAGCGCACCGATGTTGGCTGACACTAGAGGGTGATCGCTAAGGCCTCGAATGCATACCCAGTCACACAGCCACACACAGGTCACACATGCTCTGTAATTACTCTGTGGACCTGGCAGCGTTCTCTGGGTCAACTGTTGGCTGCGTCGCTTCCTTCCAGACATGCACATGCTGTATACACACATACACACCCACACACACATACACAGCTCACATGGGTACCCAAACACATGAACAAGTATACACACGCACGTACATGCATGAATGCACACACAAACACACTAACGAGCAGAAGGGAGACCCCAATAAGGGTTGTCACAAATGAGGTGGCACTTGAAGCTGTTACCTGGGACCAGGACACCTGGTTTAATTTTCAGCCCAGCTCATCAACTCACTGTGCCGCCTTCAGCAAGATCTGCAACCTTTCTGGTCAAATGTAAAACACTGGAGGAGTTCCTGTCGTGGCTCAGTGGTTAACGAACCCAACTAGTATCCATGAGGATGCGGGTTCGATCCCCGGCCTTGCTCAGTGGGTTAAGGATCTGGCGTTGCCATCAGCTGTGGTGTAGGTTGCAGACACGGCTGGCATCTGGTGTTGCTGTGGCTGTGGTGTAGGCCAGCGGCTGTAGCTCCAATTCGACCCCTAGCCTGGGAACCTCCATACACCTCAGGTACGGCCCTAAAAAGACAAAAAAAAATGTAAAACGCTGGAGGTAATTTCTTTTATGCTCCTATCCAGGGTCTGAGATTGAGACCAAGGACATGTCCTAGAGAGGTCATCAGAACCAATGACAAACTCATCTCATCTGCTGTTCCAGTGCAGCAGTCACCTCCCACAATCCTCCTCTTTCAACATTAAGTACCTACCGTACAACCCACTAGGTACTGTACAACCCACCAGATGCTGTACAACCTACCAGCTACTGTACAATCTATCAGGTTCTGTAAAATCGATCAGGTACTGTACAACCCACCAGGTTCTGTACAATCTATCAGGTACTGTACAACCCACAAGGTACTGTACAACCCGCCAGGGACTACACAACCCGCCAGGTACTGGCACAACCCACCAGGTACTATACAACCCGCCAGGGACTACACAACCCGCCAGGTACTGTATAACCCACCAGGGACTACACAACCCGCCAGGGACTACACAACCCGCCAGGGACTACACAACCCGCCAGGTACTACACAACCCGCCAGGGACTACACAACCCGCCAGGTACTGGCACAACCCACCAGGTACTATACAACCCGCCAGGGACTACACAACCCACCAGGTACTATACACCCCACCAGGTAACTGTACAACCCGCTAGGGACTACACAACCCGTCAGGTACTGTATAACCCGCCAGGGACTACACAACCCGCCAGGGATTACACAACCCGCCAGGGACTACACATCCCGCCAGGTACTACACAACCCGCCAGGTACTGGCACAACCCGCCAGGTAGTGCACGGCCCACCAGACAGGCAAACACAGGCCAGCTATGCTCCTGCCTCCTAGGAGGACCTCAGAGTCTAGCTGGAAACAAGTCACACACACAACAGCTGAACAACCACAAGAGGCCTCATGCTTTGGTGCCAAAATAAATCATCCACACAGTAAATGCAGGCATTCCGGGGAGCGAAGGTGCAGGAGGAACACCCTGGGAAAGCCTTGGTCGGGAGGCAGCACTCGCTCTCTGAAGGTGGGGGGGCTCTTCCCGGGCGTCGCGGGGTGGAGCGCAGGCGGTGAGCCGTGTCTGGGGAAACGGAGGGGCCCGCGGGGCCGCGGCTACGGCTGCGGCGTGAGGTAGGACACCTGACGAGGTGTCTTGACCACCGAGGAGCCTGAGGGCCATAGTAGCTGCTCAAGACGTTGGAATTAAAACACCAGATGAAGCCCTCAGTCCACCAGACACCTCCCCCGGTTTACCCAGCTGCCTCCTCTGGCTGGCTGCCCAGGTAGGTCACCCAAGCATGGAGCCAGGCCCTGGGCACTGCCAAATGTATCCCAGTGGCCCCGATCTGTGTGGCCAACTCGGGTGGCTGGAGGAGTTGGAAGGAAGGACGTTCTGACTGGCAGGTGAGGGGCATTTGGGGGTCAGCGGCTGCTTAGAAGGCGAGACGCTCTCAGCCCATGTGTGGATTCTTTCCAAAGGCAGGTCCGAGGAGCAAAGCCAGGGTCAGCGGGCAGGGCCGAGAGCCAGCTGTCCAAAGAGCAGGGGACTGTGGTGGCAAGGAGCCCACTGCTCCGGCTGATCGCGAGTAAGACTCTGCTCTCCAGACTGTCGGTGGAGCACTGCCACCGGACCTAGCAAGTGGGGTCACAGAGAGCTAGGACCTCTGGTCCCTCCAGCAGGAGCACAGTGCAAGTGGCAGGGAAGGGGTCACGGTCAGGACAGATAAACCGCAGGCTCAGACCCCTCCCTGGCCAAGTGGATCTCCCGCGCTCTGCTCCCAAGTCCAGTCTGCCACAAAGTCACGGTCAGTGAGCCTTCCTCCCTGTCACTGTGCCATTCGTCCAGCTGCCCATCCTGGGGCTGGATAAAGATGGTGAGCCCAGGTTACACTGGTGCGACGCTCTGTGGGCTCCCGGGGTCACCGTGCATCTCCGGGGAGAGCCAGGAAGCGGGACCCAAGCCCGTCTTACTCTGACTCCAATAATACTAGGCAGTCAAGATCTGAACCCAACGCGACGGACAGCTAGAGGCCTGTGAATGCAAACACGCATGTGTATAGACTGAACACGTGATGGGCCTTCTAAGGTATATATAAAAGCACATTTCACATGACCGTAGATGCACAAATACAGAGTGAGTCTGCGGAATTCCCATTGTGATGCAGTGGGTTAAGAATCTAATTGCAGTTGCTCGGGTCATTTTGGAGGTGTGGGTTCAATCCCCAGCTTGGTGTAATGGGTTGAAGGATCGGCACTGCCTCAGCTGCGGTGTAGGTTGTGCAGATTCAGCCCCTGGCCCAGAAACTTCCATACGCCGTGGGTGCGGCCATAAAATGTTTGAAAATAAAAATAATTCAAAAAGAATGAGCTTGAAAGTATGGCTGAGATACACATACAATGGCTGAATTTTATGGCATGTAAGTTATAAATCAAAAAAAGCTGCCAAAATAAAAATTAATCAAATGGTTGCTTTGTTTTGTTTTTTAGGACCGGACCCGCGGCATATGGAGGTTCCCAGGCCAGTGGTTGAATCAGAGCTGCAGCTGCCAGCCTACACCACAGCCACATCAACGCGGGATCCGAGCCACATCTGCAACCTACACCACAGCTCACGGCAACACCAGATCCTTAACCCACTGAGCGAGGCCAGGGATCGAACCTGCATCCTCACAGATCCTAGTTGGATTCATTAACCACTGAGCCACAAGGGGAACTCCTCAAAATTTTTGTTTCGTTTTGTTTTGTTTTTTGAGTAACTGAAAGCACTATTGCTTTTGGTGTTGTATTTACTTAATCAGTGAATCCTTAAAGTGCAACGACTGCTGTGTGGAGGAGTGGTGTCCTCACCATTTCCTGATGTTATCGACAAGGGGCTTGTGCTCACGGATACACACAGACACACACACTCGGAGGCGCTGGTAAAAAGGAGGGCCTGGCACTCTCCCCCCAGCCTGCCCCTTCTCTCCTCACTGCACACATTTAGGGCCAGTGCCTAGTCCCTTCCGAGGACCCAGTGGCCCCCATGATCCATGGGGAAAAAAAGCCCTCCTCCCCCAGACTGCCAGGTCTGTCCAAGTTACTAAATCGGAGGCTGGGAATGTTCTGCAAACGCAGGACAAGGACGCAGAGACACAATCTTAGCAACACGGTTGCCCCAGGGACCAGAGCCGTGATCACGGCCACTGCAGCTGCAAAAGGACAGGGAGGGAGCCAGCTTTTGCTAGTGCCCTCCTTGGGCGCTGCACGGCTAATACTTTCCTCCCAGGGTTTCACTGCCTCCCTGCTCGCAAACCAAACAAGGGAGGGACATGAGCCTCTTTGACGGCCAAGGAAACGGAGGCTCCAAGGTGTGGTGACTCGACGGAGGCCACCCCGCTGGCTTAGCAAAGCGCAGAGCAAGGGCCATCTGCTCTTTCCTCCACATCTCACCGCACCGCCGGCCCCGCCACACACGCAGAGAGCAGATGCACACAAGCCTGGCGGTCAGGTACCAGCCCCCCCTTGGCTGCCATGAAGCCCCTTCTCGAGTCTAGGTTGCAACCTCCCTCCTGTTCACAGATGTCAAGGTCCAGTGCGGGCTTCTGTGAGTAGAGGCCAGGCAGCCTGAGCTTCTCCCACCCAGAGGCCCCCCCGGCTCGTCTCCCGGCTGACGCCACCTGGAAATCTCCCATCTCCTGTTTCCCAGTCCCGCCCCTGCCCTCTCAGCCTGTCACCTTGGAGTAATGGGGCCCCAGGTCAGCTGCTCCATAATCCCAGCACCAGGACTGGGTACCTCCATCCATTAACCCTTAAAATACCCACAATGCACCCAGCACTGCTAAGAGGCGAGGCTGAATCTGAATGCAGGAGGCCTGCCAACTGGGAGAACTTCTGCCTGGGTGACCTCAGGCAAGTCCCTTAACCTTGCTGATGCCCAGTGGCCTCTTCTGTTAAACAAGGTACCATCACCCTGCGGCCAGGCTGCTCTACAGAAGCCAGGAGTTAAAGCCTGTGAAAAAACCCAGGGCAGCTTCTGCTCAGGTGGTTGCGCCGCCGGCACTGACAGTGGCAACTGTTGTCACACGTGGCGGGGCAGAGTGCCTGCAGAGCCGCAGTTGAACACCACGTGGGGGCAGACACCGGGAGGGGCTCAGGAGCTCAGACCAGCTGAGGTCAGTGGGCCAGTGGGGAGAAGGCGGTGGGAGGTGTCCCCTGCTGGGGCAGGGTGAGCAAAGGAGCAGAGGGAGGAAGGTGCAGGGAATACGGCCGGGAGCAAGAATCAAGGGTCTACCCGGGTCAGACGGTGGGAGGGGCCGCTGGGAAGCAAGGCCGCCAGGTGGGCGGGGCCCCGCAGCCGGGCTTTGACTCCGCCCCACGACGCAGGCTCTGCCTGTGATGCTGCCATTGAGGCTTCTGGGTGTGTGGGAGGGGAGAGATGTGCAAAGTGGTGTATTAAGAAGATTAATCCGCTGCAGTGGTGGCAGCGTGCGGATGGCCTGGAGAGACGAGGAGACAGAGACCAATTAGAGGATACTGCAGCGGTCCAGGCAGGAGGCCCGTGAGCTGGCTCTGGCCGACGGGGATGCGCCTTTTGCAGGGAAAGCGCGAGGCCAGAACAAACCAGGCCAGAGCTGAGGGGAGGCCTGTGTGAGTCACAGCTGCCCTGCCAAGGGCCCCTCTTAGCCCCCACCTCCTCAGCTGCCACCTGTTCCACTGACCCTAAAATCTCGGCTCCCCAGTTCTGACTCCTCAGCTCACCTCACGTCTGCTTTTGATAGTCGTGCCAGCTGCTCCCACACACGCAAAAGAGGTGGTCCAGAGAATTCCCTGGAGGCCCGATGGTTAAGGATTCGGTGTCACCCATGTGGCTCGGGTTTGGTTCCTAGCCCAGGAACTTCCACATGCCATGGGCATGGCCAAAAAAAAAAAAAAAAGAGAGAGAGAGGAAGAGAGATGGTCCAGATGGGCCACTGTGATGGGATAAGGATCACTGGGTCAGTGGGAGCTCCCTCTGTCTCCCCCTCCAAAGAGAAGTCAGGGGACACCTGGAGCACCACGAGGTTTCCAGGAGACCCCACAGGCTCATGACCTTGCTCTTTTCAACCCCCCTGGAATCATTCCAGCTTGGCACTTGGCCTCTCTCAGCATATGTTTTCTAGACCCTCATGCCCACCAGTGCCTCTCAGCCCCTCGCCATGGTCTCCTGCCGGCTGCCCAGAGCCACCCTGAGAAACACACAAGCTAAGTAGGCACAGGGCACCCAAAGTGCTCACTCAGCCCGGAGACAGTCACCCCAAAGCTTCTGGGACTTAACATTTCAGAGCTTCAGCCCCTGCCCATCGCCCGCTTACACACGCTCTCAGCAGGTGGACCTTTTTTTTTTTTGTCTTTTTGCCTTTAATCTAGGGCCGCACCCGTGGCATCTGGAGGTTCCCAGGCTAGGGGTCCAATCAGAGCTATAGCTGCCGGCCTTCGCCACAGCCACAGCAATGCGGGATCCAAGCCGCGTCTGCAACCTACACCACAGCTCACGGCAACGCCGGATCCTTAATCCACTGAGCAAGGCCAGGGATCAAACCAGCAACCTCACGGTTCTTAGTTGGAGGTTCTTAGTTGGATTCGTTAACCACTGAGCCACTAAGGGAACTCCCAGCAGGTGGACCATTTAAAAGGGCTCCTCTCGCTCCAGCCCAGGTAAGTCCCCGCCCCCTCTGCGTCTCCGATGCGGCTGCTGAATTGCTGAGCATTGCTAGAGTCACGAACCTGTGCTGACTGGACAGGGGAATAACCCGCTGGGGCCCCAGGGCTGCTCTGTGCCGTATCCTCCACGGCTGGATCTCCATCTCTCTCACCCCCAGGAGCTGCCTCACACCTCTCCCTCTCCTTGGTCCCCAGCCCCACTCCCAACCTGGCCTCCTGCTTCAGGGGGCTTGGTTTCCACTCCCCAAACAGCTCTGCGTCCTACAACCACTCATCTCTCTCCCCTCCTGGAAGGGAGCCAGCCCCTCCTCCGCCTGCACTTCCCACTCGCCACCAGCCCCCAGGTAGCCTCGGGCTCCATTTCATTCCATCAGTCGTCCCGGTTTTCCTCATTTCCCCAATATGCCTTCCATGCCTAAAAGCAGAAACCTTCGAATGAATCCAGGACCCCGGATTCACTGTTCGCCCCTGGACCCCCGGCCCCACCACTCCAGCTCTCTCCAAGGACCCTCTTGCCAGCTCTCCTCTTAGTGGATGCCAGGGCAGTGCCTGAGCCTGCTGCCAGCCCCTCCTGCCAGATGGCCACCTCCTTTCACTTCCCTGACCCTGTGGCGGCCACCTCCTGCCCTCCTAGGGTGTCTCTCCGGCTGCCTTCCTCCCCTCAGGCCAACATTCCTCGGAGTACTCCGGTCCGAGCCCTTCCTCCCCTTGGCTCCCTGCTCCTCCATCTCCCGCACTCCCACCTCCCCAGCTGTCACTGGGGTGTAGACCACACAAAACAATCTCCCTCCAAGCCTTGGCTCCTCACCCAGAGAGCCAACCTTCCTGATAGCCTTCCCGCGGTGGCCCTCGGCCAGCTCCAATGTGGCACGTCCAAGACAAAGCTTCTCGCCTCCTCTCTAAACCTGCACCTTTCCCGATTTCTCGGCTCCATCCCTCTGCAGGATGCTGCCTTGGAACCCAGGAGTTACCTAGGATCCACACTTGCCCTTCATCCCTCCAGCAGCCCGCAAGCCCTGCCAATGGAATGGCTGTGCCCCCATCCATGTATTCCCCCCCACACCATAATTGGGGTCCCCATCTCCTCTGATCTGATGACAGAAATAGCCTCCGGGTCCCTCTCCCAACGCAGCCCACACCTACCGGAAGCTCCCGCTTGGCTTCAACGGCGCTGGACCTACATCACTCCTGCTCAGACAACTCTGAGCAGGGGCGGGGCGGGAGAGGCGGCACGGCTGTCCTCCGGAGTGGCCCGTGCCTCCCCGTGCATTCCCAGGCCACGCTGTGGGAATTCACCCCAATCCGTCCGGCAGACCTCTCTGCTCTTGGCCCCAGAGGCCGATCCCACTTATCTTTCAAGGACACCCTCAAAAGCCACCTCCTTGGAATTCCCATCCTGGCACCACGGAAATGAATCCGACTAGGAACCACGAGGTTGCGGGTTTGATCCCTGGTCTCGCTCAGTGAGTCAAGGATCCGGCGTTGCCGTGAGCTGTAGTGTAGGTCGCAGATGTGGCTCGGATCCTGCGTTGTTGTGGCTCTGGAGTAGGCCGCCAGCTGCAGCCCCGTTTGGACCCCTAACCTGGGAACCTCCATATGCCGTGATGCGGCCTTAAAAACCAAAAAAAAAAAAAAAAAAAAAAGGCACCTCCTTCACGAAGCCCTCCAAATGCCCCCATCTGGGCATAAGCATCTCTCCTCTGTCCTCAGTAAGATGACTTTTCTGCTGGAACTGAAGTCTCTAGGGTGCTCCTGGCACTGCCCCCACCCGTTCTATTATTCTGCCCTCAGGTGCTGTGCAGAGCAGGTGCTCCCCGTTTACTGAACTGGGGGAGCCAGAGCCAGAGGATATCTGCAGGAAGGGGATCACGACTTTAACCAGCTGGCTCCAAAACAGCATCCTTCTCCCCACCCCCCCGCCCCACATCTGGAGAACCTTTGAAAGTCTGGGGCCAGGGCGACTGTAAAAAGATCGTTCCCCCAAGCCTCGCTCGGCCCCCAGCCCCAACTGCTCAGCCAGGGCCCGTCTGTCTGGAGGTCAAGGGCTCCTGGGAGCCCAAGGAACAGGATAGGGTCTGTAAACCCCTGGCCTGGAAGGCCACGTGGGGTATCCATGCAAGTGTCCGTTTTCTGGGGAGGGGGTCCCAGCTTTTGGCAGAATCCAAAAGGAGCCGATGGAGGCCCTCAGAAGTTAAGACCTACCACATCTGGACTCTCCCCCATCCCACCCCACCCCCAGCTTCGCTCGCCTCGAACAGCTGACCTCACTCGCTTATAAATAGAAACCCTCCCTGGACATGTATCTAGAGTGACAGGATGGGCCCGGAGTCTGAGAAACGAGCAGAATCATCACCTGCCCTGTCCTCTCCTGGCCTGAAAGGTGGTCTTTTCTGGACACACACACCCCCCCCTCTGTTTTCTGCAGCCCGGGAGACCCCTCCCCACCTCCACACACACTCTTGTCCCTTGTCCAGAACAGGAGGTTAGACCCCGCCCTCAGCAACCCAGATCCAGGAAGGGGATGATTAGGGATCTCCTGTTATTGAGATCCTCTGCCCCAACCCCTCCCCTCCTCCCGGAGGGGCCTTGCCCCCGCACACACCCAGGCAGAGACGGGTTCCAGGAGACAGCCTCTCTTCTGGGTTCCTACAACATGCTGGACGTTCCACAGGCACCGTGTCTGCCAACACCCTCCTGCCCCAATCTGCACGAGCCCCAGTGCTCCCACCCCAGGCAGGAACCTGGGTATCATTCTTGGAGCATCTCAGACCTCCCTGAAAATAGCCACTTGGTGTTTGAGTTCTACAGATTCAGCCACCTGCTAGCTCTCCCCAGACCTCTTGTCTCCATTTCCAGGGACAGGGATGTATAAACTGCCCAAAGCACTGCAGTAGCCCTCTGCTTGGCCTCCCTGCCTCCTGCCTCTCTCTCCCGTCGACTCTCTTTTCTTTTTTTTTTTTGTCTTTTTGCCTTTATCTAGAACCGCACTTGCGGCATATGGAGGTTCCCAGGCTAGGGGTCTAATGGGAGCTGTAGCCGCCGGCCTTCGCCACAGCTACAGCAACGCGGGATCCAAGCCGTGTCTGCAACCTACACCACAGCTCACGGCAACACCGGATCCTTAACCCACTGAGCAAGGCCAGGGATCGAACCCACAACCTCACGGTTCTTAGTCAGTTTCGTTAACCACTGAGCCACGAAGGGAACTCCCCGTCGACTCTCTTTTGATAGAGCACAAACCTGCCCGTAGCATCAACTTGCTTAAAACCTTTGTTGGGAACCTACCACCTTCAGGATAAAATCCAAACTCCTTCTTAGACCTCTCAGGACCTGGCCCTGAGTTTTTTCCACTTATCTCTTTGTACCTGCCCTTCCCAGCCTCCACCCAGTGCCCCATTCATTCTGAACGCCTTAGAAATCTCTGCGTTTGGGTATCCGGTACCTCTGGCCCTCCCCATGCTGTGCCCTGCCCTCCACCCTTCACTGGCCCTATCTTACTCTTTTTGCAAACTCAGCTCTGAGGTCACATCCTACTGAAGCCCTCCCTGAATCCTTAACAGAGTCGGAGGCTCCTTTGTGCAGCCTTTCCAAGCAAGTACTACATCAGGTACGTGTGGCTGTTTGCTTGGTGAGGTGTTGAGAGGAAGGACAAAGAGCCCCGGCCCCGCGGTGTGTCAGAGCATCTGGCCGTGCACTCCTCTTCCCAACACCACAGGCCGTGACGTCATATCGGCAGCTTGAGCATTTACACCATGGGATTGGCAGACACGACAAAAACCACAAATCAGGACTTTTCTTTTTTTCTTCTTTTGGCCGCGCCCGTGGCATGTGGAAGTTCCCAGGCCAGGGATCAAAACCAAGCTACAGCAGTGACAATGCTGGTTCCTTAACCAGCTGTGCCACCAGGGAACTCCTGGACGTCTTTTCTTTTTAAAGGGCTGGTTGTTAAACATTTATCAGCATGCCACTGCTTAGGCCCAGTTCCGATGCACAGAGTATGTGTGTGGAATGGATGGATGGATGGATGGTTCGTTCTCATATTCTTTGTTCCCTATACTGCCCCCTAGTGGATGGGACACACTTGCCCCACCCCCATCAGATCACACTTCGTGGTCTTTTCTTTTTTTCTTTTTAGGGCTGCACCAGCGGCATATGGAAGTTCCCAAGCTAGGGGCTGAGGCAGAGCTGCTGCTGCCGGCCTATGCCACAGGCACAGCAACGCCCGATCCAAGCCACATCTGTGACCTACACCACAGCCTGATGCAGCGCCAGATCCTTAACCCACTGAGCAAGGCCAGGGATCGAACCTGCATCCTCATGGATACTAGCCAGGTTCTTAACCCACTGCGTCACAACGGGAACTCATTGTATCATATTCTTGCTCCCTCTTCAGAGTCCTGTGTCCTTGTCCACCTCACCAGTCTCTCTGGACAAACCAGCCCTGTCACTTCTCTGCCAACTGGTGGGTTAAAGGGGTCGGGAGAGCAAGAGAGTGTGGACAGCACGGGGCCTCCCCTTGGGCAGGGCGGGGTCTGATAAAATGGGTGCTTCCACAGTCAAGAGGCTGGTGGAGAGGGGCAGAAGGGGTACCACTGTCCCCGGCAGGAAAGCCGAATGATGGGGAGGGTAGGTGACAGTGGGAGAGGACAGACCTGGAAAGGGCTGCAGCAAAACGGGCTGGAAAAGAGAGCTAGGCTCCTCCGCCAGGGGAGCACTAGCCACACCTTCTCCAGGGTCCCCCAATCTGATCAATACGAGGATCGATGGCTACAATTGCCTCATTACGGGCACTGGAGGGAAACCAGGAGCCTCTGTCAGCATCTGCGGACGCGCTTCCTCTCTCTGGGCTCCCTTGCAACCGGCTTCTCCTCTCGCCTTCATCTGAGGCTCCTCATCCCTGCTCCGTCTGTCCTCGTTTGCATCTGGGTCTTTGTCTGTCTTTGGCTCGTTCTCTGTATGTGTCTCTGTCACCCCTAAACTTCTGCATCTCCTCCCCCGGAGTCTCCGTCTCCCCCTCTATATCCCCGACCCTCTCATCTTTGTGTCTCTGCCTTCCTTATATCTCTCTCCGTCTGGGTCTCCGCCTTGCTCTCTGTGCCCCGTCTCTGTCTCTCCTTTTCTCCGTCTCCCTCTGTGTCTCCATACCCCCTCCCTTCTGTGTCTCTGACTTTCCAGGTCTCCTCACACCCTTCCCTCCCCCCCTCCCCGAGCCTGCTCAGGTTCCAGGACCCAGATGGCAGGACGTTCACGCCGCAGTGCCTGCAAGCACAGGGCCATGGCTGCCTCTGGGATTTGCTACCACCCCAGGTCCTGAGCCTGCCAGACAGCAGTCAGCCATCTATCTGCCTAGCCTGCTGGGGACTCCCACTCACCCCTATGGGGCCCTCAGCCTCCAGGGACAAACCCCTCCCTGGAGCAGACACTGTGCCACCACTGAGGGGGGACCCCCCTAGTGCTGAGGGCTTGGGGAGCTGTCCCCCGCTTTCCTGAGAAACTTGGATAAGATGCTGCAAGTACCGCTGACTGACTGCGTTTACTTCTTCCCCAAGGGGTTGTCCTTTTTGATGTCTAACTGAAAGCCCTCTCGCTGCAGCTTCATCTGCCCTCTGTCTCTGTGACTCAGCTTCTTTCCAGCACAAAGTCTCCACCAGCAGCAGCTGAGGAGGTGGCCCCCCCACCGCCGGAGGGGCATCTGATCAAAGCCAGAACTGGGGTAAGGGGGAGAAGGCTCGGATTCAGGCTTGGGAGCCCCGGAATGGGAGATTAGGAGCTGCCACCACCACCTGGGTCCCAGCGACAAAAAAGGCTTCCCCCGCCCTCCTGGCAGAGCGTACGTAGCACCTCTCCCCAGGAGAGTGACTGAGCAGGCGTGAGCACACACACCTACGCCCTAGGCGCCCAGACACAACACGCCCACCAAAGTGCCATTTGCCCCACCTGCTGACACTGCTACTCTGCCTCCGCCTCACCTCCAAAGGAAAGGAAGGGGGTGTAGACAGCCAGGTGGGGGTCACTGAGGCAAGAGCAAGGGGCATCAACATGGTGAGATGGTGGCGGGAGAGGGGCTGGGGCGCACCTGGCTCCACAGGGTAGTGGGAGCAGGAGCTAAGTGCTGAGCTGGGGGGACAGTAAAGGGGCTTCAGATCCCGCTTAAAAGTGGACATCTCATGTTTGCTCCAGCCACAGCTTGGATCTAGGACCGCCAGCCTGGATCCAGAGCCTCTCCTTCCTCCTTCCCCCAACGGGGTCACCCCACCCCACCCCCGTGGGCTCGCCCATTGGTGCTCGGGCCCCGCCCCGTGGTTGCCCCGCCCCTTCCACACCACGTGAGCCTTCGCCCCCCCACACACACACCTCTGCCCCCCTCCCCGCCACACACACACACACACACACACACACACACACACACACACACACACGCCTCTACGGGTGGGGTGGCGGGTGGCGGTGGGCGGAGGTGGGGGCGGCGGGTGGGGCAGTCCACACCGGGTAAGATCAGATTCCGGCAGCCCTGACCCCTCCCGAGCCCCAGAGCAGCGAGAACACTCAGCAAAGAAGAGCACAGAAGGGCCTCTGAACTGCAGCAGCACCTGCCTGCTGGCCTCCGTTCTTTCCCGAGAACCCCGCCAAGGGGGTGACCTGGAAGGCCACCCTGGGGGGAAGGGCTGCCTTCTGGAAGGAGCCCTGTGGGGGTGCAGGCACAGCCGGTTGTGAGGCCCCGTGGCGCCTGCTCCCACCTCCAGTCAGTGTGGGGGTGGGGATCCGTGGGGTTCCCCAGGCCACCCCTTCCGTCCTTGCACAGCTCTGAGAGCGACAACCGGCCTCCTCCCCCTCCTCCCAGATCGCATTGCTTGCAGCCACCGGCCCCACAAAACAAGCCGGCTCCCTCTTCCACATGACAGCCCTTCAAATATTTGAAGACAGCTCGCCTGTCCCTGCTGAGCCTCCTCTTCTCCTGCCTAAACATTCTGGTTCTTAGAACGATTCCTCAAACGCGATGGTTTCAAGTCCCCTCACCATGCTGGGAGCTCTCCTCCACCGTCGCCCGCCCTCCCCGCGCAGCAAGGCTCCCAGAACAGAGGCCGAGAGCAGATGGCCTCCCTCCCTCCGCTACCCAGGTGCAGGCTCCAGCCCTCCACTCCTCGCCCCTACCTGCCTCCAATCAGTCACGCCCCTAATTACTGAGTCCGGTGAATGGGGCTGGGGGGGCGGGGACAGCCCACCCGCTGTATTTGACTTGTCCTTCCGCAAAGGCCTTGCCCACATCTGATGCTTGCCACTCATTTACCTCCTTTAAAGCCCACCTCCTCCCAGAAGCCTTCCCAGATGAAACGCATCCAGTTCAGACCCCGCCCCTGCCCTGAGCAACCTCTGCACGCAGAGACTGAGTGACACTCACTGACTTTCATTCACCAAAGAGCCCCCACGTGTTGGCGGCGCGGGGGGGGGGGGGGGGGGGGGGGGGGTGGGGGGGGTGGGGTGGTGCACACGTGAGGGTGCAGGGCTTGCCCGTACCCCTACCTGCTCGTGGTACTCGATGCCCATGCTGAGTGTGTTGACCAGGATGGCGATCATGATTCCCCGACCAAAGTACTTGCTGTCCACAATCTTCCGGAAGGTGTCGCAGATCAGTCTCCAGAAGGCCAGCACAGAGTTGGGCTCCACGTCCAGCCCCAGGCTCTGTCGACGCCGACTGTGGGGGTCCCGGAGGTCGCCGTGCTGGGCGTCCTGTGTGAACTCATAAACCGCCTCGCTCTCTGAGTCAGGCATATCGTGGCTGGCGAGCTCCGCCTCCCCTGCCCCAGCCCGGGCACAGTAGGGACAGCTGTCGGGGCCACAGGCTCCACTGTCTGCCTTCAAGCAAGGGCTGGAGATCTTGCAAGAACTTTGGCAGGTGCCTGGGACAGGAAGGTAGAGGTTAGAGGCGCCAGATTTTCCTCTTTGGGGGCGGCCCTTCCCTCAGAGTGGGTATAAAATGAGGGGGAAGTTTGAGGTTCTTTCAGTGATGGGGTGCTAGGCATTTGGTGGGCATTGGTGCTGAATGACTTGCAAGATGGACAATCCTGAGCAACAGAATGTCCCCAAATGCCAGTAGCATCCCACTAACAGTTGTTTTGGGGTGCAGACCGGTGGCCCTGAGGTCCTCTGAGGTCCTGGGCAGCTCCTATGTCCTAGAAGGACCATCTTTCCTTCCCAGGGAAGCCAGCCCTGCATCAACACTGCTCTGAGTAGCATCTTATGCACACCCACAAACGTGTATTCGTGTACATTCTCATACCAGACACATACCCACTGCACTAGACACATACTCGCATACGCAAGCGTACTGTGTTTATATACATACTATTTGTGAGTCATATATACATGTACAGCCAAACACGAGCGTGCATAGACCCATGCCAGGCACATGCACACGTGGGCGTGCATGCACGCAAGAGACGAGCACCATCTCGTGTGCGTGCACATGCACCTACATGCCTCAGACACGTGTGTACACAGGTGCACATGAACACCAGACACGGGCATGCAGACATGCACACACACACCCGACTGGCACGTGAGCACGCACGCAGTGACCTATCCCAAGACATCAAAGCCCTTTTAAACCCAGCTTTGACCGTAGAGTGAGAGCTGAAAGGAACCTCAGATACCACCCAGGGAAAGCTTGGATGTGAAGACACCCAGCTCAGGGCCTGGCCCTTTGGAGGCATCCAACGTTTTCCTTCCAGATGCATACAGGAGGGGGTCAGTGAGCAGCACCGACATCTTCTGTGATTGTCCCAGCCCTGCCTTCTACACAGAAGGAAGCAGAACCGTGCATGCAGTTGGCTGGCGCCCCGTGGCAGGGTAATGGAAGAGCTGGCACAAGAACCCCTCCCTCCGTCCTGTGACGGCAACTTCCTGTCCCAGCCCACATTCCCACACAACATCCCACAAATATCCCACTTCTCCCCCGTGCCACATCCTTCCTGAAACACAGAAGCCCGGGGCTTCAGTTACAGTGAGTCTGTGTGTGGAGGAGGCTGCACCGCCCCTGCCCGACTCGGGGAGCCCACAAGTGCGAGCGTCTGCCTTCCCCACGATGCTGCGTGTTCCACCCACCAGCCTCGTAGCCCCTGAGGACTTGCTACACCAAGCCCCATTCTCTCAAGTGAACCTCATGTTTACAAGAGTCCTCTTAGGAGTTCCTGTCTGGGTGGCGGAGTGGAAACGAATCCAACTAGAAACCACGAGGTTGCGATTGGGTTGGGGACCTTGTGTTGCCGTGAGCTGCGGTGTATGCAAGGTCGCAAACTCGGCTGAGATCCTGCGATGCTGTAGCTGTGGCGCAGGCCGGCAGCTGTAGCTCTGATTCGACCCCTAGCGTGGGAACCTCCATATGCCGCGGGTGCGGCCCTAAAAAAAAGCTTAAAAAAAGAGTCCCCTTAGCTTGGGACACGATGCTCCACACAGTCATAGACCATTTTCCTTCTGATCAGTGGCACAGCCATAGGCAAGTCATACGACCTCTCCAAGCCTCCTTCTTCTCATCAGTAAAGTGAGGACAATAAGATTAGCACGTAAACTGATGAGAGGATCCAATGGGGTTTTGCCTGTGAAGCCTGCAACAAGCACACAGCAATCCATCAACAACCGCTAGTGTTACTACAGGCAGCATAGAGCACAGCACGTAATAGGTACTCATTACATGACAGCCGGTGTTATTATTTCGGTGTAGGAATTCCGATTCCCATTTTAACAGATGAGAGAATTAGGACTCTAAGAAGCAGTACAACTGGTTGAAGGTCCCAAGGCCGAGAGTGGCAGGATGGGAATCCGAGCCCTGTCCTCCTGATTCCAGAACCCCCAGCCCTTCCCAGGATGGGACATTTATCCAAGCCCTGGGCAAGGGGCACCAACACACCCCCGACCCAGATTTCTCACCTGTACTCTGTGTCTCCAGCAGCTTCTGCATAGAGCTGTAGGGCCCAGACGGGATGTTGAGACTGGTGAGGGTGGGGGGCCCAGAGGTGGGGGCCACCTCCATTAGTGCCTTCTCTTTCAGCATCTCTGGTGGGGGGCTGGCGTGCGCCGTGGGGTACACCTTCCCACGGCCCACAGCCCTGCTCGATGCCTCGGATGGTGACCTGGGAGGGGGCGCCTGGCGGCAGACTGGCTCCAAGTGGCAGTCAGCATGGTAGAAGCTGTGCACGGACTCTGCCCCCCCTGGTGGGCCCCTGGAGAGGGCGGGGGTTGAGGGTGGTGGCAGCATGAGCCGGCGGGACCCGTCAGCATCCCTGTCCTGGATCTGCGGGTCGGCCCGGGGGGCCCTCAGAGTCCCGTTGCCCAGGTGGTAGTGGTGGTGGTGGTGGTGGTGGTGGTGGTGGTGCGCCAGGTGGTGGACGGACGGACGGCGGTGGGAGCGGGAGCAGCTGCCGCTAGGCTGGGGCTCCTGGCCCCCCCGGGGCGCTGGGCTGCTAAGCAGCCCGGCCCGCACGCCCACTGCCCGGGAAACCTGGGCCAGCCTTCGGGCTGCTTTACGGAGGATGTACACCAGGTACTTGAGCAGCTCCTCGTAGCAGCTGCCCGGCTCAGAGAAGCTGGCCAGGGTGCTGGCGTTGGAAAGGAACCGCACACGCTGCTCCCGCATCAGCTGGCTTTCCCGCTGCTTAGTCTCCGAAAACTGCGTGGCGATCACCACCAGGCACAGGTTGATCATGAAGAAGGAGCCCACCTGTTGGGATGGGGACAGAAAGAGGAGACAGCCTGAAGGAAAGGGAATCGCAGCGCCAGCTGCCGAATAGCAAGCGCTTCTTATGTGCCAGGTGCTGGGCTTAGTAACTGCCCAAGCGTCATCCTGTTTTATTCTCACATAGCCTCAAGAGGTGACACTTTTACTGTCTCCATCCGACAAGTGAGGAGGGGCTCAAGAGGTCGAGGAATCTGGCCGCGATCGTTCAGCTAATGCAGAGCGAAGCTGAGATTTGAACCAACCTCTATGGAATTCCAAGGCATTGCTGTTGATCATGAGGTTATCCTGCAAGGGTGTCTCCCAAACTGCCTGCGCCTAAACACGCCCATCCTCAGGGATTCTGAGCACCCTCCCCAATTCCCATCAGGAGTAGAGAGGGCTGTGGAAATGAAGGCTCTCTTGGGGACATGGGGTTTTCACACTGGTTTGAGCTTTTAAAATCTTGGCAGAAACATTGTTCACAAAACTCTTGCTTCTGCTAGTCCCAAGTCTAGCTATGTGACCTTGAGCAAGACCCTTAAGCTTGGGGCCTCAGTATCCTCATGACCAGTGGCCTTGCCTGTTTCTCTTTCCCCAACACTTCTCCCCTCCCCCAGCCGGGTGATGGGCTGACCCCTGAACCCTGAGGACCGGCCAGGCGGCCGCTCTGACTTGGCCACACTCCCCCCACCTCCACCTCCAAGCCTCAGTTTCCCCAGGACTCTGGGGAGGGCGACTGCTTGGACAACAATCCAGAATGAAAGGTAATGAATATTTATGGTGACAAAGCATATTTTTTTTTCTAGATTGTGTCCTAGTAATTATGATAATTAGCTTCACTAGTGTGATTCCAAAGGGCTGTTTGGAAAGATTTTTCATGGCGTGTGGGAGGATAGAAATTCGGGCCCTTACCTCGCTGTCTGCTTCCTTCCCACCCCCTAAACCCAGCGAGAGCCCGAATGGTGAAAAGATCGAATGGTGAAAAGATCGTGCTTCTGCTTCCACTTGCCCTGCTGTGCCAGCCTTGCCACCCAAGTGATGAGGGGGTGGGGGTGGGCAGACAGGAAGGTTACAGAGGTGGGGGAGGGGAGTGAGGAGGGAGCAAGGTGGGGGGGCGGGGAGGCTATTTTCTCTCAGAGACCCCTCTCACTCACCAAGAGGTTTTTATTCTTTTTTTTTCTTTTTCTGTTTCTTTTTTTTTTTTTTTGTCTTTTTGATGTTTTCTAGGGCCACACCCGCGGCATATGGAGGTTCCCAGGCTAGGGGTCTAACAGGAGCTGTAGCTGCCGGCCTTCGGCACAGCCATAGCAACGCAGGATCCGAGCCGTGTCTGCAACCTACACCCCAGCTCACGGCAACACCGGATCCTTAACCCACTGAGCCAGGCCAGGGATCGAACCCGCAGCCTCATGGTTCCTAATCAGATTCATTAACCACTGAGCCACGAAGGGAACTCCCAAGAGGTTCTTATTCTATCTCCACCTCTCTCTGGAGCCTGTCCTAAGTATTGAGGAGGTCTTAATCTTTTTCTCTCAGTATCTGTCCCCCTGTCTGGCTCTGTCATTGGCCTCTTGGTGACATGGAAAAGAGCCGGATTTGGAGTCCATAGCCTGGGGTTGAATTCTCAGCTCCAACCGCTTACTTTGCCCAGTGACCAAGCCTCTAAACCTCAGGGTTCTTGTTTAGAAACGGCAGCAGTCCCTACACCCGCCACCTCGCAGGGGGCTCTGAGGATTAAGCAGGCGGCAGATGTTAAGGCGCACTTCAGGAGTTCCCGTCATGGCTCAGTGGTTAACGAATCCGACTAAGAACTATGAGGTTGCGGGTTCGATCCCTGGCCTCGCTCAGTGGGTTAAGGATTTGGCGTTGCCATGAGCTGTGGTGTAGGTTGCAGACGCGGATCGGATCCCGCATTGCTGTGGCTGTGGCGTAGGCCGGCGGCTACAGCTCCTGTTAGACCCCTAGCCTGGGAACCTCCATATGTCGCGGGTGCGGCCCTAGATTAAAAAAAAAAAAAATTAAGGCAACACTCCACCCAGCTAGGCTAAGCCACAGCACAGGCAAAGCACATGACGGAGTCAGACCAATAAGGAAATGTCAGTTTCCTCATCTGTAAAATGGAGACGGTAACAGGATCTTGAGAATTAAATGCACCAGCGCATAAGGAGTGCTCAGGGCAAGGATGGCTACTTAAGAGAAAGGACTGGCACATAGTAAGTGCTCAATAAATATTAGCTATAAGCAGTAGCAATTAAATTATTAACCATGAACGGTAGTAATTAAAACTAAATTTTGCTACTTTTCCCCCGTCTTCTGTCCTTATAAAGTCTTGAAACTTCTGAACTGAAAGGAACAAGCGATCATGCCGTATTTCTCAACACCGAATGATAGGAATTTGGGGTGCCACAATTCTTTGGAGGACTGTCATTTTGGGGTGTCTATTATCTTCCCCCTTCCCCTCAGCAAAAAAGCCAATGAGTGCTTCCCTAGTCCTCGTAAAAAAACAGGACCGGCTTTTGCCATTTCTGAATGCCCTCCCGGAAAGGCAACATCACCCTGGGTTGAGAAGCACCCATTTTCCTGATGAAGAAACAGATGCCCAGGTTGGGGCTGAGGGCCTCTTGGGGAATGACTTGCCCAGGGTTATCAGTGATAGTGAATGCTGGGCCTTGACCTTGGCTGTCCTCCTGACTATCTCATGACAGGTGCCCTCTGCCCTGTGTCTCTATAGGATTCGTCCTGAGAGCTCGAACTTCAGACCGGGCAAGCCTCCCCCTTCTGTGGACTCCCCCCCCACACACACACACCCATTTTCCCAGGATTCCCCCATCCGCACAGGGGCCGGAGGAATCACTCACGATGATGAGGAGGATGAAGTAGATGAAGTTGTAGAAAGAGTGAGCATCCATCACAAAGTACATGATGTCCACCCAGCCCTCCAGCGTGATGACCTGGGGAGGGTACAGAGGGGCAAGCTGTGTCTGGGCCCCCTAAAGCCCCCCTACCGTCTCACCCAGAGGCCCTGACCTCATCCCAGCCCTGAGAACAAGAGCTCCAAGCCCAGCCCGTGTCCCCTCGCTTGCCTTCTGGGGGTGGGGGGGGGGACCCTAGCCGTGCTCAACGCCGCCCCACCTGGAAGATGGCGATCCAGGCATAGCCGATGTTGTCGAAGTTGATGGCGCCCTTGAAAGGGTTGTGCTCCCCCGCGGAGCAGTTGGTGTAGTACTGGTTCCAGTTGACGCAGGTGGTGTTGCTGGAGCTGTTGTAGGCCTCGTAGTCCAGGCCGCAGGGCGGGCCGCCACCCCCGTCCCCGCGCAGCGTGGGCACACTTCTGCACGAGCGCATGCCGTTCTCGCGAGGCTGGGAGCAGATGAACGGGTTTTCATCCTCGTTCTCGGTCTGGTAGTAGCGCTCCAGGTCCACGCTCAAGGGGCTGTGGAGGGGACAGGGATGAGGCTGGGAGCAGGGTTCTCGGGGCTAGGGCCCAGGAAAGGGAGAGCCGCGTGAATGCACCGAGGGGCAGCACGAGCGCGAGGCAGGGGGCAGGGGTTTGGGGGGTGCGGTTGGGGAGCATTCGGACTGAGGGTGAGACTCAGAGTCGGGATGTGGGAAGGCTACGTCCTGGATCAGTGGTTCCCAGCGTGGCTGCACTTGAGGCTCCCTGAGGAGCTTTTATTTTATTTTATTTTTTTTTGTCTTTTTGATGTTTTCTAGGGCCGCACTCGCGGCACATGGAGGTTCCCAGGCTAGGGGTCCAATCGGAGCTGCAGCTGCCGGCCTTCGCCACAGCCACAGCAACGCGGGATCCGAGCCACGTCTGTAGCCTACACCCCAGCTCATGGCAACGCTGAATCCTTAACCCACTGAGCGAGGCCAGGGATCAAACCCACAACCTCATGGTTCCTAGTCGGATTCGTTAACCACTGAACCACTAAGGGAACTCCTTTTTTCCTGGTCTCTGAGGAGCTTTGAAAAATCCCCACACCCAGGCCGAAGCCCCACACCGATGAAATCAGAATCTGTTCCGGGGCGAGGGGGTGGACACCCAGGCTCCAGGAATTCTTTAAACTCCCCAGGTAGCCCCAGTGTGTTGCCAAGTTTGAGAACCAGACATGTCACTCATCTGAGAACAGATATGTCGCGAGCGACGGGGACTGAGACAGGTCCCAGCCCCACAACCCACTCCCAGGTCACCTCCGGGCCCGTGCACGACTCACAGGCTGAAATTCTCGGGCAGGAAGCATCGGTTACGAAGCAGCCCTGCCCACAGCTGGACGCCAACGATGCCGAAGATGAAGAAGACGAAGAAGCACAGCAGCAGGACGTTGCCCAGCATGGGCAGCGTGTCCAGCAGCAGCGTGACGAGGATGCGCATGCCTGTGGGGGCAGAAGCCACGCTGGGGCCGCCAGGCTGGCCGGGCTAGGCTGGCTGCCACGGGCCTGGCAGCACTCCCAGAGGGGCCCGCTGGGGCCTCTGAGGCTGAGACAGCCCGACTCAAGCGAGAGGGAAACCAACGGACACTGCTAACTCTGCCGCCAGCCCTCACGGTCCCTAACCCCCACCCGCTATCCCCCGTGGCCTGCCCACACCAGTCAGTGCACAGCACCACCAAGGATGGGCAGACCCAAAGCACTCTTCAGCCCCGCACTCTCCCAGCATCATCGCGGCACGGACACCACCCCCAAGATGAGGATGGAGGCTCAGAGAATCGACCTGACTGGCCCAGCATCACAGAGCTGCTAAGCATAGGCGCCAGGGCTTAAACCGGGCTCTCTGCTTCTGAATCTCATTCCGTGTGCATGCACACAGACACACCACACACACATACTCCCCTCCTACTTCCTTCTCCCACCAAACGTGGTCATCTGACCTTTCTAAGTTATAACCGCCGAAGTCACGGGGGAAACATAGGCAGAGAACTCCAGCAGAGACTTTAGTGGGCAGGAATTTCCCTTTGAAGGCCAAGCCCGTATGCCTTGTGCTTCACTGTGGTTCTGAGCCCTCCCCCCCTGAGTCTAGCCTCTGCTTGGCCCAGATCCTCCCATCAGGATCTGAGGAGATACAGGCTGTTTTTTCAGGTGGCCTTCAGTTAACAACCCCTTCCGCAGGGAAAGTCACCACAACCCTGCCCCTAAGATACACTTAGAAATGCTGCCCTCCTGCTCCACTCGAGATCTAGGACCTCTGAACTAGCCCCCAGGCCACCAAGCCCCTGTCCGGCACACAGACCCCTGGTGACTAGTGTCCACCCAAAGTGCCACTCATGGCCCCCCCGCCCTTCTCCAGGGACAAGGCTTCTAAGCTGCTGCTAATTATTCCTCCTTGGTGACTACAGCAGCTCTGCCAGCCTCGTCTTCTCGCTCAGACCCTTTCCCTTCCCCCAGCGCCAGCCCCCTTCAGCTCCTCGGTGCTCCAACTGAGATCAGTTCCTTGGGGTTTGCATTAAGGGAATTACAGCGGTAGCTGGAGGCCTATAAATCTGCCAGCCGTCACCTGGGGCGGGAGAGGAGGGGAGGCACGCCCCTCATCTGGAGCTCCTGTTAACACCAACATACCCCGACGACACACTGAGCAGCCCTGCCCACACACACACACACACACACACACAAGCACACAGCATATGCAGCCAAGGGGGCTATTGCCACATCAGACATAGAGCCTCAGAATCACAATCCTCCCCACCCCAAACTCCACTCCTGAGACCTCGGCAGGGACCACCTGCAGCTAGTGGAGGCTGGGGAGCTGCAAAGGGTCCTGAGCAAAGGCGGGGAGGGGGGCAGGATGAAGGGGGAGCTAGAGCTGCCAAAGCCTGGCTGGCTCAGAAACCAAAGCGGTTTAATTTAGATAATGGTCCCGGCCGTCAGTTGCTGCAGCGGCTTAGGAGGCGGTGGGAAGAGGAAGGGGACACAGGCGGGAGGATGAGGCGAGCGTTCTTTGTCTTGAGAGGAGTCATGCTCAGTGTGGCCAGTGTGGGCTCACCAAGGAGAACCAGACTGCGTGAGAGGCGGTTCCAGCTAGAAAAGGCCATCCCGCTTTGCACCCACTCCTCCTGGCCTGCCAGCCTCTCCACCCTGCTCCCACCCACCCCACCGGAGGGAGAGGTGGTCTAGCTGCAGGGAAGGGGTCGTCTGAGACATCTCCAAGGCTCTGACCGAAAGTGTGGGGGTCCGTTTGGCTCCAGCGACCCAGCTCCCCACTGAGCCCTTCTCTGATGGGGTCTGCCTCCGTATGCCAGGCCTTGATGAAGGCTGTGAATGGCCAGGAGGTAGGGGTGGGGTCTGAGATTTCCATATTTTCTCTTGGGGCTCTCCGTCCAGGGGGCCGAGGGCCGAGGGGTCACTCACTGGGCACCCGGTTAATGGCCCTGAGCGGTCGCAGCACACGGACTGTCCTGACAGCTGAGAAGCTGACGTTCTGCAGGTCCAGCGAATACTCCAGCATCCTGCAGGGAGGGGCCCAAAGGGAGGCCCTTTGAGTCTGAGGCCGCCGTGGGGGTCAAAAGAGGTCAATAAGGAATCCTGCTGCGGCGAGGCAGCACAATGCCCAGCTCCTCCCCCTCTCCCAAGGGACCCTGAAAAGCCAGCTCTCTACCTGGGGGCAAGGCCACCGCCAGGCCAAGGACAGACGCCTTCTTGGAGAACAAGTGGGGGGGGGTGTGGCTGGAGGGGCGGTGGAATTCAGACAAGTACAGGCTGGAGCACTACTGACTGGACACTGCCCCAGACCCTTAGCAGACGGGGGGGCAGAAAGCAGCTCTCTAAATGGGCTGGGGCTGGGGGCTGGGGGCTGGGGCCACGAACTCCGGCCCTGGGGAAAGAACTGATCTTGTCCAACCATCGTGCTCCCACTACAAGCCCAAGCCCTCACCCTGCAATGACGATGAAAAAGTCAAGCCGGTTCCACGTGTCTCCCAGGTAACACTTTTTCCCAAAGATGCCCAAGGCCACCATCTTCACCACCATCTCCACAGCGAAGAAGGCAAAGATGAAGTCATCGAAGGCCTGAGGTGGGGAAGAGAGGATGTTGAAACTGAGAAAAGGTGGGGCCAGGGAGGTGGCGGGGAGGGGGACACTACTAAACCCCACCACCACCATGGGCTCAAGGCCTCTTGTTGTTTTTTTTTTTTTTTTTTGTCTTTTTGCCTTTTCTAGGGCCGCACCCGCGGCATATGGAGGTTCCCAGGCTAGGGGTCCAACAGGAGCTGTAGCCGCCGGCCTTCGCCACAGCCACAGCAACGCAGGATCCGAGCTGCATCTGCAACCTACACCGC
Organism: Catagonus wagneri; assembly: GCA_004024745.2. Taxonomy (NCBI): domain Eukaryota; kingdom Metazoa; phylum Chordata; class Mammalia; order Artiodactyla; family Tayassuidae; genus Catagonus; species Catagonus wagneri. The sequence goes on from PVHT020001179.1 coordinate 8,164,051, forward strand.
AGCTCAAGGCAATGCCAGATCCTTAACCCAATGAGCATGGCTAGGGATCGAACCCGCAACCTCATGGTTCCTAGTCGGATTCATTAACCACTGAGCCACGACGGGAATTCCCAGGCTCAAGGCCTCTTGCAGAGGAGTCTGGGTTATGAAGATCAGGAGCTGTCCGCTCCCCCCAAAACACACACACATACACGCGCGCGCGCTCACCTGCAGGATTCGGCAGCGCTGGGAGTCACAGGCGATGTCTTCACATGGCCGGAACATGCCCAGGGTCACACAGTTGAGAAGGATGACCAACATGCTGATGCGCTCAAACCAGGTACCAGGCGGTCAAGGAAACGGCTGGCCAGGCTGGAGCTGAGCCGGTGGGGGGGCCCCACGTCCTGCCCGAGCGCCTCCCACTGCTTGACCGCCCAACCCCATCTGCGAGGCAGCCAGGTGCACTGGGAGGGCCCTGGCCCACATATCACACTGGCCCGCAGGCCCGGCCCCACCTCCATCATCTCACGTCCCTGGACCCAGCTTCTCATCTGTAAAATAGGAAAAAAGCCACAAATACCCTGACTGTTTGCACAAGCCACTTGGGGGATAAGATCGATCGTGCTTGTGGAAATGCCAGGCACCAAGAGTGTGCCGCTGATTCTGAATCCTTGTCTCCCCACCTCACAGGGAAGATGTGAGAAGCAAATGAGATGATGTATGTGAATGTGTGACACAAACCTAAAGTCGGATTCCGCCCGCCTTACAGTTTACCAAGCACTTGCTTAGCATGCCACACTTGACACGCATCACAGCCCCGTGAAACATCAGGGCTCGATCTGCTTCCCCAGAACCCAAGGAAACTGAGGCCCAGACAGCCGAGGTCATGTGCAGAGGCTCGAATAAGACTGAAGGTTCTAAGCTTCAGAGAGCAGCTCCCACAGCTGCTCAGGCCGCAGGGCAGGGCCTCTCACGACCTCACGGGCACCAGACAGAGGCCGAGGCAGACGAGCACCACAGAACTGGAGCCTCAGGCTGCTTCTTCACCACCAGCCCCCAGCCTCTCAAAGCCCTCTCAGATGGCCTCCGACACATTCACACGTTTAAATCATGAGGACATGCCAGGCCTGCTCTGGACGTAAGCCCTCAGCCTGCGCGGAGCAGGCAGGAGCATGCCACCACCGCACCTTCTCATGGCTTCCAGCCAAGCCCCAGACCACTCAAACAGACTCTGTTTTGCAACAAGGGGGAGAGAGGGGTCTTGCTAAACCCTGAGTCTTTCTACATAGCGGATATCTTTTTCTTTTTTTTTTTCTGTCTTTTTGCCTTATCTAGGGCCACACCCGCGGCATACGGAGGTTCCCAGGCTAGGGGTCTAACAGGAGCTGTAGCCACCGGCCTTCGCCACAGCCACAGCAACGCCAGATCTGAGCCACGTCTGCAAACTACACCACAGCTCACGGCAACACCGGCTCCTTAACCCACTGAGCGACACCAGGGATCGAACCCGCAACTTCATGGTTCCTAGTCAGATTCGTTAACCACTGAGCTACAATGGGAGCTCCTAGTGGATTTCTTTTTAAGGGGTTCACTTCTAGCCCACCAACAGGAGAACCTGCCAAACTGCCCCCGGACTTTAGAAGGTTCTGGGCACCAGACTCACAAATAAGGGACCAAGCATCCTATTTTCTCAAGGAAAACATGAGACGGGTGGGGAAGAGCAAAGAGGCTAGAAACGGGGCTGGGGTGGGGAGAAGGCCTTGGGGACAGAGGTGGGGAAGATGTCATGACCGCCCACAGCACGAGCTGGATTCAGTGAGAGGGCCTGGGGCAGGTGGAACCTTCCTGTCCTAACTTCACTTCTGGAGGAGAAGGCTTTGGCCAGGGACGCAAGGACTTTCTTTGAAGCTGGTCCCAGCCATACCCCATCTCTGTCCTGAACCTCGGAACACCCTGGGAGCCCACACTCAATCCCCTCACGGCCCTGTACCCACGCCGGTCACCCAGGCCCTTTTCCCTCAGACTCACACCCTTCCCACTGACAGGTACCCAAACTTCCCAAGACACTGCAATTTCCCTAACCCCACATCCTCACAGGCATAAGAGGATTCCAGCTTTTGGGGGGTAAGGAGGTGGAGGGGGGAAATAAAAAGTGTCCTGGAGTTTCTGTCGTGGCTCAGCGGTAATGAATCAGACTAGTATCCACGAGGCTGGGGGTTCGATCCCTGGCCTCACTCAGCGGGTTAGGGATCCGGTGTTGCCATGAGCTGTGGCGTAGGTCACAGATGTGGCTCGAACCTGGCGTGGCTGTGGCTGTAGCCGGCAGCTGCAGCTCTGATTTGACCTCTAGCCTGGGAACTTCCACACGCTGCAGGTGCGGCCCTAAAAATCAAGGAAAAAAAAAAAAAAAAAGCAGTGCCCTGTTTCCATGGAGCTGTTTTCCTGAGTGGAACAGGAGCCCAGTGGATCTCCCCAGAATGGGGGTCAGCCAGGGGTCGCCCTGGAAAAAAGAGGGCAGGGAAGGAACTCCCTTGGGACCATCATCTGGAAAGGGGAGGAAGCAAGTACCCCTAGGAACTGCAAGTACCCCCAGCTACTCCCCTCCTCTCCTCCACAGGGAAGAGGGTTTTGGAAGGGGCCCATGTGAACAGATGTCTCTACATGAAGAGAGGTGGGTAGTTCTCTTGGGAAGAGGGGCTCCCAGGACACCTGTTTGGGGACACTTTGCTTTTTTTGCTTTTTAGGGCTGCACCGGCGGCATATGGAAGTTCCCAGGCTAGGGGTCCAATCGGAGCTACAGCTCCCGGCCTACACCACAGCCACAGCAACACGGGGTCCGAGCTGTGTCTGCTACCTACACCACAGCTCACAGCAACACCAGATCCTTAAACGACTGAGCAAGGCCAGGGATCGAACCCACCACCTCATGGTTCCTAGTCGAATTCGTTTCTACCACGCCACAACGGGAACTCCTGGGGACACTTCTAATGGCAATGATTCCACCGTGTCGTCTGTGCCCTCATCTCATCTCCCTCACTGAGGCGGGGACACTATACATCTAAACCCCTACAGAGCTTGGAGTAGTGCCTAGCAGGTAGCAGACGATCAATATATCGGAAGAATGAACGAATGAATGAGTTAATCAATCCCTCCATCGATCTCCCTGCCTAGAAGCCAGATATATCTCCCCATTCGTGTTTCCCTACCTTGTTTGCTTCAATAGCGATGAACTGATGATAACTGGGGGGTGAGGGGGGAGAAGTGACACCTTAAAGAAGCTGTCCCTCCTTCTGTCCCCGCCGTATACATGCTCACACCGGAGCCCCTTATGGCCGGAAGCAGCCTCCAAGTAACCCTCCCTCCAGTTTTAACCACAGAAACCCCTTCTCAAGAGTCCCCTTGGCAATTCACCTTGCTCCCAGGTACATCCCGCCTGCTCTCATGTCTCCCCTTTCCTTACAGGTAAACATAAATGGACATGGAAAACACCGAGGCACAGGAAATTTTGAGACAATCTGAATCGAGGAGTAATTAACGGAGGGGGGTGGGTCTTTCACCCTTCTCAGGGTAGGGCTCACTTCCTTGGGAATATGGCCGCATGTCACTGTGTGATGTTCTTCTGTTGCCATAACAACAGGAGGATGTGTCACCAGGTGGTGTGGATTTGTTGCCATGGTAATTAAAGGGACACCCCCCCCACCCCATCACACATGAACTCCTCTTATCCAGTCTCGTCCTCATGCGGGGAAGGGGAAGCAGGGAGACCCACAGGTTATCAGGTTGGGGGGAACCATGTGACAAATCCCCATGGCAACCAAGGGAATGGGGGACACTGGTTGCCATAGTGATGATGAGAGACCTGTGCAGTCACATGTCTACTGTTGCTATGGTGACTGTCCGGGCTGGAGTGGATCCCAAAGGGGGAGGTGGGTAGGAGAGGGGAGGATCTTTCTTCTCCCCACATCCCACCATCAAAAGCAGAGAAAAAGAAAACGGCAGGGTGAGGAGCCCCACTTCCATCCCTCCTCCCCATCTCCCTCCAGGAGCGAGAACTAGAGCATGTTATCCGCACAACTGAATCCTCTCCGTGAGGCGTTATGGAGAGTCTGCGCTTAGTCGAGGGGCTACAAGGTAGAACTAGCAGGGAGGAGGCTGTACCACCTCCAGGGGCTCGGGGGGCACCAGGCGGGACATGACTGCAAAGAGGAGCAGGCCCCCGGCTGCCCCATTCCCCACTGGGAACCTACAAATCTGAGGCTGAGGAGCCCTGGAGAGAAAAACGGCCTGCACCCAGGAATCCTGGGCTCCTAGTATTTTTTGGGAAAGTGGGGTGTCTCATTTGCCTGACTCCTCGACCCTCTTCGGGAGAGAGACGGGTGTCTGTGGGATCCAGCATCTGGCGGGGGTGGGGTGAGATCTAGGGCCTCAGGAGCGGAAGGGGGCTCCTGCTAGGGAGGCTGAAAGCGGGGGGGGGGGGGTTTCCCCCAGAGAGCCCCCCACTCCCACGAGCCCGTTTCCCAGTGGTCTGCCCTCCGCCTGCTCCAGCGTGTGGGTGTGTGGGGAGGGAGGTTTCCAGCTGAACTGAGAACTGCAGCCCAAAGGAAGGCAGCCAGCCCCACCCAGAGACACAGAGACACAAGAGAGCCAGCCCGCTGGAATCTTTGGGAGGGGAAATAGGCCAGAAATCTGATTCAAACGTCTGTGACTCCGTGTGTGTGTGTGTGTGTGTGTGTGTGTGTGTGTGTGTGTGTGTGTGTCTGCGTGTGTGAGCAGTTGTGTCTGTCGCCATCCTGGCTGAGGCAGGCAGGGCGGGGTGAGAGCTGGGGCGGGAGCAGGCACGGGGTGAAGGGGGGCCAGTGCAGTGGGGGTAAATCCCAGGAATGGCTCCAACTGGCACTGTGGGTGACAGGGAGTCCCCCAACAGTTCAGCGGAGCAGAGTGTGTGTGTGTGTGTGAGTGTGTGTGTGTGTGTGTGTGTGGCCCAGAAAGAAGATGGGCCTGGGACAGAAAGACTGCCAGGGCGTGCTCCGGCCCCCTTCAGCCGGGCTGTTTCCCCCCAGAACCCCCTCTGGAGAGGAGGCCTGGGGTTTGAAAATGAGAAGAGGGAATTGGTGAGGAGACAGGAAGAACACCTCCCCCGCTTCCATTTCCTCTGAGGACCAAAATGGAGATTGCTCCCTAGGTAAGAGAAACAGGGAAACTTGGGACACTGGACAGTGGCAAGGAAAGCTCCAGAAATCCCCGGCGCCCCCTCCCCTCCAGACGCGCACAGCGACTGACCGACCCGACCCGACCTATAGTCCCGACGACGCAGTCACACACTCACACTTACTTCTGGAAGCCATTAGGGCTCCCGCTGTTCAGGCCTCCCCCTTCGCCTCCCCCCAGCCCCAACTCCTGGCAGGCTCCCTTCTCCCCCTCTGGCCCCCTTCCCACTCCCCCTCTCGGCGTCCCAAATGCCAGCCTGTGATTTCCAAATGAGAAAAAGCTGTGCTGGGCTCTGCGCTTGGAGAAACTCCTACACAAACTTCCAGATGTGACCCAACAGCAGGAGAGGGAATGCTCAGGATCTCCTTCCCGGGAGGGGAGGCGCACTCCTTCACACTTGAGGAAACACATACTACACGCTCCCTCCCCCTGTAACCTGCGAGGTGGGAGGAGTGGGGGGCTTTCTGACTCCAAACTGTCTGGGAGCCCCTGGTCTCCCCAGGACCAAAGCATGTGCACCTCTGAGCCCTTCATTTCTTTTGCTGCTCCCCTTCCCTCCCCAACACACACTCTCTCTCACACACACACACACACACACACACACACACACACACACACATATCACTTCCTACCTGGGTCCAGAGCCCCTCTCTAGGAAACACAATCTCTTAAAGAGGCTAAGAAAGGGGAAAGGGAGCTGAGGAGAATGTCAAGAGCCTTATTCTTCAGCTAGTTGAAGGGAGATGGCTTATGTCCTTCAGGCCCAGAGATACCTAGAGGAACCTTGTGGAGCCAAGAGAAGCCTGGGATACCAAAGAGAGAGAAAGGGAAAGACTGAGACCCAAAGGGTCTGTCTGGATCCCCTCTGGCAGTGAAAACCCAGGTTTCCCTTGATACGTGGGTCTGCTGAGAGCGGTGGGAGCGCATCTTAGGCAGCCCCCTCACCAAGAAATTGGTCCCCACCCATCCACAGCCAGTTCAGGCTTGGCGGCGGCTGTCTCCAGACCTAGGCATGCTGATGATTCACACCCCAGCCCCCCACCACCCTAGAGATGAGTCTGCTCCCCCACCCCCAAGATGAGCACTGGGCCTCCATCTCTCTTCCTTCCTTCCAGCCCTTTCCACTGGCCCCCTTCCAGAACCCCTCAAGGAAGGAATCTGACCCCAGACTATCCACTGAAGCACCCGAAGACAGGGCAGGTGGACAAGTCCTAGCCAAAACATTTGGGGGTGTTTTTTTCTGGAGGGAAAGGGGAAAGATTTCTCTGCACCCCTCGCCACCTGAAAAGAAGAGGATGGATCTGATGCTTTTTCCAATTCACGGAGAGGGTAGGCGATCAGGAGTGGAGAGAAGGGTTGCCCTGAGCCTCTTCTTTTCAGAGACATTTCTTCCCCCATTTCTACCAGGATGGGGGACCCAAGCTATGCCTGCTCAGCAGGTCCACAGACCTCAGAGGCACCTCCCCCCCCTTTTGCTGCAGTTCAGAGAGAAAGATTGGGGCAGGGGATGGAGAGAGTGTGTGATGAGGGTAGCTTCCTAAAGACCCACTGGGTGAGGAGGATGGGGGTTGGGGGGACCCAAGCTCACATCCCTGCTTTGCGCACTAGAGGCAGCAGAGCTGCAGAGGGCGGCACCAAGCTTCGCCCCCCCACCCCTTTCCCTAAAGCAGAGTCCAGGTTGGGCTCTCAAGGGTTACATAGCAGACCTGACGTCTCGCACCCTGGGTCCAAAAGAGACTCTGAGCTGGGAAGAAAGAGTCAGAGGAAGCTGTCAAGACCTAGGATGGCAGCACACCGTCCGTCCTTTCCTTCCAGCAGTGGCGGGACCCACCCGGGAGCCCGGCATTAGTCGAGCGGTGCTTTGTGCTAGGGGCTAAGGGGGAAAGGCTGTTGGAATGAGGGGGCTGGGGTCTCCCACACCATTCCAGACTGGGCAGAGGAGAGGGGCTAGTACTAAATCTTTCTCCCTGGAATGTGGGGCTTGCAGCCCACCAACCCATCCCAGGAGTAGACATGGGGTGGTGGACTTGAGTCTTCCTTAGTGAACCCGCTCACAGTCTCACTGTACCCCAGTACTTTCTTGGAAGGCTGCGGTCTCCCATAACTGCTCCGTGATCAGGCGGAAGCACGCCTATAGAAAAGGGATAGGTAACTTGGGCAGGCTTAAATCCCATCCCCCGTTTGCCAAAGCTCTTTCCACAGTCTTTCCCTCCACAAGAAAATAATAATAATAATAAGTACAAAACTCCCCAACGCAATATTAAGCACCTCACATGGAATAAAGAACTGGGGAGAAAGGAAACACTCTGAGCACCGGGCTCCCCCGAAAGGGTCTCGACTCTGGCTCTGGGGGCAGACAGCTTCCCTCCACCACATCTTGTTCTCATTCTGCGCCCCTGACATCAGCCGCCGCCGGAATCTCCTTGTTGTGCCTCCAACCCGCGCGGCGGGGGTGGGGGTGGGGGTTAGGACCCGGTCTCCACCCCCCAACATCTCCCTCTGGGTCAGTAAAAACGTCAGCCTCGAGGACCAGGTGGGGGCGGGGATCAGACCCTAGAATCCAGGGCAAACTTTGGAGCGGGGGCAGGAGGGAAACCCAGGAGATTGCGGTCCCCCCTCCCCCGTCCCCGTCCCCGCAGCTTCCTCCCCACCCCACCCCCCAAACTCGGAAACCAAACCCGGCTCGCTAACCAGCGGCGGGCGGAGTAGAGCTCCCAGGCTCCCGAAGCTCCCCACATCTGGAGGATGAAGACCCTCCCCTGCCCACATCTGGAGAGCATCCAGCTGCAAACCAATGGGGCACGTCTCCTCTCTTTTCCTGGCCTGGATCCCAAGCCCCCAAGGAGGACCGAGGTGTGTGTGCCGAGGTGGGGCTCGCCTGGGGTATTGGCCAAACCTGCTCGCGTCTGTGCTCCCACTCTGATACCCCCTCCCCTCCCTAGCAGCCCCCAGCTCATCTGCCCACCTCCCAAGCTCACTTCTCCGACTCACCCGGTTTTTGGTCCCCTCAGGCGGCGCGGCCCGCCCCCCTGCGGACCCCCCATCCCGGCCGTCGTGCCCCAGAGGATATGGGTTACAGACCGTGCGGAGACACCAGCTCCGCGGGCGGCTGTCCTGGCTCAAGTAGAAGAAAACCACCGGGGCCAGTGCAGGGTATGGCAGCCCCTCAGCCTCGGAGTCCGCGCTGCCCGGGTCCTTTTCCGCCGACCCTGGCCCCGGCCGGCCCCCGGCTCTCGACAGGTCGTTGAGCCGCATGAAGCTCCGGGGCTGTCCTGACTCCTCGGCGCCCGCTCCATCCTCCTCTTCGTCCATCCTCTGGCCAGCCGGGGCCCCGGGAGGTCTTGAGAGGGGCAAGCGGCGCCCCTCAGAGGAGGTGTCCTCACGCAACAGGGGGGCCCCGAAGGGGGCGCATCTGGGGGGCTCTAGGGCGTAGGCTGAGCCCCCGGGAGGGCCAATTCAGCCCAGCTCCCCCTGCCCGCAGGGGCATGCTGCCCGCGGGGCGCCGGGTCGCAGGGAAGCCCCGCCCGGCGCGAGTCCCGCTTCCCCAGGGCCTCTGGGGCCCCCTGGGCCAGCCGGCCGGCTCCCCCTCACTTTGTTCCGGCTTCTTCGCTTCGCGCCCAGGCTCCGGTCGCCAGATTCGGCGCTACCTTCCGCAAAGCGGCCCCAAGAAGGGGAGAGAGGAGCGGGGCGAAGGGCTGGGGGGGAGGGGGCTCCGGGGAGGGGCGCCCCCTCTTCCCGCGGCGCAGCTGGAGCAGGATCTAAGGGGTCGGCATCGTCCCGGCTCCGCGCCAGCGGCGGCGGGGGAGGGGGAGGAGGAATCTCTTTGGGGGTGGGTTTGGAGGGGGTGGGGGGCGGCTCCTTCCTCCGCTTGGCGGCGGGCTCCGGGTCCGGGAGGGGCGGGGAGGTGGTGGTGGGGCCGTCCCGGGCGGGGGTGGAGGCGGAGATGCCGCCGCCGCAGCCGCCGCGGTGGCTGCCGCTGCCGTAGCTGTCGCCGGCGCCACTGCCTCCTCCTCCGGCCGAGACGCGGAGAGAGCAAGCGAAAGCGGCGGCGAGGAGCCCGGCGCACACCACAGCTGGATCCCTCACTCTAACTTCAAGCCTCGGCCCCGCCTCTTCCCAGCGAACATCGTAGCCAATCGCCGCGCGCCGCCGGCCCCGAGCTGCACTCCCATTGGCCAGTCGCAGTGGCAGTGCGGGCGGGGGCGCAGAGGGAGAGAGCCACAGCTGGAATCCGGTTCCCACCCCAAAGCCCGGGACCGCCCCTCTCCCCTCCCCTTGCCCCTGAAGACAGGAGCCAATTAGACGGCTACTAAGACCGAACCCACTTTCCTATTGGCCGCTGGGGGCTCTGGGACTCCTCTGGAGGGCGCCCCAGGGAATCAGAGTATTTGGCGCGGGGTCCTGGGATAGCGCCGCCGGCCCCCGGGCATCCTTTGTGCACGACCCCGAATTGGACGGCAGCCGGAGGGCGGGGCTCAGCTCTGGGCGGGCCTAGCTGAAGGGAGGCACTCGGCCCGGTGAGGGATGTGACCCGGGTCTTTGAGCGAAATCCTGGGTCTCCCCTTTATTAATCGCCCACCCAGGAATTGAGCTTGGGAGCGGGACTGAGGAAGGGGCGAGCGGAGCGGGAAGTCCCGGGCGTAGGGCTTCAGCCTGGAGGGAGAGGGCTTGTTCTAGGGAAACGAGAGGAGCCAAGAAGAGGCTGGGGCAGGCAAGGTCCGGGCGTGGCCTCCACCAACCTTTTGGGCGTGTTTGTGCTCTCCCGGGTCCCTTCTGCAACTTTGATCCTAATCTTCTAACCCTAACCCGCTGACCCAGGCCTCACGTTGATACTCCAGAGCTTCGCTAGGGGGCTTCGTGCTTGAACACGTGGCCCCAGGCAGCTCACGTCGGACCCAAACCCGGATCTCCAAGAGCAGCTGCGGAGCAGAGAGACGCTCCCGCAAAGGGACCTGTGGGGGCCTCCAGTGTGTGGGAGTGGGTGGAAGCATAGAGCTGGGCTTTGCCGACTCTTAACCTTGGCAAAAGTTTTGCCAAGACCCCATTCGGTGCCTCAGTTTCTCCCTCTCGAGTTCCAACATGGCTGTTGAAGCGAAGAAACCGGAACAAAGTCAGAGGGAGCCAGCGGCTGGCTGGGGCGCGGGGCGGGGGGTGGTCCCCAGACGCCCTGGGTAAGCGGGACTCACGCCTGGTGGGACTTCCGCAGGACAGGAGCTTCGCTGGGCTACTCTCCTCGCACATCTCCACGCTCGCGGCAGCAGGTTCTGGAGGGTCTGCAGCTACGCCCGCGCGCACACCCAGGTGCAGACCCCGGCCCTCTCTCGGTCTCTCCTTAGAGTCGCGGAGCTCAGTCGGCTCCAGCTCCCTCTCGCAGCCAGCGCTTCCCTAAAGGATGTAGGTACCCTGGAACTGGATTCTGGGCGCTGGGGTGAAAGGGGGTCGGGAGGGCCTCAAGGATTAAGCGTCTGGAAGCATCTCCCCATCTCTGCGGGAGATAAGACACGACGGAACCAAGCACGTCGATCTATTCCCTCTCGGTTTACCGCCACTGCGGAGAGGCAAGCGGATGGACACGCTGACCTCCTGCACTTGCTCCCGCTACCAATGCACTTGCTCCCACTACCAAGACTCCCCGGCGTTTTGCACTCTCCCAAGCATGCACCACCCAAGTCTTCTGCTGAGTGAGGCTGGGGCGGGGGGGTTGCGGGGAAGGGCAGAGTTAGCTGCTGCGCGCCGAAGCCTCCCTGGTTGCCCTTTCGGCGAATCCAGCACTGAGTCCTGCAAATGAGGCCAGGCTTATTTGCATTTCATGCTAATAAGCAGATCCCTTAAGTGTCTTTCTCTCCTGGAGGGAGTCTCTGCTCTCATTCTACGTGTGCCCGCTCCAGAGTCTTGAACTCCCAGTGGTCTTCTGGGAGAAGGACCTATTTATGGTTGGCTCCCTGTGTCTGACACCTTCCCTCTAGCTGCTACGCAGTCTGTCGGCCCTTCCCAGACAGGCTCAAGAAGTGCCAGGGCTATCACCCGAGTAGTGACTCTAATCACCCCCTCTTAGCAACGGGGGAAATGAGGGCAGCGAAGCTTAACCAGCCAGGTCAGGTTTTCTGATAGTCAGTCAGCAGGCCCCACACCTTCATGCATTTTCCAAGCCGCCCTGAGCCACCATCTCGGGGCTGAACAGAAAGGGGGGCAGACACATGCACCAGCCAAATCATTCCGGGGCTTGGGCCCGTCTAAGGCATCCTGACCCCTGTATGGGACACCAGGGGACTCTGACATACCTGTTGGAGATGCTTACTGTTAGCCTGAGTTGGGGGAGGTGAGGAGGAAGGCTGGACCCACGAAGAATGCAAAGGAAACCATGAAGCCATCTTTAACCCCCACCCTCTAAGCCTCAGCTCTGACATCACCTCTTCTGGGTGGCCTTCTTTCAGCAAGTATTACAGTGCCTACTAACGCCGAGGTGCTGAGGACACAGTACTGGGTCGGACCAGCGTCCATAACCTCAGAGCACTTGGCCCAGCCTGGGATTATGTCTGTATTCGTAGTAAGGAAGTGACTGTCTCCCGCCCACCCCCCAGGCTGTAAGTTCTCTGATGGCAGGGGCTATGTCCATTTTGCTCACCACTTTGGCACATAGCAGGTGCTTCATAAATCTTTGTTAGATGAATAAATACCCTAAGCAGAGAGGGGGAATGAGAGGGAAAAGAAATTCCTTTCTCTGGGTCTCAGTAGGTCTAAGTGCTGTCTAAGACCTCCTCCAGTTTGGAGGAGAACACCTGCATAGGCCCTGTTCAAACAACCGCTCCAGCCCCCTCCAGCCATCTTCCATTTAGAGCCTGGATGGCCCCCTCAGGAACTGAGAGAAGCTTTCCATAGGTGATGCTCTCTGCTCAGCGATGACACGTTGTCCCATTTAGTCACTTCACAGCCTTGGGAGTTGGTGGCTAGGTGGGATCTGGGTGGCTGGGTAGTATTTTGTATGTATGGATGGATGTATTTTTGTCTTTTTTGCCTTATCTAGGGCCCCATCCGCGGCATGTGGAGGTTCCCAGGCTAGGGGTCTAACAGGAGCTATAGCTGCCGGCCTTCGCCACAGCCACAGCAATGCAGGATCAGAGCCGTGTCTGCGACCTACACCACAGCTCACGGCAACACCGGATCCTTAACCCACTGAGCAAGGCCAGGGATGGAACCTGCAACCTCATGGTTCTTAGTCGGATTCGTTAACCACTGAGCCACTACGGGAACTCCTGGGTGGTATTTTTTAGATAAGGAAACTGAGGCTCCAAGAGATGAAATTATTTAAGTGACTGCCCAAGCTATGATGCTCTGTCTCTAATGGTCTTGGCCCACAGCTCCTCCATCACAGTCCTGCCAGCAGAACAAGGAGCATACCCAAGAGGGACAAGAAAAGGGGGAGAGGCTGAAGACTTAAAACGCTACATATGAACAGGACTTATGTTCAGCCTTGCCGTCTTTAGAAAACAAAGGTGCTCCCAGGAGAACTAACACTTTAAGGCCCTAACAAAGTTCCTCTGAATCCGTTTAACAAATCACATTGTCAGGTGCATGTCTGATAGCAGGAGAAGCAAAAGAGGAGAACAGAGGAAGACTGGGTGGAGGGGCAGAAAACACCAAATGCACCCTCCTGCACAGCTGTGCCTGGACCTCCTGGGGGAAGAGGAAGCCTTAATGGTCTTCATTGTATGCCAAAGACCCCAGAAGGAATGAGATGTGTTGAGCGGTTCCAGGCTAGGCTCTTACCCTCTCTGGGCCTTGAACACCTATCCATATGGAGCCAAAGGTACTCACTCACCTTGGCACCTCATTCATGAGGCTCAATGGGACGACAGAGGTAAGAGGGTTTGCAAACTGCCTAGACCTTCCCAGAGCCAGGGCTGGGCTGCTGAAAAGGCCACTTGTGCTTTACCATGCTCCACCCTCCCTCATCACTGTCCCCCTGGACTGGGTGCTGCTTGCCCAGGCCTCAAACTTCCTGGCAAGGCCAGAAGGGGCCAGCTGACCTTGTTGTCTGGAGCCCTAATCCTTTCCAGATGGGCTGGTGGCCTGCACCATGGGCCCAGCTGCCCAGACAAAGCTGACCCGGGTCCCAGTGACCATGTGTGGCTGTAAGTGACAGCGTGCAGAGGGTGACCGTGGTCCCAAGCAGAGCTTGGAGTGACTCAGTCCAGTCTCCTAGCTCCTTCCAGCCCCACCCCTCCCTACCGCTGACATCCCCACAAGCAGTGGCCATGGCCCCATTCAGATCTGATCTCTAGCAGCCTCCTCTGGTTCTCGGCACTGCTTGGCTAGAAGGTTACAAGGGTACCTTAGGCTCAGCAGACCCCTGAAGGGCCCAAGGTTAGGGGGCAGCCCCATCACCCTAATACTTGCCCTTCCCAAAGCAAGCTTCCCGGGGTTCCAGGGCCCATGAAGATGCAGTTGCCCAGGGCAGGGCTTGGGAGCATCTCCCAAATATCAAGGGAACAGGAAGCAGTCACAGGAAGGCAGGCTTTCCTTGAAGCAGGAAGGACTCGGGTTTGGAGAAGGCTTTCCAACAGATGCTCCAGTTGAGAGAGAACTCTCTCTCTGGACTGGTTTCTGTGGCAGCAGGGGGGTGGACACTATGACCTCCCACAGGGAAGCTTGGAGCTAGACAGAAATGCCCTTGGCCCTGATAACAGCAGCTCTCATAATGGACCAGAGCGTATACAAATGTCACCATGCCATGACATATAAAAGCTCCCACGAAGATTCCCCCAGCCTCTTTCTCAACTTAAAATTGCAGAAGACAATGGGAAGGGGTGGGCCGGCCCCTTTCTTAACACGAGGGCAAGGGTCGGCCTTTCTCCTCCTGCTCAAGGCCACACTCACGATCCCTCCACCCGCATGGGTCATTACTGGTCCCCTGACCTCAGCTTCACTCGGGTGGCAGTGACCATGAATGCGGTCAGAGTCAGCCTGCTGACCTTCGAAGGCGAAAGAGGAATCCGAGAAGGCAGAGGGGTCGGCCAGGGGCTCTGAGAAAATAGGGGCCCCGGGCTGCTGGTCCCCATGCTGGAGCCCGAGGCTCCTCTCTCACAAGCAAGGCCGGGGCCTCCGGGTTACCACGGGACGCTGTTAGGTTTATTCCAGGGTGAGTGGGTGCCCGTGGCGGGGGCATCAAGGATAGCCGAGGTCACCTGGTGACAGGGTGCCCTGGGATGGCCGCAGGCTCTGCAGGACCCTGCAGGGCCTGAGTCTCTGGTCGACTGGGAAGCTCCGCCTTCTGCCCCAGCCCGAGGTGGGGGAGGCAGTCACTGATGCAGCAGTTTCCGAAGTTCGCAGGGCTCCGTGATGGGCATCGAGCAGGCCTGATTCTCGCACACGTAGGCGGTGGCCCGGTCTTCTAGCCGCCGCAGGGTACTCAGGAAGGGCAGCTGGCGGGACAGGAAGCTGGAGGGGTCCCCATCCGCCAGAATCAGCACCTGGGAGAGCGGCAGAGTAGGGCAGGTCACCTGGGTGGGGGAGGGACTTGGACACCAGCAGGGCCCCCTGGTGGGTTCCATCTCCCCAGATCTTCCGAAGAGCTGGAGATACTGGGGAGCTGAGGTGGGGAGGGGACCTGGGCAGGGGAAGCAGAGGGTGGGGTCGGGTTTACAGACCAAACCTTATTAGGGATGTAGATGGAGTGGACACACTGCAACAGAGCCTTGGTGTCCTTGGCCTGGGGGTCGCCACAGATGACAATCTGCCCAGAACAGAAAGGTCACTCCAGGGACAGGTGCAGATGGCGCTGGACCCGGACCTACCAGGGCTTCCCCAAACTGCCACCCACTCTATACGCCTAAAGAAGGAACAGGGACTCAGCTCAGCATCCCCCAGACCAGCTGCCAGGAGGCGGCATCAGATTCACTGCTCAGCAGGTGAGAACACGTACACACACTCGCACATATGCACGGGAATACACAAAGTGGCAGTGTCATATGTAGTGGTAGCCATACAAACATCAGTACACGCACAAACGGGGAGCAAGTGATGCCAGCACCACACACAGGACTTGCTACACTGCAAGACACACAAACACCCAGAGACCCATACACGGGGAGACAGAGTTGTATATACAGACAGAGTTGTCGCAGATGCCCACAGAGAGGCAGGTACACACACACACAGGCAGCGGCAGAGATATCCAGGCGAACATGCAAATATAAGCACACAAACCAGAACAGGGGGCATACCAGTGCAGACAGGCAATCGCATACTGGTGAGCACTCAGGCCAGCACACACTCGGAAGGGCAGGCACACGGTCATAAACCTCCAGGACTGTACACATCCAGATGCACACGCGCAGCAGTAACACACGTGGGGACGTAGCTGCCGTCCAGCATATTCCTACACACGCGTGCTGCTGACCCAATGACAGTGATCCACAGAGACATACAGAGAAGCACTTCCCCAAACCACAGGGACCCATAATTAGTGACCCCCTACTCTGAGAGCCCCAGGCCTGGGCACCCGCACAGGCACCTGCCCGTGTCCCCAGCCTACATCAGACACACACTCACACAGACTCCTCCACCTGCACGAAGCGGCCTTCCAGACATTCCCGCGGAGACACCCCCTGCACACAGTCACACGGGACCCCACGGTCACAGAGCTGAGCTCCAGGAACAGCCCCGGGAGTCACATTCCACGCCTCCATTCCCCATGGCGGCCCCAGCTCCGCTCCCTCCCGGGGTCCCAGCCCGAGGGTCCCCACTGCCTCCCACCTGCTTGAGGGTCTGCTGGTGGGCTGAGAGAGCACGGACCATCTCGGGCAACGCCACCGGGACCCGGCGCATGCGCTCTGAGAAGGCGGTCAACAGGCACACACACTTGTCCATCCAGTCCTTGTGGCCCGTGAAGCCGTGCAGCCGAAGCAGATTGTGGGCCGACACGGAGTTGGCACTGGGCTCTGCACCATCCTGGTCTGCAGGGGGCGGGGCGGGAGGCCAAGGCTGAGAGGGAGGGTCCCTGGGTCCCCAGGACCCTGCTCCAGGACCGAGGCCAGGGCAACTGGAGGATGGGGTGGAGAAGACCCTGCAGACCCACCGGCTCCTGCCCCAGGTCTGGGAGGCTAAATGCCAGCCGTGGCAGTTACAGACCCTCTTCACTGTCACATGCATTCTTTTTTTTTTTTTAATCTTTTTGCCTTTTATGTAGAGCCGCACCGGCGGCATATGGAGGTTCCCAGGCTAGGGGTCTAACAGGGGCTGTAGCCACCGGCCTTCACCACAGCCACAGCAATGAGGGATCCGAGCCGCGTCTGCAACCTACACCACAGCTCATGGCAACACCGGATCCTTAACACACTGAGCAAGGCCAGGGATCGAACCCACAACCTCATGGTTCCTAGTCGGATGCGTTAATCACTGAACCACGATGGGAACTCCCAGAGTGATAGTCTTAAACCTAAACCAGAACGGAACTCAACCCACTTAAAAGTCGTCGCCAGACTTGCCACACCTAGAAGAGGACAGGGATCTGGCCCCACTGGGGCGCCTCCCCCTTACACGCTGGTCTCCACCCTCCCCCCACCGTCCTCCAGGGGCTGTTTCCTCCACCTGAAATCCCTCTCCTGCTCCTCCTTGACCACACAGCCCCATCCTGCCCTCCAGCCCTTGGCTAAGTGACACCTGCACAGGTTTAATCCAACTCCCCTGCTGAGCTGGGCCACACCTTTGTTCAACCAGGGCCCTCAGTCATTCAGCTAACATGTATCGAGCATCTGATTATGTACCAGGCCCGTGCTAGACCCTGGAGATACAGCGGTGACAAAGTCCTGCCCCAAAGGCACGTACATTGGAAGGAGGGCAGAGGCCATTAACAGACCCAGATGCATCAGGTGACGCTAAACACCACTAAGAAAAGTCAGACACGGGGCACACGATGGACAGCTTCTACATTCTCCATGGCACTTGCAATTTTAACTGTACATTTACATGTGCATTTTTGCTTTAAATGTTACTGCCTATAAGTCATCTCCCCTACTACTCGGTAAGTTTTATGAGAGTAGGCATGAGGTCGGCCCTGCTTAGTATATCCGAACATGCTAATTACTGCCACTAAGCATATTCACAGAATAGCTACATTATTCTTTAAGTCAACCATGTAAGGAAATGCCAACATTGGCTCCATTTTGCATATTAAGAAAGCGATGCTCGGGAGTTCCCGTCATGGCTCAGTGGTTAACAAATCTGACTAGGAACCATGAGGTTGTGGGTTTGATCCCTGGCCTCACTCAGTGGGTTAGGGATCCGGTGTTGCCATGAGCTGTGGTGTAGGTCGCAGACACAGCTCAGATTCCGCGTTGCTGTGGCTACAGTTCCAAATAGACCCCAAGCCTGGGAACCTCCATATGCCCCGGGTGCAGCCCTAGAAAACAGACAAAAAAAAAAAAAGAAATAAAGAAAGCGATGCTCTGAAATTCGAGAGCAGCCCAAAGCCACTCTGTTAATGAGTGGTGTTAATGAGTGGTGGAGATGCGAGCCCAGGAGGGCCCGGTCCCCACCCAACACACTGTGCTTACACCTCCCCCAGGGAAACCAAGTCCCAGTTGGGGTCCAGGACCGCAGGCCGGCTCCACACCCTCACTGACCGTCCTTCAGACGCAGGGGCAGTCCAGCCCCCAGCTCAGCCTCACTGCAGAAGTAGCCGCCACCCCGGGAGTCCCAGAAGAGTCTGTCCTGCGTGTCCTGCAGCCGCAGAGCCCACTCGAGCCACGCGCTCTCCTGTGAGGCCTCGTACAAGTCCAGCAGGCCCCGCACCACGAAGGCGTAATCCTCCAGGAAGCCCCAGCAGGGCGGGTTGCTGAGGGGACAGGCGTTGGGGAGGGGACAGGCCAGGGAGAGAGGGGCTTTCACAGAGGAGGCCCTCTTCACACAGGCTTTTGTTCAACCCTCAGAATTGGGTAAGGTCCTTGTTGGCCCATTTTCAGGAGGAGCAAATGGTCCCAGGGAGGTTAAGGGCTCACAGTGGGTGGAGAGCACAGCCAGCACTAGTGCCGACCCCGAGGGGAGGAGAAGGGCAGAGAAAGCCTGGGATGCCCAGGGAGACAAGTCTGCCTGGGCAGCCGGGCTTCCCACCTGTGCTCCAGCCATCCCCCCACCTGTGCTCCAGCCATCCCCCCACCTGTGCTCCAGCCATCCCCCCACCT
>PVHT020001179.1:8183418-8261292 GCA_004024745.2 Catagonus wagneri
CCATCTGTGCTCCACCAACGCCCCCCACCTGTGCTCCACTGTCCCCCCAGAGCCTGCGTAGCAGGTCCGCATCAGGCGGCCGCTGGCCACATCGAACATGTGACGCTTCAGGAACTTGGCACCATTGATGGCATAGTTGATCAGCCTCTCCTGGCCCAGGACGGCCCCGGTCACAGCGAAGCCAGACACCATCAGCCCTTGAGAGAGGAGACACCCATGGTGAGACGCCGGCCCAGGCCCTCTAGGTCCCCCTCCCTAGTGGGATCCACCCCAAGCCCCCAAGCCCTGACATCTCCCTGGAGCAACAGGGCGAGTGGGTAAGAGTTTGAGCCCTAGCACCAGGCCAGGCTGGGCTCCTGGCCCTGTGTGTGACCTTGGATGGACCACTTTAACTCTCTAAGCTGCAGTTTGCTCATTTGTAAATTAAGGACAATAAACCTGACAAAGGAAGAGCTTGATCAGAACTCAACAAGTGCGGAGTTCCCGTTGTGGCTCAGCAGTAACAAACCCAACTAGCATCCATGAGAACAGGGGTTCGATCCCTGGCCTCGCTCAGGGGGTTAAGGATCCGGCGTTGCTGTGAGCTGTGGTGTAGGTCGCAGACTCGACTCGGATCCCACATTGCTGTGGCTGTGGCGAAGGCCAGCAGCTGCAGCTCCAGTTTTATCCCTAACCCGGGAACCTCCATATACTGCAGGTGCAGCCCTAAAAAGATTAAAACAAAAAACAACGATTTAGCAGGTGCCTATCATACGGAGGGGCCCTTGTGAAGGGTGATTCTATCAGGTTTTTTGGACACAGCCACCTCACCGTTCCAGGCGGCCAGCATCTTGCTGTCCAGGTGCGGTTTCGGCCTATGTTTCCGGGCCTGGAAGAGCTTCTCGAGGCCCGTATCGAGTAAGGTCTGCACAGCCTCCACGTCCAGGCCAAAGCGGGCGGCAGTCAGCTCCAGCGAATAGCGGACAGTCAGCACGTTCTGGCCCTGCAGCTCCCCCTTGGGGTCCTGAGGAAAACAGCCCTTGTCTGAGAGAGTCCCCGGGCCCCTGGGGCTTCAGGAGGCCTCCCAAGCCGCCTGCAGGCCTCACCTGGCTGGGGCTGATGTTGCCGGCCTCCGTGAGCCCGTAGTGCTTCAGGAGCAGCTGGCCCGAGGTCAGCGGCTCGGTGGCACCTGGCACGTGGTCCGGGAGGAGCTGCTGGACCTCCTTGACCGTCCACAAGTAGAAGGCGCCCTCTTTGGGCCTCATGCCCCGCTCCGGCGGCGAGTCCGCGTCCTCGGCACTATAGAAGCCTCCAGACTGTGGGGAGGGGAGAGTTGGCCGCCCCAGCCTTCGGAGTGGGGGAGGCCCCAGACCCTCCCTGCAGCCAGGCAGGCCCGCCTGCCTTGGTGGACACACACCCGGTGACTCAGGCTCCGAGCCACGTACTGCAGGATGCCTTTGGCGACGTCGGAGTAGAACCCATCACCGGAGATCTGAGTTGGGAGGAAGGAGACTGTGAACAGAGGTCCCTGGGGCGGCCTAGGTACAGGGGGACAGTCAGCATTCTCCAAAGGGATGGGGAGGGAGAAAGAAGGAGGGGGAGCTAAAGGGGGGGCCACAAGTCACCAGGAAGGCCCTGGAAGGGGCAGCCGGGAGTGAGTGGACCGGCTAGATGTCTCTGCTCCAGGCCGAGGTCAGGGGTTACCTGGAAGGCCTGTGTGTAGGCCACTGCGAGCTGCGCCTGGTCATACAGCATCTTCTCAAAGTGGGGGACGTGCCACTGGCGGTCTGTGGAGTAGCGGTGGAAGCCCTGGGCCAGGAGGGACATGAGGCTGAAGGCCCATCCCCGCCGCTCCCCCCCCCACCACCACCCAGCTGCCCTCTCCAGGAAATGCCTCGCCCCCTGACCTGCCCCACGTGGTCTCGGATCCCCCCGTTGGCCATCATCTTCAGGGTGTGCAAGGCCATCTGTTGGGCCCGAGAGCCATCCTGCGTCAGCCGATGGCCGAGCCAGTAGGAGAACAGGAAGCTCAGGATGACTGCGGACCCCGAGAAAGAGCACGCGGGTGAGAGGGTGGAGAGGATGGGGCGGAGAGCACGGTGATCAGGCCCGTGGCCAGGCTGCAGCCAGGGGTTTGCGCAACAGGCAGTCTTTCTGGACAGGGTGAGGGTCAGGAGGTCGCTGATTTTTCAACCCAGAGGACAGAGGATCGCTACCCAGGTCAACCTCAGAGGATCCTTGCTAAGACCAAAGTCAGGTTTTCACTGGATGGCTACCGACAGACAGGCTGGGGGTCAGATCACTGGCAGGGCAGGAGGGTGGGAGGTTCACAGCCAAGGCAGGGGCCAGGAGATCACTGACTTGGGTGGGCCTCGGAAGCCCGGGCCCGGGCCGGAGTGGGCACAGGGTGAGAGGCACTGACCTGGCGTGGGGAACTTGGGGGCCTCGGCGAAGCCACCATACTCCTCATCATAGCCCTCGTCCAGCTGCTGGAAGCAGCGGCTGTTCATGGTGGCAGCGGAAGGTGGCAGCTGGCGGTCGCCCATGCTGATCTCAGATCGGGCCAGCAGAGCTGTGGTGACACGCTGGCTGTTTTCTAGCAGGGTGTTCTTGTTTTGTTTCCACTGCGGGGGGTGGGGGCACCCCTGGAGGTCAGCACAGGGTGGGGGTGGGGGGCCCGGTTCCCTCACCCTTGACCGTCAGTCACCCTCACCCCCGCTCCCCAGTGCCCACCTGCTCCCGAATCCTCAACAACACGGTGCGGAAGCCGACTCGGGTCAAGCCATCCTCAGGGGGAAAATAGGTGCCCCCCACAAAGGGCCGGAGGTTGGGAGTCAACCAGACATTCATGGGCCAGCCCCCACCACTGCTGGTGGCCTGGCAGAGAGAGGGCAAGGGTGAGGCGAGCGGCCCCACGGGCCCGGAGCAACCCCCCCCCAAGGGAAGACCACGCACCTGCACAAAGGTCATATACACCTTGTCCACATCTGGCCGCTCCTCCCGATCCACCTTCACGCTGACAAAGTCCTCACTGAGCAGGCGGCCAATCTCCTCATTCTGGAAGGATTCCTCCTCCATCATGTGGCACCAGTGGCAGGTGGAGTACCCCACTGGAACGGGGCCACGGAGGTGGGGGGCATGGGGGCCAGTGACTGGTCGGGGAGGGGTGGGGGCAGCCAAGGGGCCCCCGCTGGGCTGAAGAGGCCCCAACCTCTGTCCCCTCTCCATCACCTCTGTCCCCAGAAGACCCTTCCCCCCATCCCCTATCCATCAACCCTTCCCAGGTGCCCACTGACGGGGAAAGCGGGGACAATACCTGAAAGGAAAATCGGCTTGTTTTCTTTCCTGGCCTTATCGAAGGCTTCCTGTCCCCAGGGGTACCTGGGCCCAACAGAGTGGGGCATCACTCACTAGCAGGACAGGAGGGGGCTCAGGGTCCACCTGCCCCCGGGGGGCATCAGGAGAGGGACTCACCAGTCCACAGGGTTGTAGGCATGTTGCAGGAGATACGGCGACTTCTCATGGATCAGGCTGTTGGGGGTCTTCTGGGGAGCCGACTGAGAACAGTTAGTTCTGCTCCCTTTTCCTCCGGCAGGCATGGACACTGAACCGCCGACCGTCACACTTCGGTCCTTATCCCGGGGGGAGCTACCCCTGGCACGGGCAGGTGGGTCAGGCTCGGGGGTGGTCCCCCCCAGGACAGGTGGGTCAGGCTCGGGGGTGGTCCCCCCCAGGGCAGGTGGGTCAGGCTCGGGGGGGGTCCCCCCCAGGGCAGGTGGGTCAGGCTCGGGGGGGGGTCCCCCCCAGGGCAGGTGGGTCAGGCTCGGGGGCGTCCCCCACGCCTACCCCCAAGAGCCCCTCCCCACCCCACCCTGCCCTCTGGCACCCCTCCCGGAAGCCCCCTGCTCCCGGCCCGACCCACCTTTCTGAACCACGGGGGAGACCGCGGCCTTTGTGCTCCCCCTTGTGTTTTTGGGGGGGTGAAGAAAGGTGGCTCATTGGGGGCTCCCTGCCAGATTAGTCTCCCCCAAACTCTCAGACTTGGCGGTGGGAAGGATGATGGCTGTGAGGTCAGGGCGGGTCACAATGGGCAGAACCGTCCTCCAGGCTCCATTCTCTCCCCCTAAGTGGGCCCCACCCCGGGGTGGCGGTGCTGGGTGCGCGTCTGGGCAGGAAGGCTGCCCGCTGCTGGTTCTGGGACTGGACCAGGTGAGGGGCAAGCAGAGGAAAATCAACACCCAGGACTCTCCCTCACTCAACAACCACACGCTAGGCACTTCCGGGGGTGGGGCCAGGTCCTTTTTGTGCCAGACCCTTATGACCCCCAAAGACTCAGAAATTGATTTCAGGAGGCCCAGCCTGAGAAGGTGGCACTGTGGGGCAGTCCCAAATAAGCAACGGTGCCCCGCAGCACTAAGGGCTGTGACAGGCCAGCCCAGGATGTTATTGGACAAGGACCCTTGGCGCAGCATAAGGGTTCAAGAAAGGCTTCCTGGAGGTGGTGTCAGAACAGCTAACGCAAGCTAGCCCTGCAGCTGGTGGGGAGGAGAGGAGGAGGACAGGACGGTGTCCCGGGACAGGGCTTAGGGGTGGGGGGAATGCAAGCATGAGGCGGGTTGGCGGGGCAGGCACTGGGGACCAGAGCGGGACGACTGGCCCCGGGGTGGGGGTGGGGGGATCCCTCCGCAAGTGCAGGGCGCAGCAGCGGCCCCCTCGCCAGCCTGTACCTGAGTCTCGCGACGAGGCCCGGCCCGGCGCGGGGCAGCGAGAGGCCGCGGCACCGCCAGGCCCGCGTGCCCAGCATGGCTGCTGACGGCCGTGGGGCCGGGACGCGGCCGACAGGAAAGGAGAGCGGGATGGAGGCTGCGAGGGGCGGGCCCGGGCACGGACTCAGCCCCGGGCGCGTTTTCGCCAAAAGAGCGGGGCGCGTGGCTGGTCTCCGAGCGCTGCCCGGTGGCCGATCGCGGGACTGCAGATCGGGTTAGCCCGGGCTTGGGCGGAGGTCTGTGCACAGGACTGGGCGGCGCCGGGCTGGACCTAAACCAGCATCCTGCGCCGGGACAACCCTCCTGAGGAGAACTGGAGAGCTGTGAGGATGCCAGGGCTGTGGAAAACCAGAGCCCCTGGTCATTTTGTCCAACCCTTGCCTGTTTTACAAATGAGAAATGAAGCAAGAGGCGAAGATGTGGTTTGTCCTGGTGCCCCAAGCACCCCTTGTTCTGCCTCTGCACCTCAAAGTCCTGCTCAAATCCCGCTCCCTCCAGGAAGCCCTCCCTGAATCGTTTTTATGCCTATTAGATACTTTGCATAACTCATTTGTTGCATTCAGTCAATATTTACCTACTGAGGAGTTCCCCCGTCGTGGCTCAGTGGTTAACGAATCTGACTAGGAACCATGAGGTTGCGGGTTTGATCCCTGGCCTTGCTCAGTGGGTTAAGGACCTGGCATTGCCGTGAGCTGTGGTGTAGGTTGCAGACGCGGCTCGGATCCCCCGTTGCTGTGGCTCCGGCAAAGGCCGGCGGCTACAGCTCCTGTTAGACACCTAGCCTGGGAACCTCCACATGCTGCGGGTGCGGCCCTAGATAAGGCAAAAAGAGGAAAAAAAATTACCTACCAAGCACCCACCACCTACCAGGCACTCTGTAAGGTACAGTGCTGGAGAGAGAAAGCCAGGATCCTGCCCTTGTGTTCCTCACAGTCTGATGAGGGAGGCAGAAACTAATCCGACCGTCATACAAATGAATGCACCACGATCCACTACGAGAAGTGCCATGACTAGGTGTCACAAGGAACCTGGTCTGGTGGGAGAGACAGGGGGAGAAGTCTTCCCCGAGGAAGTCACATTCGTGTGGCAGCCTTTGAAGAACAAAAAGATGTCATCTGGTGAGGGCATGGGGGAAATGCTGGGGAAGCAGGAACAACAGATCTGCAAAGGCCCAGGGGCACAGTACTGAGTCAGGGCCGAGGAACTGCAGAAACCAGCCTGGCTGAAGGACAGAGGAGAGCACAGGCAAATGAGTAGTAGATGAGGTTGTGGTGTTGAGGAGGAGGGCAGGGGCCAGGTCTTGACTGTGAGCGAGAGTCTGGCTACTGATGAGAGCGGAAGAAAGCTGTGTTAAAGGGCTGTAGTCAGGGGAGTGACCCTGCATTTTCTTTGGGGTTTTTTGGTCTTTTTTTTTGCCTTTTTCTAGGGCCAATTTGTGGCATATGGAGGTTCCAGGCTAGGGGTCTAATCGGAGCTGTAGCTGCTGGCCTACGCCACAGCCACAGCAACACAGGATCAGAGCCGCATCTGCAACCTACACCACAGCTCACGGCAGAGCCGGATCCTTAACCCACTGAGCAAGGCCAGGGGTCGAACCCGCAACCTCATGGTTCCCAGTCATATTCGTTAACCGTTGAGCCACGACGGGAACTCCTGACCCTGCATTTTGGAAAGGTCCCTCCAGCTTGCCGGGGATGAACAGACTGGAGAGAGACACGAATGGAAGCAGAAGGGTTTGGAGGCCAGGGGAGAGCTCGGGGGGCGGGGGGGTGGGCTATGCACCAGGCAGAGGTGGAGATGGAGAGAAGAGGATGAACCTGAGGTCAGTAGAGGAGGAAACATCGTCAGGATTGGCTGTAAGGGAGGGGGTTTCAAGAGTGATTTGTAGGAGTTCCTGTCGTGGCGCAGTGGTTAACGCATCCGACTAGGAACCATGAGGCCGTGGGTTCAATCCCTGGCCTCGCTCAGCAGGTTAACAATCCGGCGTGGCTGTGGCTGTGGCTGTGGCGTAGGCCAGCAGCTGCAGCTCCGATTAGACCCCTAGGCTGGGAACCTCCATGTGCCACAGGCGCGGCCCTACAAAGCAAAAAAAAAAAAAAAAGAGTGATTTGCAGAGTGCGGCTAGTGCTGGATGGGGGGCATTTGCTGAGGAGGGGGTGCATGGAGGGGGTTCACGAGGTCCTTTTTGGACGTGTTGGTTTGAGATGTCCTTGAGACGCACACATGGAGGAGAAGAGGCTCTGGAATGCGGAGGAAGGGTGGTGGGGGAGGGGTGTTCAGTGTAGGGACCACGAGGGCGCGGTTGGGATCGCCCAGGGTGACCTGCGGCAAGAAACCTGGGCTCGAGGAAGTCGGGAGTGCACCTTGAAAGACAGAGAGGGTCAAGGGGAAGCCGGGGGTGGGGGAGGTCATCCCAGAGGCAGAGGGACAAGAGTTGCCAAGAGGGAGGGTGAGACTCCAGAGAAACCAACTGGGAGATGACAGAAAAGGGCCCACTGGCTTCAGAACCACGAAGGCCATTGGTGGACTTGGCAGATGTGCTCCAGGAGGCAAGGCTGACATCAGGAGCTGATTGGAGTGGGTTAAGGAGGGTGGGGAAAGGGGACAGAGAGAGAGAGAAGGTGCACTTAAATGTGAGGGGAAGGATGGAAAGACACTTTCAAGATGGGTGACATTGATTCTGACAGAGATCGGGGGAAAAGATTCAGGTGAGAGAAGGCATTTGATGATGTGGAGGAGAAGCTGGGGTGGCGGGGTGATGGAACGGTTGGCAGGTAGGAGGGTCGGGTGCCTGTGCTCCCTGAAAGGAATGAGGTTAAGATCAGAGAACAGGAAGGCTGCCCTTGATGTGGAGGAACTGCGGATGACGACAGCCTCCAAAGTGTGACCAAGGGTGGGAGCAGATGCAAGGTCAAGGGGAGGTGAGGTCAGCCTCTTGGGTAATGGAGTCACACAAGACTGAGCGAGATCTGGGTGACAAGAAGACTGTGAGCCAAGGGTGAAGCATGGCAAGAATGAGGTGGAGCGCAGCCCCAGGCAGAAGGCGGAACACCCAGGGGCCTCCAGCCTCCACAGAGGAAGGGGTTTTCCAGGAGGAAGATGGTCCAGAAGTAGGTATGGGAAGCGAGACTACCAACCTCCTTTTTTTTTTTTTTGTCTTTTTGCCTTATCTAGGGCCACACCCGCGGCATATGGAGGTTCCCAGGCTAGGGCTCTAACAGGAGCTGTAGCTGCCAGCCTTCGCCACAGTCACAGCAACGCGGGATCCGAGCCACGTCTGCGACCTACACCACAGCTCACGGCAATGCCGGATCCTTAACCCACTTAGCAATGCCAGGGATCGAACCCGCAACCTCATGGTTCTTGGTCGGATTCGTTAACCACTAAGCCACAACGGGAACTCCTCAATCTCCTTTTCATGGGACTCAAAACAGCAAGCATTAGGAGACCCCAGGGAAGCGGTGTCCACAGGGAGAGCCAGCTTAGAAGCAAAGGTCCCAGGATAGAGAGGGGTGAGAGGTGGGTCCGTGACTGAGAAGGACAGACACCTGCAGCAGAAGACAAATGGGGCCTGAGCTCTGGGTACTGCTTGGCAAAACCAACAATGATGGGTATGGCAGGTGCATCCTCATGGTTATTCTCTGAACAGTGTGGAGCCTGGGCTGAATGGCCACTGGCCTGGGAGGAGCCACACCACAAGCTCATAAGGAAGGAACTCTTGTTCCCATTTGACGAAGAAGGAAACGGAGGCACAGTCATAGACAGGTTAAGTAATTTACTCAAGGTCAGGGAGCATAACCACTTATTACTAAGTGATTATTAAGTGCAAACCTTTGAGCAGTTTAGAATGCTGTCAGTCTGACTCCTAAGTAGACCCTCTGGTCCATCCTATCTGTAACAGCTACGGCAGGACTGTCTCCCTCCAAAAAAAACAAAGCGGCACCTTTCCCCACCCCACCTTAGGAAGGAGACCAGCATCATTGTGTCCTTCCCGCAACTTTGGTGTTTCTGACCTATGGAAGGCCATTTCCCCCAGGCTCCCCAAAGGCCCGCCCACTGCCTGCAGAGCCAGACGCTGAGCGCTGAAGGAACGTCAGTGCCCAGTGGTCACAGAACATTGTGTAACAAAGGAATCAGGGTGACCAAGGCGGCCCTCAGAATGAGGTACCAGGCCCTGCTCCTCCCCTTGTTTCCCAGACCCCACACAAGGCCCCCCCCCCAGCCCCCCAGGAGGGGTCATGGCCGAAACTGAGTTTCTTACCAGTCCTACTGAAGGGAGGAAAAAGAGCCAGATTTAAGGTGACTCGGTAAAACAAAGGATCTGGGCGAGGGGCGGCTCCTGGACCCAGGTCACCTGCCCCACTGAGTTCCGAGCTCCTGGAGGCTGTGGGCGTAGCAATCCTAGAACCGCTCTCCGATGAGCCCAGCTCTTTGTCCACAGCAGTTGTCAATGTTTGTGAATCAAATCTGAGGCCCATCGTGGGAGCCCAGAGCTGTGGAGCTGGATGGCCTGACTCTGAATCCCAGTTCCACTCTGTGTCAGCTTTGTGACTTTGAGCATTGTCGGTTAACCTGAGTTTCACCTAAGAAGTGCAAGCAGGGCCAAGCAAGGGCTTTGCCCTTGATCTAGTGTTCCGCGGCCCCCATTTTGACATTTTGAATAAGGGGCGGTATATTTTCACTTTGCCCTGGGTCCCACAAATTACGTAGCCAGTCCTGAATAGGAGTAATATTACTATCTACCTCAGAATGTTGATGCAAGGATTAAATGACATAATCTGTCTAAAGTGCTCAGCACGTAACGAGCGCGCAATGGAACTTATTGTCTTTTGCTATTGGATCGTCCCCCCACGCCGATGTGTGATAAATGGATGAAATGATCGAATGAGTGAGAGTCTGGGGAGCACGTGGAAGCGAAGGTGCTGGGCTGGGGATGCTGTACAAGAAGTGGGAGCATTTTTGTGCCCCACATCGTGGAGCAGCTGTTTCCATGGCAGCGGTGGTTTGCTCTGTGGTTCAGACCTAGCCGTCAAGTCCCGCAAAAAGTCCACTTGGTGAGAGTTGAGAACGCGGTTCCGGTCTTTATTACGGGGCGTGGCCTCAGCCCCAGTAAAGTCATCAGTCTCCACCCCTGGGAGCTGCAAGGGGTCTGGGGAGGTCTCAGTGCAGTCTCAGCCGTCTTGACTTCCGGGGCGGGTCCTGAGGTGGTGGCCCCGCCCCACCCCGCGCCAGGGGGCGGGGCCCAGAGCCGTCAGCACGTGGAGAAGGGGGCCTGGGCCTCGTGCGCACCGCCGGCCGGCCCGGGAGTAAGGGCGTTTCTCAGAGGAAAGGGTTGGTGGCCGCCTGCGGGAGCGGGTCGAGAGGTCCAGCAGAGCCAGAGGTGGGCAGCAGCGGCTGAGGCAGGCTCCCAGGGGGCGGCGGCGTGAAGGCGCGGGCTCGGGGGAAGACGCTGACGGAGGCCGGGAGGGTCACGCCGGCCGGCACGCTGCTGAGCGGGAGAGGCAGGGAGGCGCTGTAGGTCATAGAACCGAAGGGCGTTCCCACCGGCCCGCTGGCCGCCAGGCCAAGCGCTGGCGATCCGGCGCGCATCTGGTTCAGGGTCGGCCTGCCTTGCTCGCCCCCTCCGAAGGGGTTGGTGGGGGATGGCGCGCTGAGACCTGCGGAACGAGAGTGGGTTCGGGGGCTTGGAGCGGACCAGCGGGACATAGCACTAGTGGGAAGCGGAGCAAGGTGGCAAGATCTGGGGTCTTAGAGAAGAAGAGTTAAGGCAGGAGCTGGGCTCTGAAAGGAGAGTTAAAGAGAGATCAGGGGATCCCAGTGTTGAGACCCGTCAGAGACGGGCTTGGGGGGTGGGGTGGGGTGCGGTGTTCTACCTGTTAGGAAGGGGTTCCGAGTCTTTGCAGCCTGGGGTGCCTTAACTAATGAGTCAAGGTTGACCAAAGAGGAGGCTGAAGGGCCTAGAAAGGACTCTGGAGTCCGGCGAACTGGGGTGTCCTTGCTGGGCTGTGTTAGTGCTTCCCCCAGTACATCAAGGTCAAAGGCATCGGGCTCCTTTGTGCCATTCTGCTTGGAACTCGGGATGGGGTCTCCGAACAGGTCCAGCTCTGAAAAAGAAATAGAGCCGGTAGGGACAGTGAGTGGTCGCTCTGGGAGAGGGTGAAGGTAGAGGCCAGCTGTGGGTGGATCCCTCTTTCCCCAAAGCTCCATCATTTCCTGCCTCCTGCTTACCCACAGGACTGCTGGGCTGCCCAGAGGGCAGGGCCTGGGCACCCTCTAGCCCCTCCTTGGTCTCTGTGGATACTGGAGGCTTGGCAAATGGGTCAAAGGTTGAGGTACCACCTAGCCCTAGCCAAGGAGGAAAAGGGAGATGAGATGTGTTGGCAAAAGGCAGGCAACGGGCTGACCCCTTTCCAGGCAAGCCACCCTCTTAACACAGGAGCTCCTGCCCCCTGGCCCTGGAGGGAAGGGAACCCTGAAGTCCTCCAGCCCCTCACCCACAGCCTCTGGCCCTCTACTTACCAGATGTGCTGGAAGTCTCCACCAAGGCCCCCCAAGAGTCAGCCCCCGTGTTGGGGAGTTTGTGATGGGGTGAGTTCTGTGCCCATGAGTCTGTGGTGGGTGGTCCAGCCGGCAGCACTGGGGTCCGGCCCCAGGGCTCAGAGGACGAGAGCACAGGGGACAAGTTCCAGGGCTGACTTTGGGACAGGATGCTTCCTGAGGGGACTGGAGACCAGGGGTCTGCGGAAGGCCCCCAGGACGAGCCGCTGGGCTCCGTCTTGGGCCTGAGACCTGAAATGGGGACAGCACAGGTGTGACCCAAGGCCCACTCACACCACTCCTGGTCCAGAGCCTTCCCAGTTACCCAAACCATTTTGGGAGGCCAAGGAACCCATTTCACAGATGGAATGTTGAGTCAGGACCACCCAACAAGCCGGAGCCCATATTCAGCAAGTTATCCCAGGATCCTGGACCCCTCCCCCCAGTCATGGGCAACTCAGGCCACCTTCCCACTCAGGGACAGGCTGGGCCTGGAAACCCGGGGTGACCAGGGGCAACAAGAGAACATTTCTGAGTTTCCCACAAGCTGAGTTTCTCAGATGTGCCCCCTCCTTCACTACAGCCCCACGGCACGGAGGAAGCTGAGGCTCAGAGCGGTGAGTGGCTTGCCCAGGTGTCAGCTGTCCGAAGGGGGTGCCAGCAAGTGGCTGAGAAGGAAGGGGCTCTCTGGGGCCAGCCGGGGAGCCTCTTGCAGCCCTGCATGCCCACCTGGGATGTCCCATGGGTCAGCAGAACAGTGTGTGGAGGGCAGGGCCGGGGCCGGTGCGAAGATGTCCACCAAGTCCAGGATGGAGGACTGTGCGGGGGAGAGGCAATGATGCTCAGAGAGGGTGGGGCCCGAAGGAAGGGCGGGCCCTGACCTGTCATCCTCACTCCAGCTCATTCTCCCGTTTATTCATTCCACAAACATCTATTAATGATCCCTCCTCGCCTCTGCACAGTGCTTTCTAGTTCATACGGTGTTTCCTTATCCATTTAAGTGCCTGATTTTCATAACCTGTGCTGTAGGTAGAGAAGGTGGCAGGGTTCCCATTTTACAGATGTGCCAGCGGGGGCCCAGAGAGGGGAACTGAGTTGCCTGAAGTCACACAGCCAGGGAGAGGCAGAGCTGGGTTAGAACACAGACCCACCTGCCCCTATCCTCAGGTGTCCTGCCCCTCAGACCATCAGTGGTAGCTCACATTTTACGATGAGCCTACTTCCCTAAGTAGGTATCCAAGAGAAACAGGCCACAGTGAACTTGGCAGAAAGCATACAGAGACACCCCAGGGGGCGCATAGACAGCTTTGGAGAGTAGCCTTGCTACCAGCAGCTACGTGCTCCTCCCTCTAGGAGACTAGGTAAGGGTGATGGAGAGAGAAGTGCCACCCAGAGTGGTTTTTGGCACCATGCACCCAAGGCCACCCCTGATCCTGACCCACAGTATCCCATGATCCCGGAATTGTCAGAGCTGGAACTGTCCAACAAGCCCGCAGTACAGAGGAGGAAGCTAAGGTCAAGACAATGACATGCCCCGAGTCCTAAAGCACGTGGCGGCAAATGCAGAATGCAGATCCAGGTGTCTTGGATCAAGATTATTTTGCCACCAGCTCAGGCACCAGCCCAGGTGGGATGGGACCCAGAGCTGGTACGCCCCCTCAATCTCTATTTTCATTGAATAGCACTTAAGTAGTGCTTACTAGATTCCAAGCACTGTTCTACACTCGTTTTTTTTTTTGTCTTTTTGCCTTACCTACGGCTGCACCCACGGCACATGGAGGTTCCCAGGTTAGGGGTCTAACAGGAGCTGTAGCCGCCGGCCTTCGCCACAGCCACAACAATGCGGGATCCGCACCGCATCTGCAACCTACACCACAGCTCATGGCAAGGTCGGATCCTTAACGCGTTGAGCAAGGCCAGGGATCGAACCCGCAACCTCATGGCTCCTAGTCGGATTCGTTAACCACTGAGCCACGATGGGAACTCCTGTTCTACACTCTTTAACCTAATTCATCTCCCAGGCTCTGTCCGCCCAAGCCCCCAGCCCCGCTACCTGGCTGGTTTGCCGCTTCTCCTCCTCTCTCTCTTCTTTTTCAGGCTCTCCGTCTTGCTGACGGTGGACTCCGGTCCCAGCACCATTGGCCACAAGGGAGTCATCTCCCCTCCAGGACCTCACCTCCTGCAGAAGGCACAAGAGTGAGCAAAGCATGAGCAGCCCCTGGGCTGGAGTCGAGGAGAGTGCAGGGTGGGAGGAGATGAGAGGTCAGGGGCAGCAGGACCACCATGAGGATCGGGAAGAGCCTGGTTAGGGGCCGCGTAGCACCTCCACCAGCAGCAGCAGCAGCGCAGGAGGCTTGGCCCACTACCTTCTGCTCCTGCCGGCTCAGGCGCAGGGCCAGCTGCAGCTGCAGGTCCTCGTCCCTGCGGGAGGCTGGGGGGACCGGCTGTGAGGAAGGGAGAGAGGGGGTAAACTTGGCTCAGTGCTCCCATCCCTGGGCTGAGGGGCAACATCGCCCTGTGTGGGTGAGAGTGATGGAGAGAGAAGTGCCATCCAGAGTGAGTGTGGGCAGTCTGCCCCCAGACAGCAGTGTGGGTGTGGCCTTCCCTTGCCCAGATCTGGATCTGAGATGCAGTTTAAAAATCAAGAAGATTGGAGTTCCCATCGTGGCTCAGTGGTTAACGAATCCGACTAGGAACCATGAGGTTGCAGGTTCGATCCCTGGCCTTGCTCAGTGGGTTAAGGATATGGTGTTGCCTTGAGCTGTGGTGTAGGTTACAGAGGCGGCTCAGATCCCACGTTGCTGTGGCTGTGGCGTAGGCCGGCAGCTACAGCTCCTGTTAGACCCCTAGCCTGGGAACCTCCACATGCCGCGAATGCGGCCCTAGATAAGGCAAAAAGACAAAAAAAAAATCAAGAAGATTGGAGTTCCTGTCGTGGTTCAGTGCTTAATGAATCCGACTAGGAGCCATGAGGTTGCGGGTTCGATCCCTGGCCTTGCTCAGTGGGTTAAGGATCCGGCTTTGACGTGAGCTGTGATGTAGCTTACAGATGCGGCTCAGATCCCTCATTGCTATGGCTGTGGCGTAGGCCGTCGGCTACAGCTCCGATTAGACCCCTAGCCTGGAAACCTCCACATGCCTGGGGGTGGCCCTAGAAAATGCAAAAAGATAAAAAAAAATCTAGAAGATCGATCCTTCTCTTCTGGGTTTGCTGAGTGCTCCCCAACCCCTGCTTTGTGATGCCAGCTGCATCTTCCAGGTCTGCCTGGACCCACAGAGGTGATGGCAGAGACGAGGTCGTCAGAGAGGCTGTCCCTGCCCCCCACAAGGACAGCAGCACGTCTCTGTGTCTCCTAGGAGGCTGTGGACACACCCACCCCTTCCCCTCCATCAGGCAACATCAGGCCCATAAGACAAACAGTTACCACCAACCCACCACACACATGCTGCCCTTTCCAGGCCCAGCCAGAGAGGACTGGGCAGTCCCCAGTCCCAGTAACCAACCCGAGGGACATGGACAGGCCCTGTGCTGTCCTTGAGAGCAGGACTAGGACTTTGGGGCCCAGAGTAGGCGAGCTAGGCACCTCTCTCCAGTCCCCAACCCCCACCCTCATCCGCTGCACCCCGGAGGAGGCATTACCTTCTCAGCTTCCTCACGGCTCATGGCCAAGGCCAGCTGCAGCTGCAGCTCCTCTTCTCCTGACGTCTGTGGCCGGGCCTGCTCGAGGTCAGAGGTGTAGCGGGGGGATGAGGAGGAAGCTGCAATGACCAACCAACCATGGTGGCTTCCGTAACACACACAGGTACCCACCCGTGAGCTTCCCCACGCCCCGCTTCCGGGGAAGTTAAGGCTCAGGCAGGGAACATGAGGGAGACGGGAACAACTGGCAGTCAGGGGGCCCCACGGGGCCAGGCAGTGTGCTTGGCACTTTCTCCCCCCTGGGGAAGATTCCAGTCCCTCCTTTATAGACGTGCGACAGCTCTTGAGGGGTGGGCCCTTCAGCAAGACCTGACTCCAGGAGTTCGCATCGTGGCTCACTGGTATAAATCCGACTAGGAGCCATGAGGTTGCGGGTTCGATCCCTGGCCTTGCTCAGTGGGTTAAGGATCCGGCTTTGACGTGAGCTGTGGTGTAGCTTACAGATGCGGCTCGGATCCCGCGTTGCTGTGGCTGTGGCGAAGGTCGGCAGCTACAGCTCCTGTTAGACCCCTAGCCTGGGAACCTCCATATGCCGGGGGTGCAGCCCAAATAAGGCAAAAAGACAAAAAAAAGAGAAAAGAAAGACCTGACTCCAGTTCCTGGACTCTCACAGCTGGGTCCCACTCAGCTTGGGGTCAAGTGTGATGGGAGGGTGAGATGTTGCAATCAATTAAGGTCACAGCTTTCTGAACGTCAGCATACTGTCAAGAAGCATCCTTTTTTTTTTTTAAGACTGAACCCATGGCATATGGAAGTTCCCAGGCTAGGGATCAAATCGGAGTTCCAGCCTCTGGCCTACGCCACAGCCACAGCAACTCAGGATCCGAGCCGTGTCTATGACCTACACCACAGCTCACGGCAACGCCGGATCCTTAACCCACTGAGCAAGGCAAGGGATGGAACCCACAACCTCATGGATACTAGTCGGATTCGTTTCTGCTGCACCAGCGCAGGACTCCCAAGAAGAGCCATTCTGAGTGCCCCTCAGGTCAGGGAAGCTCCCACCACCGCGGGAAGGAAGGTCAAGGACATTCTGCAGCCGTCCCGTTTTCAAGGACAGCACCCTGCAGTGGGGGCGATAAGCGGAATGCCGTGTGTCTGGGCACGGGGCCAAGCGCATTCCTGGGCCTGGTCTCATTTAACTCTCACATTGAACAATTGAGGTCTGTAAGATTATCCCTATTTTACAGATGAGGAAACTGAGGTTCAGAGCGCTGCTTGTCTAGATCACGGGGCTGAGAAAGGGCAGACCAAGGACCACTGCTAGACTCCAGAGCCTCTGCTCCCACTGCCGTGCCTCTGCCAGACAGCGAGTGAACAGTAACGAGCCTGGCACATTCCCCCCTCTGTCTCTCGAATCCTCAGAACCCCCAACCCCGAGGCAGGTGTTCTCATCCACAGTGGGGGTGGGGTGCAGAGCCAGGATCAGAGCCCCGGCTGACCTCCCTGCCCCCAGCCACACCCCTGGGCTCACTCACAGTTGTAGGAGGATGGGGACCCTCGGACGTCGCCGTGGCGGCGGCCGAAGCCCAGCTGCCCGCTACCGATGCCCGCGCCCTCCAGCGCCATGCGCTCCTTGGTCTTGAGGGCGTGGGTCCGCTCCTGCCGGAGGCGCTCCTCATCCTTGAGCAGCGTCATCACCTGCTTGACCTTCTCTCGCACGTTGACGCCCTGGTCCTTGCCGTCGCGGTCGATGTACTGGAAGTCCTTGAGCGTCTGGATGGTGTAGAGGTTGTCCCGGCACTGGTGGGCCACCCGCTCGGAGCCCGTCTTGAGCAGGTAGTCCAGCAGCGTCAGCGCCTTGTACACGTGCCGCCAGTTCTTGCCGCTGTCGTTGAGCCGCCGCCACAGCATGCCCATGACCTCGGCGAAGGCCACCGTGTTGAAGGTCAGATCGGCAATCTCCGACATGAGGGAGCTGGGGGGACCCCACGGGTCATTGCTGGTGGCCTCGCGCACCTTGACCTCTGCCTCCGAGTAGTTGTGGACAATGTTCTTCACCTGTCGCCGTAGGGCTGAGGTCGTCATGTCTGGGGACCTGGAGACGGGCGGCCCCCGCCCCAGCTGGAGGTGGAGGGCCGAGGGCCACCGCTGAGAGGTCACGGTCTCCAAGGGTGGGCTGCCGTGCGCTCAGCGGGGCGGCTGTGTCCTTGGCTTCCACATGGGTCTGGGGAAGAGAGGGACTCAGGGTCAGTGGCCCACCGCGGCCAGCGACTTAAGGCCTTGCCGGGGTGTCCCCGCTGCCAGGAACCGCTTTCGGCAGGCAATTATTTTTTATTTTTCTCATTTGATTTATTATTCAGCAGGCACTTCTAGCTGGGCATGCTCATTTCTTCCCAATCGCACCTATAAGGATACACAGATGGGAAAAGCGAGGTTGAGAGAAGGATTAAATGACTTGCCCGAGATGACAGATCTGGTGAATGCGGGGCCAGGATTAACCCAGGCAGTCAGGCGCCACAGTCTTCCTTTAGTTAGGGACACGAAAGTGAACCCCCAGAAGTGCCTACCTGCCTGATTTCTGTTTCACAACCTCTCCTGTTTCTGCAGGGATCTGGCTTAAGACCTATTCTTTCCAACTTCTCCATCCTCACCTTCCTTTCTTCTTCTATTGTTTTTTGTTTGTTGGTTTGTTTGTTAGCTTTTTAGGGCCTCACCTTCGGCATATGGAGGTTCCCAGGCTAGGGGTCAAATTAGAACTACAGCTGCCAGCCTACGCCACAGCCACAGCAACATGGGATCCAAGCTGTGTCTGCGACCTACACCACAGCTCACGGCAACGCCAGATCCTTAACCCACTGAGCGAGGCCAGGGATCGAACCCTCATCCTCCTGGATACTAGTTGGATTCATTTCCACTGAGCCATGATGGGAACTCCCTCTTCTTGTGTTGTTAATTTTTGTAGTTTGATTCATTCAACACCAATTTCCTGGGACTTCTCTGAGCCAGGCACTGTGACAAGAACAGAGTACAAATCTTGGCCCACCCAGTACGGTTGTGAAGGCACAGAAAATCACACTGCGGCACAGGGGTGCAGAAATGCACGCGAGCGCCCACACTCGGAAAATCAGGAGAGCCTTCCCGGGGAGGTGATGCCTGAGCTGAGAGCCAATATCCACAAAGAGAAGAGTGAGGAGGAATGAGGTAGCAAAGCCAGGAAGGCTGCCTCCCAAAGAGACCTCCACTGAACACGGGGGAGCACTAGGGCCAAAGAGGGGTAGGTACGGCCTGCCCACAGTCACACAGCATGTAGGTGGCAGAGCTGGGACCGACGCCTAAGAGCTGGGACCGACGCCTAGGTCTCCGGAAGGCTAATCCAGCACTTACTGTCAGTGTCATCAAGTTTGTAATTATTTCATCGGATTGCTTTATTGTCTCAGTCCCAGCTTCCCAACCAGAATGTAAGCTCCCTGAGGGCAAGGCCCCAGGCACATTTAGTCCTCTGATATCCCAGCTGAGGGATGTTTGGGGCCAGCCCACTGCCTCCCCGCAGCCTCAGGACCAGGGCATCTGCTGAAAGCAAACCCAGACCCAGGACAGAGAAAAGTTCACCTGGGGCCCTACAGGAAACCCAAACCAGATTCCCCCGGGTGTATAAAACACACACACACACTGGCTGGACCTGGTCTCCACCACCAACGCCAGCACCCATGGAGACTGCACTTATAGGCTCTACTCTTTTTTTTTTTTTTTTTGTCTTATTTGGGCCGCACCCGCAGCATATGGAGGTTCCCAGGCTAGGGATCTGACAGGAGCTGCAGCTGCAGGCCTTCACCACAGCCAGAGCAATGCGGGATCCGAGCCACGTCTACCACCTACACCCCAGCGCACGGCAATGCCGGATCCTTAACACACTGAGCAAAGTCAGGGATCGAACCCGCAACCTCATGGTTTCTAGTCGGATTCATTAACCACTGAGCCACGACGGGAACTCCTCGGCTCTACTCTTGGACGCAGCTGAAGTCTGAAGGAGCCCCCCACCCCCCACCCCCGCCAGTCTCCACTCTCCCTCCAGCCAGCCCTGCCAACCTGGGCTCAATTCAAAGCGGCCCGTGGCCCTTAAGGCGGGTGTCACCAGGGCCCATGTGCCTGGGAGAGCCTCGACCCAGAGGGCAGGACCCTGTGGGAGAGCAGGCGAGATGGAGAGGGCTGGTTGGAAGCCGCTTACCTTCTACGCGCTGCCTTTCTGTCCAGCGGTGGCAGGGCTTCTGCAGGTGGGGGCGCCACGGCCAGCGCTTGTTTAATGCCTGCCCTCCCCGTCACTTAGTGACTCAAGCCTGTGTTTCCCTCCTTAACCTGTGGGCTGGCAGGTGGCAAGAGTCAAGATGAGAAATAGTTGTGCCTAAGGCCCCTCCCAGAGCTGGCCACTGAAACCAGCAGAACCAGTCAGGCATCCTGACTCTACTAGGAGCCTCCCAGGGCCGTCCTGACCCCCTGCCTGGCCTGAGGTAGTGGCCCCCCGCCCCCACAGCCCTGCCTGAACTTTCCTCCTGGAAGGTAGGGGTGGAGGAGCCTTGTCTGTGGAGCTGGGGGAAGGGAGGGATCAGAAACACGGGGAGGAGGAGTTCCATTCGTGGCTCAGTGGTTAACGAATCCGACTAAGAACCATGAGGTTGCGGGTTCGATCCCTGGCCTTGCTCAGTGGGTTAAGGATCCAACGTTGCCGTGAGCTGTGATGTAGGTTGCAGACGCAGCTCGGATCCCGCGTTGCTGTACCTGTGGTGTAGGCCAGTGGCTACAGCTCCTGTTAGGCCCCTAGCCTGGGAACCTCCATATGCCGAGGGTGCGGCCCTAGATAAGATAAAAAAAAGACAAAAAAAAAAAGAAAGAAACATGGGGAAGCCCCGCCCCCACTGAAGTCTGGCGGGGGATGAGGTAGGAAGGGAGCGCTGCCGAGGAGAGGGAGGAGGAGAGGAAGGAACTCGGGAGGGGGTGGCTGGGAGAGCTGCCAGCCGTGTTACAAGCAAAGGGTTTTTATCGAACACAATATGCCCAGAAATAAAAGGGAGTGAAACAGAAGCCCAGCAGCCGCCGATAAGACAGCAGCGGCAGCGGCGGCAGCCGGGCAGCCGGGTATGGAATTACTGCAGTGACCTTGAGCCAGACCCTGTCAGGTGGAGGGAAGGACACTGAGAAGGCCGGGCTGAGAGGCCAATTCAGAGATGGGGGGGAGGGTGGGGGAGGCAGGAGGCAGGAGGGTACCAGCTAAGGAGGGAGACTTAGGCTGGGGAATGGGAGAGGGGCCAGCAGGGGGCGGGGCGGGACTTGGGGACGAAAGCGTCAGCTCTGTCTTCTGTAAGGGGTACCAAGGAGAACTTTACAGGGGCCAGGAGCCTGCTCTTCTCAGGACCCACGGACTAGGGGATCAGGACTAAGGAAGCAGATGGCGTGCCCAGTGCAGGGGTTCAGGGAGACAGAAAGAATCCAGATATGTTGAGTCACGTGCATGAGTTTGTCCAAAGACCGTGTGTGCCATCAGTCCACACCCCCTTCCATCTTCTGCAAAGGCTGCTAAGGGAGTTCTAGCCCCGGCCCCTTCCCCATCCAGCCTGAGCCGTGGTGGGAGTGGCAGTGCCCTAACTCTTGGCGGAGTGAGCTCCAGCCCTGAGCTGAAGTCAGCCCAGGGGTAGCTGTGTCCTGGGGGTGCTAGAGTTGGGTGGGGGCTGTCTGAGGCTGTGGATGCACCAGGGGCTGAGGAGGAGGAGGGCAGAGAGAGCAGGACTCTGTGAGAAATGCCACCAGAGATGCTAGTCCCAGGATGGGGAGCAAGCCTCGAGAGGTGCCCTTCCTGGTGGCTGCAGGGAAGGAAGGACCAGCAGGCAAGATGCCTCCAGGTTCCTTTGGGGCCCCTGCCCTCCTCACCCTTCTTCCTGGGACCTGGAGGGACACTAAGCCCCAAGCCTTCCCTGCCAGGCACCAGCGCGGACGGGAGGGGCCGGCTTACCTCTGGTTCAGCCTCCCTTGGCCCCAGCCCGGGGACCAAGAGCAGCCTCTGCAGTGACCCTCTGACCTGCGCAGCAGGGGGACGGCACAGCCTCGGGAGTGTCTCCAGAGCCATCCACCGTGGACCCTCGTCCTGGAGACCCACCCTGTCCTAGGAGGCGCAGACCCCTCGGAGCAGGGGTGGCTCAGGGTCCCTGGAATGGGCTGCTGCTCTCTGCCTCCTGCCTGCCAGCCTTCTGGACGCCCAGCCGGCAGGCAGCACTGGGAGGAAAGTTGCTCGGCTGGCCAGGCAGGTCTGCCTCAGCAGTAACAGGACACAGGAGGAAGCGCAGGGTGTGTTAACCCCTTCCTGCTGGCCAGGCAGGCAGCACCTTCAGAGATGGGAAGCCTGCCTGCTGGCTGGCTGGCTGTCCCCAGGAGGTGCAGATCCGTAGACAGTGCTAGTGACCCACTCCAACCCTGCAGTGAGTTAACCCTTGCCCTGCCACTTCACAGGAAATGGGGGTGCGGGGGCTCCAACACCCACCACACCCCTAGCTTGTCCCCTCTGGGCCAGGACCACTATTCTCTGGGGCTGGCCCTTTGGTGGAGTAGCCTCTGTGGGTTCCCGGCTGGTCCCCTGGGCCACGCTGAAGGGCACCAGGACCTCAGGCACAGCGCCCTCTTACCTCTTTGATACAAGATCAGAGTGCCCTATTCGCCCCAAACCTCCTCCCATGTCTCAGCTGGAGGAGGATGCTTGAGACCCATGAGGTCCTTAATCAGAAGCTCCAAATGCAGAACCAAGCAGGTAGGAGACTGCAGCCACACCTCAGGTCTCCCCCTCTCCCCTCTGCTGCACCAGTATTTAAGGCAATAAGGCCACATTAGCCAAGTTGCTCTCCAAACTCTGGGAGCCTGGAGTCCACACTACACAAGAAACCTGGCTCAGAATGATTATTATTGACAGAGAAGAATTTATGATGCTGAGTCTGTGCTGAGAGCACATTTCTTTTACAAGAGCCATCTCTCAGCTTCTTCATATTTCTCTGAGCAAGAGAGGGAGCAGAAAGTCCCAGAGGCTGTTTTTAAGGCAGAAAAAAAAAATGGCTCAAAGAGGTCAGGTGGTTTGACATGAGGAGCGGGATAAGCCGACCGGAATCCATATTAATCTCTGGCTGCGGCCAAAGGAATCTGGCCTCTTAAGAGTGTGGTAAGGAGTTCCCGTTGTGGCTCAGTGGTTAATGAATCCGACTAGGAACCATGAGGTTGCGGGTTCAATCCCTGGCCTTGCTCAGTGGGTTAAGGATCTGGCGTTGCCGTGAGCTGTGGTGTAGGTTGCAGATGCGGCTCGGATCCCGCATTGCTGTGGCTGTGGCGAAGGCCGGCGGCTACAGCTCCTGTTAGACCCCTAGCCTGGGAACCTCCATATGCCGCGGGTGCGGCCCTAGAAAAGGCAAAAAGACCAAAAAAAAAAAAAAAGTGTGGTAAGCATGATCCTCAGGGACTGGGACGAAGCCCATGGGCCCTGCTGAAGTATGAGGATCTCAGGGAGCCACGAACCACGGGATCTAGTTCTCCTCACGGTCACACATTTTGTCAATACTTGGTGATGACTTTTCGGGAAGCACGACCCCACAGGTGTGAGCCAACAAAGGTCAGGGGCGGGCACCACAAGGGGTGACACTCTCTGTCCTATCACCTGACTCATTCCTTGTCCTGTTACCAACTTGCTCCTTATCCAACACATCACCTCCCCAGGTGTGCTTCCCTCTCCTCCTGTCGTTGGATGACTCCAGGAAACGGGAGGAGAGGAAGCTGAGGGCAGGTGGGACATGGGAAGACCATGCGCTGACTTCATCCAGATCTGACATTCAAGACATGGTGGCAAGTCCGTCGATGAATGGATAAACAAAATGGGATGTATCTATGTAACTGAATATTAGCTGGCAATAAAAAGGAAGAAATGCTGACACATGCTACATATATGAACCTTGAGGAGGTGCTTAATGCACAAGACTGAATCTACTGAGATCTTCTGAATCATATACTTTAGAAAGTTGAACTTTTTTTTTTTTTTTTGCTTTTTAGGGCCACACCCGCAGCCTACAGAAATTCCCAGGCTAGGGGTCAAACTGGAGCTGCAGTGGCTGGCCTATGCCACAGCTGCAGAAACACTGGATCCGAGCCGCATCTGCAACCTGCACCGCAGCTCACGGCAATGCTGGATCCTTGACCCACTGAGCAAGGCCAGGGATCGAACCTGCATCCTCACGGCTACTAGTCGGATTCGTTTCCACTGTGCCACAACAGAAACTCAGAAGGTAGAACTTTAAAGTATATGAATTATACCTCAATAAAGCTGCTATTTAAAAAAAGAAGAAGAGGAAGAGGAGT
This sequence comes from Catagonus wagneri, assembly GCA_004024745.2. Classification (NCBI taxonomy): domain Eukaryota; kingdom Metazoa; phylum Chordata; class Mammalia; order Artiodactyla; family Tayassuidae; genus Catagonus; species Catagonus wagneri. Next base: position 8,206,720 of record PVHT020001179.1, read on the forward strand.
TCCTGCTGTGGTACAGTGGGATCGGCGATGTCTTGGGAGTCCTGGGTCGCAGGTTTGATCCCAGGCCCGGCAAGGTGGGTTTGTTGCCACAGCTGTGGCTTAAGTCACAGCTACAGCTCAGATCTGATCCCTGGCCCAGGAATTCCATATGCCAAGGGGCAGCCAAAAATGAAAAAAAAAAAAAAAGAAGAAGAAGAAGAAGACACAGAGGCATAACGGAAGTGATAGGAACATAAAGCTTCTTTATTGATTTGTTGATTAAACAGTTTCCCAGAAGGCGACTTGGGCATGCAAGTCAGGTGCAGAGATGCAGAGCCTCCTCAGCATTCTTTATGGGGCTGAGCTCATCAGCCAGGACCAGCAGGTCGGTCACCAGGGCATCCAGCAGCCCGTAGACCTGGAAGAGGGCATGAATATCACAGGCACTTGTGCGGAAAGCACCTGAGCAAGGGAGCGCCCCCACCCCCCACCACTGCGAGGCGGACATTCCCAAACCAGAAGGGAGACAGCTAAGCTGTGCAGGTAACCAAAATGTCTGTAGAACTTTTTCTTTTTTTGTCTTTTGCCTTTTTTATCTAGAGCCGCACCTGCGGCACATGGAGGTTCCCAGGCTAGGAGTCTAACAGGAGCTGTAGCTGCCGGCCTTCGCCACAGCCACAGCAACGCAGGATCCGAGCCGCGTCTGCGACCTACAGCACAGCTCATGGCAACGCCGGATCCTTAGCCCACTGAGCGAGGCCAGGGATCGAACCCGCAACCTCATGGTTCTTAGTTGGATTCGTTAACCACTGAGCCACAACAGGAACTCCTGTAGAGCTTTTGTTTTTGCAAAGTTTTCTTTTGAACCAGTTCAGGGCAATAATCCTGCACTGGCCCCTTGAACATATAGCAACATTTCGAGTCTAGAGTGATTAAAGGGGCAATTCCCAGGAGGCCCAGGGAGCAGTGCCCATTCATTCAGTCCCATAGGGTGGCCCAGTTTCACCCTGGCCTCCCGGAGACCAACTTGTCTTCCGGTAAGATCACAGAACCCTGAACTGAAATGTTTCCAAGACTGTACCCTCCAGTGGAGCTGGACTACTGAAGGCTCAGCAAGTTGTTTCTTTTTTTTTTTTTTTCGGTCTTTCTGCCTTTTCTAGAGCCGCACCCGCGGCATATGGAGGTTCCCAGGCTAGGGGTCTAACAGGAGCTGTAGCTGCCGGCCTACACCACAGCCACAGCAATGCCAGATCTGAGCCGCGTCTGCAACCTACACCACAGCCCACAGTAATGCCGGATCCTTAACCCACTGAGCAAGGCCAGGGATCGAACCTGCAACCTCACGGCTCCTAGTCGGATTCATTAACCACTGAGCCACAACAGGAACTCCGCAGCGAGTTGATTCTTAATTTCAAAGAGACAAGGGTCCTCAGAGACCTATTATTACTTTCTAGATCCCACCGATCTCAGTGATGTCACCAGGAGCAAGTGGAGCTTCTGATTAAATTTGATGTGTCAGTGCGATTCACGATGCAATCCCAGCTACCCAGCTAACCGCAGCAGAGAAGACAATGCATGGCTACTAGACACCCTGACATGTTAAACATGGCTCTGTGGATCTCCCCTCCAAACAAACAACGATAACGAAGAACAAAACACAACACCTAAGTGAATTTCTAAAAACCTACTGCTTAAGAACACACTTTAGGAGTTTCTGTTGTGACTCAGCAGTAGCTAACCCAACCAGTATCCATGAGGATGCAGGTTCGATCCCTGGCCCCACTCAGTGGGTTAAGGATCTGGCACTGCTGTGAGTTGTGCTGTAGGTTGCAGGCATGGCTTAGATCCCACATTGCTGTGGCTGTGGTGTAAGCCAGCAGCTGTAGCTCCGATTGGACCCCTAGCCTGGGAACTTCCATATGCCATGGATGCGACCCTCGGCGGTGGCGGGGGGGGGGATGATACATTTTATAAAGTTTCTCCAGCGTTGTTGTTTTTGTTTTTGGCCACCTCTGTGGCATATGGAAGTTCCTAGATGAGGGAACTAATCCCAGCCGCAGCTGTGATGTATGCCACAGCTGTGGCAATGCCCAGTCCTTAACCCACTGTACCACAGAGGGAACTCATCTTTCCAGTGTTTCAAAACCCTTACACTTGCTAGAAATCCATCCTACACGGTCCTCCCCCAAGGAACACATCTACCAAGACACACCTGACACGGAGAGGAAGTGGGAGCAGCAGAAAAAGCTTCCACTCTGTTCCCTCTAGAGTCTCTTTCCAAATAGCAGCCAGCAGGATCTTCTAAAGCATGAATCGGACCATGTCATTCAAAACCCTGTGTCCTCACAACGACCTACAAAGCCCCTCATGACCCACTGCTTCTTGGTGGGCTCTCTGCCCTTCTGTCCTCCTGGCCCAGGGCATTCTTCCTGGATGTCCACGTGGCCACTTCTCACTTCCCTTCACATCTTTGCTCAATGTCACCTTCCAGTGAGGCCCAGCTATCCCCGCCCGGGCCTTCCCCGTCCCCCAGCCCTGGTCTCTCTTTTTCCCCCACAGCACTCATCAGCTAACATAGCAGATGCATTACTTATTCATGAGGTCTCTCTCTCAAACACTGGGATGCCCTTCACAAGGGCAGCGCTGCGTCCATCACGGATGCAGTAGGCACTTATTATTATTTGTGGAATAAATGGAATGAACGAGGAAGCCGAGGAATGGTACACAACTCAGGCGTAAGCGAGGGGAGGGCTGAGCGCCGGGCTCTCGCTCTCACCTCTGTGTGCAGTCTCTGGGTGTATTTCTCCATGACCAGGGGGTCGATGGGTTCCTGAGACGGGGTGGTGCTGTCAGGGGCGGGGTCTTCCAAGGAGATCCTGTCCCGACTTGAAGATTTCACAGGTTTCTTGTCATCCTTTGCTTTCTGCTTCTTGCTGTTTGAGCGGTCCTGCTTGGAGAGACAGAGACACGTACTGCCCTCAGCAGCTCCTGAGGGAGGCCCAGGACTTTCTCAAGAGCAGCTCTGGGGAGCCGGGCACCGCGCTGGAGTCACTGCCCACGTCCCGCAGGCCCTCCCCGCCCGGGGCCCAGGCCACGCGCTACATGCCTCTTTCCCAGGTGACAGCTTGGCTGCTTTTTTGTCTTCTTTGTCTCTGATTCCCGACTGCTTCTTTTCCTGGGTTACCCCTTTCCGGTCCTCCTTCCCAACTCTCCCAGAAGTCGCCTTGACTTCTGTGACTGGAGGTGATTTGCGATCTAAGGGAAGTGAATGGAAGACAAATGGCCGGAGGCCTAGCCGACCTCACAGGCAGGAGCTGGGAGAGCTAAGCGCCCTGGGCTGGCAGTGCTCTAGCTGTGCGCGGCCCCACGGGCTGGGGGCGAGGCCCTGGAACCTGGGGGGACGGGAGGGTGGGACAGTAGCGTGAGGCCCTACGCATACGGGATGGCAAGTCACCTCAGCGCTCTGGGATTCCACCTGTGAAACATGCGGACCGCACTACGGTGATCGCTACGGTTGCTTCTGGGTCCCAGATTCGAGAGGCAGATCAAAGGGTTGCCAGAGGCCTGCCCCGTGGGCCAACCCAACAGAGGTTCCGCCGGAAAGGGTACGAAACGGCTGAGGTGCCGCTGCCACCCAGGCGGAGGGACGGGAAGGTCCACACGGAGGTGTGGCTGCGGCGTCTGACCTGGCTCTTCTGGCACGTCCTGGTAGGTGGTCTCCTTCTCGGGCAGGCCCAACAGAGCCCTCAGCCACAGGGAATGGCTCACCAGGCTGTCAATCACATCTCGCCACAGCTGCAGACTAGACCGGGAGATGTTGGAGAAAAGCCATTACCCCTCATTTGCCCTTGAACCTGGAGGAGCTTCATCCTTCCCTTCCGAGACGCTGGTCTCAGGAAGGGCCATGGAAACGCCATGCTTCTGTGCAGCCAGCATCCTCACGGGAACCCGCGCAAGTGCCGGGATGGGGAAAAAAGTGTCTGGGGACTAGGGCCAGATCGGCCTCGAACTAACTCCGTCTTGAAACCATGGCTAGAACTAGATCCAGTCCCACTGGAGGGGCTGGACCTGCACAAGAGGTGCAGGCTGAGAGATTCGGCGGGTGTGTTCTGAGGGCCCTGCAAAGGGCCCCCAAGCCTGTCCAAGCAAGTTCCAAACAGGTGATGGGAAGGCTGGCAACCAACAGGGGCTTTTCACGGAATCGGCCCCTCTTCTCACTGCCCTCTGCTCTCTCCTTTGGTCATTCCTCTGCTCATTGAGAAGCAACAAGGGAAAAGGGGAAAAAGGAGCCTAGGTGCTCACTCTGCTGTGACTCCTGCCAGAGGGCAGCCGGCGCAGCGGGAGCCAGAGCGTAGAATGTTTGCAGCATCATTCGGCAACCTGATCTCAAGGGGAACTTGGTCCCCTTGAGTCCTGGGAGTGCCTGCCCAGAACCCGGGACCGGAGGCCACAAAGGGGAGGATACAGGACCAGCTCTCCGGTGGGGGGGGGGGTCACCTACCACATTTGGTACAGGAGGTCTGACTGCACCGGCCGCGGTTCCTGGCACAGCTCCAGGGCCGCCTTGTTGAGCCTGATGAGGGCATCTTCTCTCTGGTTCTCCTCAGGGAGCATCATCACTGCCTGGCGGGATCAGAGGTACCATGGGCAACAGTTCTGGCCAGGACACCATGGCTTCCTTGTCCTTAAGTAACAGGTGATGCGCAGTGAGGGCAGGTGACGCGCAGTGAGGGCAGGTGACGTGCGGTGAGGGCAGGTGACACGCAGTGAGGGCAGGTGACGTGCAGTGAGGGCAGGTGACGCGCAGTGAGGGCAGGTGAGGCGCGGTGAGGGCGGGTGACGCGCAGTGAGGACAGGTGATGTGCGGTGAGGGCAGGTGACGCGTAGTGAGGGCAGATGACGCGTAGTGAGGGCGGGTGACGCGCAGTGATGACAGCAGGTGACCAGGAGGCAACGCAGCCATGGAGAGTCTGCTGGGGGCCTTCTTGGGAGCCTGGGCCCTCCCTTAGAAATCTGTACCCATGAACCCTTCGCCAAGGTCAGCGAAGGAGCCCCACCTACATGACAGTGGCCTCTGCACCTGAGACAAAGGAGACCACCAAGAGGTTGCTTCCTCCGAGCCCTTAGAAGGTTGTTTCTCTGCCCATGGGGGTGAGAGGGGCTGCCGGGTCCCCCCACCCCCGAGTTCAGGCCAGGAGCACCAGAACCTGGCTGCATCAGGGCCCTTCTCACCCCCCTGGGGCTGGGGAGGCACCTTTCTGAAGTTCTCCAGGCAGAGGTTCCACTCGGCCGGGCGCGGGCTGCCCAGCTCCCAGGGCCTCCCGGTGCTCTCCGGGTCTGGGCTCCCCGCCACCAGGATCTCCTCCATGATGCTCTTCCGCTGAGAAATCTTGGCCCCTGGCCCGGTCTTCTGGGACCCCAAAGGATTTCGGGTGTCCCTGAGAGCCTCACTCCCCGGCCGGGGTGGCTGGGAGTCCAACGCCGGGCTCTTCATGTGCACGGAAGACTCAGCCTTCATCGAGGCTTCCTCCCCGTGGGCTGCGGGGGCCGTGGCAGCCCGGGCTCTGGGGCCGAGTCGCTCCTCCTCGCCTGGCCTGGCCTCTTTGGCCTTGGGGGGCAGGCTCGTGTACTGGCGCCACAGTCTGTGCAGGTCTTGCACCACTTGGTGCTGGTAATGCAGCTGCAGCGGAGAGAAGGGGAGGCATGTGACGGGGAGGCCGGGGCGTGGGGCACCCAGCCTGAGCCAGCCTGCTCCGGTTTCCCGTTCCCTCGAGAGCACTGGTGGAGAAGGCGGGAGGAAGCCGGTAGGAGCAGCTGGGCCCAGAGGGGCTCCCCACTTCCCTTTTTTTTTTTTGTCTTTTTGCCTTATTTAGGGCCGCACCCGCGGCATATGGAGGTTCCCAGGCTAGGGGTCTAACAGAAGCTGCAGCTGCTGGCCTTCGCCACAGCCACAGCAATGCGGGATCCGAGCCACATCTGTAATCTACACCACAGCTCACGGCAATGCCAGATCCTTAACCCACTGAGCAAGGCCAGGGATCGAACCCTCACCCTCATGGTTCCTAGTCAGATTCCTTAACCACTGAGCCATGACGGGAACTCCCCACTTCCCTTTCAACCTGAGCATCTCCAGCTTAAAGCTTGTACACATTCAAGCTTCCACGGAAGACTGGATTTGAATTAAGGAGTTTCTGAAGCTCTGTTATCACCAAGCATCCACTTACACCAGCTTAGTGTTATCTCGGGCAAATTGCTTACCCTCTTTGGCCCTCAGTTGCTTCCATGTAAAATGAGGACATAAATAGTACCCATCTCACAAGGCTGCTGTGGAGGAAGTGAGTTGCTCATGGGTGCTCAGAACAGGTCCCGGCACTCAAACGGTTTGCTCTTATTTTCTCCCAGGACCCACACGATGGGCCGGGGCTACGCTGGGCCTGTACCTGAGGGTTCCTGTGGTGGAACAAGTCCTCCTCCGTGAGGTAGGCGTCCACAGGGGACTGTGCGCGCTCCGGGGTCACGATCCCCCTCAGCAGCTCCTGCAGCACGTTCTCCACGACCGTGACTGCTTCGTGGGAAGCCAGCTTGTTCTGGGGGAGGGAAGGTGACACAGGCGGCAGCTCGGGCTTTCAAAACCCACGTTGTGCCCTCGGGACTTTGTACCTTCCTAGGAACTGAGTTCCTGCCAGGCCCATCTCACCCTCTCGCTCTCTCTCTCACACACAACTATTCCCAGACTCAGTTCTCCCTGGATCTCCCCAAACACCCTTGTTCCCTGCGAGAGGTTGAGAGGATCCAGAGGGGCCACACCCAGAAAAGTTCTTCCCTTGTGGGGCTAGAAGGTTACATAGTCGGCATTTCCCCCAGATTAGGAAAAACGGCAAGGGCCACACAGCATGGGCCCTGCTGAGAACGTGGCTTGGCCACATGAAAGTGTCACAGAAAGAGCAGAGAGGGCATCTCGTGTGAGAGGCTGGTCCTCGAGTCAGCAAGTAAAACGGACATAAAATTGTCAAAATCACCTTTATTCATCAAGGGCTGAGCCCTAGTTAACATCGCTGGCTTGGGTTGCGGGTTGCGGGGGTGGTGGTGTGTGTGATGAATTTAAAAAGCGTGGCTTTCCCCAGAATCTCGCAAAGCGCAGTGCCAGGGGGCCAGGCCATAACACTGACGGGCCGCACACTCCCAGGTCCCCCCTCACACTCCTGGGTGCTGACCCCACTGGTTAAATCGTTCTCTCTGGTTTTGCCTGGTTTTGAAGTTACGCCAGCTTTTTTTTTTTTTTTTTTGCTTTTTAGGGCCACACTCATGGCATGTGGAGGTTCCTGGGCTAGGGGGGGTCCAATTGGAGCTACAGCCGCCGGCCTACACCACAGTCACAGCAACATCAGATCTGAGCAGAGTCTGCGACCTAGACTACAGCTCATGGCAACGCGAGATCCAGAGCCCACTGAGCAAGGCCAGGGATCGAACCCGCAACCTCATGGTTCCTAGTCGGATTCGTTTCCGCTGCGCCACGAAGGGAACTCCCGAAGTTACGCCAGTTAAATGCAACTCCCCCGGATGGTACCAGACAGTAAATAGATAGGGGTGCGGAGGGTCACTGGTGTTTGCACTCAAGTAAGTGCTTCCACACCGTCTGCATCTTAAGGCCCAGTCTCATTTCTTCCGAATGCGCTGGGGCCACGCACGGTGGAGCTCAAAGCTCCCCTTCTCTTGCCTGCCCACCCATCTATGACATCACAAAGCGCTGAGGAGTGTTTTGCGAGCAAGAATGGCGTCTGTTTTTGAAAAAATCTACCTCATGGAGAAACAAGATTCCTGCAGGCTGTGCCAGGGAGCGTCCCAGGTTAACCTGCATAGTGTCCACAGGGGCCAAGATCCCAGGTCCCTTACCTCCAGTAACTTCCTCTCATCCTTAAAAATGTCCTGGGCCAGGGAGACTGCATGGAGATTGACCCGCAGAGAAGCTCCTCCTAACAGGATGGGGTGGGTTCCAAACTCCCAACATTCCCTGAAGATCCCAGCATTCAAAGACTTGAAGAAGAAGGTGAAGTTTTTAGTTTCTCCAGGCAGAATCACACCTGAGAGGGACAGAGACAGAGTTTTCACCAAATAGGAGCTGCTGAGCCCCAAGCCTGCACACACAAAGTTAAATAAGCCCCAGGTAGGGGCGGCCAACTGTTCCAGCTTGTCCAGGATGGAGGGCTTCTTGGGATGTGCGACTTGCAGGGCTAACACCACGACTGTGCCCGGCATCCAGGAACAGGTGGTCGTCCCAGACTGAGGGCTGTACATATATGTAACCGAACCCCTAGAATGCTTCTGCTCCCTGGGAGCTCACCCTCTGTGTTCTCAAGAGCTCCACCGTTTCCCTGGCAGATGGAAAGAGGAGATGCTGATGCTTCATGAAAAAAAAAAAACAGGAGGGGAGTTCCCTGGCGGCCTAGCGGTTAAGGGTCTGGTGTCATCACTGCCGAGGCTCGGGTCGCTGCTGAGGTTCGGGGTGGGCTCAGTCTCTAGCCATGCCACACAGGCATGGCCAAAAAAAAAGAGAGAGAGAGAGAGAGAGAGAGAGAAAGAGAGAGAGAGAGAGAGAGGAAATACGATGGACTGGGAGTCTGAGGTTAACAGATGCAAACTGTTGCATTCGGAATGGATAGGCAGTGAGATCCTGCTGTAGAGCACTGCGAACTATATCTAGTCACTTGTGTGGAGCATGCTAACGTGAGAAAAAGAACGCATGTGTGCATGTGTGGCTGGGTCTCTTTGCTGTACAGTAGACGACTGACAGAACACTGTAAACCAACTATAATGGAAAAAATAAAAATCATTAGAGAGAGAGAGGGAGAGAGGAACAGGAGGATGGGAAGAGGGACTGGCGCTTACAGGAACGGGCACGGGCTAGACTTTGGCTGCGAGAGGGGTGAGCAGGATGGTGCCTCCTAGGTACCTTCCCTATTGTTAAAGTAAAACCGCTGCATCCTGTTCCTCTTCAGGTCTCGGAAAGAGTCCGGCTGGGACCGTCGTCGCCAATGGTACCAAATGGCCACCGTGCCGTTATTGACCACAGTCAGTTCCGAAGATGTTTTCTCCCCTTCTAGTGTTTCAAAGGTCAAGCGGACAGCGATTCCAACGTGCTTCTGGAGAGAGAGGAGGTCTAGAAAGGTCTTTGAAGGCAGTCCTGGCCCAGAGTGACCAACTCTGCCCAGTTTGTTGGGACTTTTCCGGGCTTGGCACTGAAAGTCTCATGTGCTGGATCTCCAGGGCCTGGCCGCTCTCACACAGTTAAGCATCCCTGCCCCGACAGTGGCTGTCTCTGAGGCTGCCATCAACAGAAGAAGAGGAGATAGGAGTTCCCATCGTGGTGCAGCAGAAACAAATCCGATTAGGAACCATGAGGTTGCAGGTTCAATCCTTGGCCTTACTCAGTGGGTTAAGGATCTGGTGTTGCCGTGAGCTGTGGTCACAGACGTGGCTCGGATCCCACGTTGCTGTGGCTGTGGTGTAGACTGGCAGCTGTAGCTCCAATTAGACCCCTAGCCTGGGAACCTCCATATGCTGCAGGGGCAGCCCTAAACAGCAAAAAAAAAAATAAAATAAAATAAAATAGATTTTATATCTGATGAACATTTCTGCTCCTTAGCATCTGGAGAACATCTCAGAACCTTCTTAAAGGCACAGTTTTTTGAGAAGGTTTGTTTACAGGTTTGGGGACCAAGTACAAACTGGGTGGCTTGTGACACTCTCCTTTCAGTCTTGTGACTTTATTCTGGCTCAAGTTGGCATTGCTGTTAACGTTTTCAGACATATGCTGAAAGTATGACCAGATAACAATGCAAACAGGGGACCGTGCAGGTCCTTGTGACTGCCACAGTCACCTTGGGCATAGCCACCATGGGAGCACCCCACAAGGCTGGCCCTTCCAGCAAGTGGGTGAGGGTGAAGGCAGTTTTACCTTGTCCTCTGTGTTACTGCCTCGGATCCAGCAAGCTGGCTTCCCACAGAACAGCAGAGAAGGGCCGAGAACAGCCATGGGGACCATATCATGGTAATCGGCCAATAAGTCTCTGTAAGAAAAACCAATGACTGGGAGTTCCCTTCGTGGCAGCAGAAACAAATTCGACTAGAATCCCTGAGGATGTGGGCTCGATCCCTGGCCTCGCTTAGTGGGTCGGGGATCCGGCATTGCCGTGAGCTGTAGTGTAGGTTGCATACACAGCTTGGATCCCACAGCTCCTATGGCTGTGGCGTGAGCCGGCAGCTGTAGCTTCGATTTGACCCCTACCCTGGGAACTTCCATATGCCACGGGTGTGGCCCTAAAAAGCAAAAAGAGAAAGAAAGAAAAAAGAAAAACCAATGACTTATTTTCCCGGAGGCTGCCACAATCTTGCTGCCTGGAGCCCACAGAAACGGCTGCCAGGCAGTCTGGAGGTGTGCCCGGCTCTGCCCCCGGGTGGAGCGTCATCAGCTCCTTCCTGCTCCGTTCCTGCAGGTGGGAGGTTCTTGGATATAAAGAGACCTCATGCACAAAAACACACACACACAAAAAAAAGGGAGTTCCCTTTGTGGCTCAGTGATTAACGAATCCGACTAAGAACCATGAGGTTGCGGGTTCGATCCCTGGCCTTGCTCAGTGGGTTAAGGATCCGGCGTTGCTGTGGCTGTGGCGAAGGCCGGCAGCTACAGCTCCTGTTAGACCCCTAGCCTGGGAACCTCCATATGCCATGGGTGCGGCCCTAGATAAGGCAAAAAGACAAAAAAAAAAAGAGAGACCTCATGCAGAGCCACGCAGCACTGGGAGAGTCTGGAGGGGCCCCCTTTACAAACAAAGGAATGTCTAGGAAATCCCCATTAGGGGTTGGTTTCTAGAAGAGAACAGATGGCAAGAGTGAAGCAAGCACAGGTGTCCCTTCAAATGGGCTAAAGAAGGGGGTGCGGCCACTAGCGAGAGGTGGGACTGGAGGCACCCCGATTTCAGGGAGGGAAGCCTGCCCTCCAATACTTGTGGGTGCTAGGAAAGCCACACTCCCCAACCGCTCTCCCTAGGGCCCAGGCCCAACTCACAAGTGCAGTGTGTCTGTAGAGGAGCTTTCCTGGCTCCTTTCAAACGCTGAACAGTCTTCCACCGTAACAGCCGAGAACGGCCGCCCTCTGCCCACCACCTCCAGGCCATCAATATCCTTCGAGGAGATGGAGAAAGGAAAGGTTAGTGGACGAAGACAGGTGCCACCCTGAGGGGCTTCAGATGAGGCACATAGGGGCCTTACGCACCCGCTGGCTAAAATCCAGCTCTGCCATGATGCTCAGCAGCTCCTTGCGCCGGTAGATCAGAAACAGACTCCGATCCCAGGTGTAGCGGTACCAAGCATCCTTCTGGGCCGGCAGTCCTAGAGCAGGGGCCGCGGACCCTCAGCACAAGCTGCTGCCATGCTCCCTTCCCCACCCACTCTTGAGGGCTCTGAGAGCGCCCGTGCCAGCACCGTTTCTGGGAAAGGTGAAAATACAGCTTCCGTGAAAGCAGGGCTCCTCTCCTCCTGGCCCCTTACTTACTGTTCAGCAACCCTGCACAGGGCTCCAGCAAAATTAGCTTCCAAACCATCAGATCTTTGGATCTGGTTAGAAGAAAATAACCACAGCAGCTACCTTTTATTGAGTGTTTAACAACGGGCCTCTTTTTTCTTTTAACAATTTAACCTGTTTGTTTCTTTTTCTTTTTTTGGTTGTACCCATGGCATACAGAAGTTCCTAGGCCAGGGCTTGAACCCAAGCCAGAGAGGTGACAATGCCAAATCCTTAACCACTAGGCCACTAGGGAACTCAAACTGGAACCCCCCTTTTTTTTTTTTTTTGTCTTTTTGCCTTTTTATCTAGAGCCCCACCTGCAGCATATGGAGGTTCCCAAGCTAGGGGTCTAACAGGAGCTGTAGCCGCCGGCCTTTGCCACAGCCACAGCAACGGAGGATCCGAGCCACATCTGCAACCTACACCACAGCTCACGGCAACGCCGGATCCTTAACCCACTGAGCAAGGCCGGGGATCGAACCTGCAACCTCATGGTTCTTAGTCGGATTTGTTAACCACTGAGCCACGAAGGGAACTCCGAACCGGAATCTTTTAATACACATGTCTCATTTCACCCTCTCACAACCCCATGAGTATTTTACACATGGGGAAACTGAAGGCCAGAGAGGTTCAACTCACTGGTGTTCATGAACTCAACAGAGCTGAGGTCTGAACCCAGGCGGTCTGGCAGCCTGTCAAGCAGTGCTGCCCATTAGAAATGTCATGAAAACCACACATGCAGGCCATGTGTGCATAATTAAAAAATTTTTCAGATGGTTTTACCTTTTTAGGAAACAGATGGGATTAATTTTAGGATGAGAGTTTAACCCAGTATATTGAAATACTATCTCGACATGTTATCGGTCAAAAAATGATTAATGAAATCTATTTTTTCAAACTGATCGTGGAAACGCAGTGTGTAGTTTACACTTACAGCACATCTCAGTTCAGACCAGCCACATTCCGCGTGCTCAGCAGCCACGGTGGCTCAGCCTGCGGTGAGGACAGTGCAACCCTAGGGCCTGTGTGCCCCCTGGCTCCTCCCACCACCGCCCCTGCGGTCTTACTAAAGCGGGTCTGGGCCTCCACAGGCTACGGAACTTGATCCCCAGTCGGTATCACTCCAGAGCCCTGGTCTCTCGCTCCCTGGCCCAGTCACAAGGCGCTGGTTCATTTACAGCCCGCTCCTCACCCATCTCCGCCTGGATGGAGCGGGGCTTTCTGATGTGAGTGACTGGTTCCACAAGGCCACGCTGAGTTTTCGTCTTTGTCATCACCAGGCCCGTCATTTCATCTCCCAAGTATTCCAGTCGACTCCAGAACCCATTTATCAATCCAGAGACCTGGCGATGGGAGACAGGTGAGTCAGCCCACGGAGCACCCTGGAGAGGCTGCTGGGGGGCCTGGGGGACTAAGAGCGCCAGACAAAGATGCTTTCTCCAGGGGATCCGTGCCGCCCTGGGAGCAGGAGAGAAGCACCCCTTTTCTTGTTTTGAGGCTGCCCCAGCCAGGGTAGTTTGGTCTGGGTAACTGTACTGACATATCAGAGCTTAACACGGCACCGCGGGTCACGAAATCTGGAGTCTCAGCATTTAGGAGACAAAAGACAAAGACTATTCTAATAATTTCATACTCATGATACCTTTTTCCTCAAACTAATTACTTACCTGGCCAGTCCCTGAATGGCTAGTAATAGGAGCAATTATAGAATTTAGAAAAGGTCTTGAGGGCTTAACAACGTTTTACGCTGGAGAGATTTTTTTTTTTCTTTTTTGGCCTCCCCACAGCATATGGAGTTCCTGGGCCAGGGACTGAATCCAAGCTGGAGCTGTAACGTACACCAGCCACTGTGCCGGGCTGCAGATTGAACCCCCGTCCCTGCCACTGCAGAGATACTGTCAATCCCATTGCACCACAGTGGGAACTCCTGGATAGATTTTTTTTTTGACCCCCAGCTGTCCAGACCCTCCTCACCGGGCACTTGGGAATGTTTGTTCCTACCTTCCCATCAGGTCGCGTGGGCAGCGAGCGGTCAATGAGCTCCCGTTCCTCCTGGATCTGTCTGTAGGTCTCCCCCACGTGCATCAGCAGCTCACCCACTGGCTTCTTCAGCCGTTCTGGAGAGAGAGCCAAGAATGCAGTCCTGCCACCAAATCTGAGCAGGCAGGGGCCTGAGCACGCCGCACTGATCAGCTCAGGTCACCGGGCTGATCTCCCGACCCACTCACAGCAGGAAGCACAAAGGCGATCACCCTGAATCCAGGCTCTGGAGGTTGTGGGAGAAAAAAAACACAGCAGCGGAGCCTGGCTGGCCTATCTGCTCTGCTCACCACTGAGGGCTTCCTGCTGCTTCTTCCATAGGGCTATGTTGCGCTGCCAGTTTTTCAGAAAGTTGTGCTGAGGAGGTGGGGCCCAGGGAGGAAGTGCCTTCTCTTCTTTGGGGGCTTCCTGCTTTGGCTCTTCATCGGAGATGAGGGTCATCAGACAGGGCGGGGTGTGTATCAGCTCCGCCAGCTGAAAAGAGCGAGGCGAGGAGGGTGGGAAGGCGGGGAGCCGGGGCTGAGCAGACTTCTCTAGGCCTCAGTCCCTGTTGTCCCCTCTCTACTGAGTCCCTCCTCTCCAGGACCCTAAGGTAGCCAGTGACTGAAAGCAGAACCAGGGGGACTCAGAAGCCGCTGTTGGTCCTCTCTCTCCTAGAATGGGAAGACTCGTTCTCAGATTGCGGTCACTGTCCTCCAGTGTCTGTCCTCACACCTGCCCCATGACCAAGCCCTTCTTGCTTTTCCTTTTTTTAAGGGCCGTGCCCATGGCATATGGAGGTTCCCAGGCTAGGGGTTGAATCGAAGCTGCAGCTGCTGGCCTACACCACAGTCATAGCAACTCAGGATCTGAGCCACGTCAGGTCATGGCAATACCGGATCCTTAACCCATTGAGCGAGGCCAGGGATCAAATCTGCATCCTAATGGATGTTAGTTGGGTTTGTTACCACTGAGCCACAACAGCAACTCCAACTGAGCCATTTTGTTTTTTGTCTTTTTGCCTTATCTAGGGCCGCACCCGCGGCATGTGGAGGTTCCCAGGCTAGGGGTCTAACAGGAGCTGTAGCCGCCGGCCTGTGCCACAGCCACAGCAACGCGGGATCCGAGGCGCGTCTGCAACCTGCACCACAGCTCACGGCAATGCCGGATCCTTAACCCACTGAGCAAGGCCAGGGATCAAACCCTCAACCTCATGGTTCCTAGTCGGATTCGTTAACCACTGAGCCACGATGGGAACTCCAAACTGAGCCATTTTTATAAGACTCCAAGCCTCTTAGCACCTGATCAATCAGAGAGTCTTTGCCTAGAAAGCAGAGAAGTGAAGGCACTGACACACAAGTGTTGCATGACAGGAAAGTCGGCAGGACAAACTCTCCACGTGGCCCTGGGAGCTGGGTGGAGCCACCTTCCTCCACCACGTAGACCAGGGAGAAGAACAGGATATAACGCCCATCAGGGCCCAGAGGAGCAGAGGGCACAAGGGGGCCCTGAGCCTGACGCCCGTCCGTGCTCAATATGATGGGAGCAGACACAGTCTGGCTTTTGGCTTCTTCAAGGCACTTCTGTCTCCTT
Source organism: Catagonus wagneri (assembly GCA_004024745.2). Lineage (NCBI taxonomy): Eukaryota > Metazoa > Chordata > Mammalia > Artiodactyla > Tayassuidae > Catagonus > Catagonus wagneri. The sequence goes on from PVHT020001179.1 coordinate 8,221,874, forward strand.
ACAGTGAACTCCTGACTTCAGCGGAAGCCAGCGTACTTTGGCTTCATTATCTGTGTGGGGGGGGTCACTTTTCACCTCAGACTTGGGGGGGCCCAATGCCTGGACTGTCTCTGCAGCCCCAGTCCTGCCGGCCTCTTCTTAAACTCATGAAATGACATCCGTGACCTCCCCCTCCCCCCAGGCGGCTCTGTACCAACGAACCTGGGTGTTCCCTCGAGCAAGTGCAATTCGCTTAAAGTCATGGAGACTCCCCAGGATGTGGTGAGACAGGATCTGGTCACTGCCGTGGAAGATGTCACCCGGTCCTGGGGGTAAAGAGAGGAGAGGGGAAGCTGTAGCCAGCGCTACAAACGACTCAAGAGGCTGCTTCCTGATGGGGACCAGGCTGTTGCTCCAGGATGACCCAGGACTTCAGATGCCACGGCTGGGGCTGGGCGTACCAGAGTAGTCCAGGGGCTTTGTGGCTGCATCTGGAGTAGCAGGATGTGCTACTAAGTGGCGGATCTTCCTCCTATGATCCTTGGGTTTGAGTTTACGGATGATAAATTTCTGGGTAGTGACAGGTTTATCTTCTGTTTCAGTAAGGCGAGGAATGTGTTGCTAAAAAGACATAAAGCAGAGGAGACTCCATGGGAGATCGGGGGAGGAAAAAAATACCAGCTTCTTTCTCCTCTGTCCTAATTCTTGGTGGAATTCCTGAAGGCTGACAAATCTGTCTCTCTAGAGCTGTCCATATGTTCTGTCGAGGAAATGCCTGCGTCAAAGATAGAGACTTAGTAATGCTCTGGGGGAAAAAAAATAACATCTCACGCCTCCAGACAGTTCAGGTGAGAAGTGGCTGCCTCGTCCAGGTTAAGCACGGGGTTATCCACACCTGCAGCTTTGCTTCTTAAACGTCGTTTTCCCTTCTCTGAGATGCGGGTGAGAGCACCTGCCTCTACGGCATGCAGAAAATGACTTCATTCTCTCATTTCCCTGTGAACCTCAGAAACGTTACAATAAACAGCATAATAAGTTTCTTGAGATGCAGATGTGAACAGATGTGTGTTTCATGGATTTTTTTTCCCAAGGAATCAGACACTCCTTCTGAGTAGGGAGGCAGTGGACAGACAATGGATGTGGTTCAAGTTCTAGACCAACTCAGGGGGCAGGGAGGAGTTCCTGCAGGGAGGGTATCTCTGGGCTTCATCCTTACCTTCCTCAGATCTTCCTTTTTAATGGCTAAGGCAAGAATGTCATCTCCTTGGAGGACGTTGCTGACAGGCTCAGGTTCTTCCTGAATGGGGGGTGTGGGCTGTTCAGGTACCTTCGCCCGCTTCTTTTCTGAAGAGGAGCAGAAAGTTCAAGTGTTTAAAAACAGATATTATCTTGGAGTTCCCGTCGTGGCTCAGTGGTTAACGAATCCGACTGGAAACCATGAGGTTGCGGGTTCGATCCCTGGCATCGCTCAGTGGGTTAACGATCCGGCATTGCTGTGAGCTGTGGTGTAGGTTGCAGAATGCGGCTCGGACCCTGTGTTGCTGTGGCTGTGGCGAAGGCCGGCGGCTACAGCTCCTGTTAGACTCCTAGCCTGGGAACCTCCATATGCCGCGGGTGTGGCCCAAATAAGGCAAAAAGACAAATAATAATAATAATAATAATAATAATAATAATAAAAATAGATATTATCTGCCATGGAGGGAAGCAAAGCTGGCCACGTGGATGGAGAGTAGAGGCTGCTAAGGTGGCCTGGGCAGTTCTTTGCCAGAGTGACAGAAGTCTCTCTCATAGGTCCCCCTACCCACTTCCCCGGCCCACCACGGTGACTCAGGCTTCTGTAGCCAGAATTAAGATCAGACGTTCCAGAGTTCCCGTCGTGGCACAGCGGAAACAAATCTGACCAAGAACCATGATGTTGCGGGTTCGATCCCTGGCCTTGCTCAGTGGGTTGAGGATCCAGCATTGCCGTGAGCTGTGGTGCAGGTAGCAGACACAGCTCGGATGCCGCGTTGCTGTGGCTGTGGGGTAGGCTAGCACCTACAGCTCCCATTAGACCCCTAGCCTGGGAACCTCCATATGCCGCAGGTGTGGCCCTAAAAGGACAAAAGACAAAAAAAAAAAAAAAGATCAGACGTTCCACTCCAGGAATGGCTGCTTACAACCTTGGGTACATCGCTTAACCTCTCTCATCTGTCTTTTGTAAAAAGAAGTTGGACTACATCAGTGGTTCCCAAATATTAGGCAAGTATCTGCCTCTGAACCTCTTGGGGAGTCTTACAAATACAGCTTCCTGGGTCCTATGTGGTGTCAGGGCCTGAGAACTGTGTTTTAAAACTCCCTAAGGTGGGAGTTCCTGTCGTGGCTCAGGGGTAACGAACCTGCATAGTATCCCTGAAGATGCGGGTTTGATCCCTGGCCTCGCTCAGTGGGTTAAGGATCCGGCGTTGCCGTGAGCGGTGGTGTAGATTGCGGACACAGCTCAGATCCCACGTTGCTGTGGCTGTGGTGTAGGCTGGCAGCTGTAGCTCCAATTCGACCCCTAGCCTGGGAACTTCCATATGCACAGGTACACCCCTAAAAAGTGAAAAAAGAAAGAATAAATAAATAAAACTCCCTAGGTGGCTCTGACACACAGTGGTTTGGGACAACAGGACTAGATGCCTTTTCGGACTCCTCCCTCTGTTGCTGGCATTGACCCAGTCTTCTGGGTGAAGGCTCTGGGTCTCCTAACACACTGGTTAAAATTCAGATGCTCTGGGGAAAGCAGTGCATTCGCCACTGACCAACTGCTTCACCTTCTTTCATTTAATAAATACTGCTTAAGCATCTTCTACATGCCAGGCACAGCGCTAGGCTTTGGGGATATAAGGCAAAGTCTTAGGCTTCAGAGAGCACACGCCCATGGGAGCAAGCCCGTCAAACAGACTGAACTAGGGTGACCATGGGAGCACCCAGGGGGCCCCAGCCACGTGTGTGGGGTGGTCAGGGAGGGCTTCCTAAGGAGGTAAGTAGATTGACAGCTCAAGGATGAAGAGAGACAAGGCAAAGGGCACCGAACGGGCAGTCCAGAGGGCACAGCGCGAAGAGGCCTAGAGGCAAGAGAGGATGGAGCACACGCCTGGAACTCAAAGCATGTGTTTTTAAATAGCTGGTGCACAGCGAGGTGGGAGGTAGGAGGCAGAGCCTGGAGAGGGAAGCAGAAACCATATCACGAAGAGCTTAGTGAGCCATGGAAAGGACTTCGGTTTCTACCCTATGGGCCATGACGCGGCGAGGAATGGATTTGGGGTGCAAGACTGAGCAGGAGATTATTTAGGCGTGTACAGCAGTGATGAAGTGGCTGATGGAGTGGCTCACGGGCCTGGAGGAAAGTGGAGCAAAATCTGAACCTATTTCTCCCATGCGCCACGCCAGAGCGAAGCGTCAGCTCCCCAAGGACACAGGCCCTGCCTTCCTTCCACAGAGCTGCGTTCCCTGTTTCATATGCCTCTCGTTCCCCTGGCTGGCACTGTCCTATAAGCCACCTTCTGGTTCAGAAAGCTTTGATGTAAGGCCCTACGCAAAATAATCAAGAGAAAACCTCAGCACTGCCTTTAGGACTGTATTTCATTGATTTATTTATTTACATCTTTTTAGAGCTGCACCTGCGGCATGTGGAGGTTCCCAGGCTAGGGGTCGAATCAGAGCTGTAGCCTCTGGCTTACACCACAGCCACAGCAACACCAGATCCGAGCCACATCTGCGACCTACACTACAGCTCATGGCCACGCCGGACCTTTCACCCACTGAGCAAGGCCAGGGATCAAACCTGTGTCCTCACGGATGCTAGTCAGATTTGTTTCCGCTGAGCCACTACAGTCCTGCCTTTAGGACTTTAAAACACATCTATGTTTGTCCATTGCTTCTCACAGTACTTTAATTTTTAAGAAGCAGTATAATTAAAATATCAAGGCAGGTGTTTTTGGTTACCAAAATCAAACTGTTTTAAAGAAAAGGCCTATATACTTAATGGCAAAAAAATAAATAAAAACAAAACAAAACAAAACAAAAAAACAAGTCAGAACCATTCTGAACATAACTTTAGGAGTTCTCTGGTGGCTCAGCAGATTAAGGATCTGGCATTGTCAGGGCTCAGGTCTGGTCTGCAGTAGGGAAGGATAGCCCAGCATATTTAGGAGGAAAAAGGTATTTTGCAGAGTTCCTGTAATGGCACAGCAGAAACGAATCCGACTAAGAACCATGAAGTTGCAGGTTCAAACCCTGGCGTCGCTCAGTGGGTTAAGGATCCGGCGTTGCCATGAGCTGTGGTGTAGGTTGCAAACGTAGCTTGGATCCTGCGTAACTCTGGCTGTGGTGTAGGCCAGTGGCTACAGCTCCAATTAGACTACTAGCCTGGGAACCTCCATATGCTGCAAGTGCGGCCAATAAAAGGACAAGACAAGACAAGACAAAAAAAAAGGCATTTTGCAAGATTTTTTCTTTCCTCACCTTCATGCATGTTCTTAACTCGAGGGCTATTTAACAAGTTAAATTTCCTCTTATTAAAAATAAATGCAGGAGTTCCCGTCATGGCTCAGTGGTTAACGAATCCAATTAGGAAACATGAGGTTGCGGGTTCGATCCCTGGCCTCGCTCAGTGGGTTAAGGATCCGGCGTTGCCGTGAGCTGTGGTGTAGGTCACAGATGCGGCTTGGATCCCACGTTGCGTAACTCTGGCTGTGGCGAAGGCCGGCAGCTACAGCTCCTATTAGACCCCTAGCCTGGGAACCTCCACATGCCGCGGGTGCGGCCCTAGATAAGGCAAAAAAAATAAAATAAATAAATAAATGCAGTGAAAGGATCTTTCCTTGATTTGTTTCCAGTAGAAAGTTCAAATCTGATAAGATCCCAAGAAACTACGTAAACAGGAGGCAGCAGCTAGGAAAGCCCTTGACTGCCCTTGGGAAAGCAGGCCAGCTATTTTTCCCTCTTTCTCTCCTGTTAAAAAGTATATCACGAGAGAGCATCTCCATGTTCCCTGGTGGCTCAATGGGTTAAGGAGTCGGTATGGTCACTGCTGTGGCACGGGTTTGATCCCTGGCCAGGGAACGTCCGCATGCCACAGGTATGGCCAAAAATAAATAAATAAGAGCATCTCCTTGTAGTCTACATTGGACTTTTATGCTGTGAAGAAGCGCTAAAGAAAGGCTCCCAGGGAACCCTACCGACTCCAGGTCTGCCCCTTCCTCATACTCAGCTCCTGCCACTATCTGAGGCTGGGTCTCCCCAGGGCCTGCAGTGACACGCCGACTTTCTGACCTAGCACGTAAAGCTCTTTTGTGGTCTGGTCCCTACCCACCTGTGCAGTCCCCTCTGGCTTCCTTCCCCCTTTCTCCACACTCACCACCTCCGCCTTGGCCATTAATGTCAAAGTGCCACTCCTTAGCTTCCTCCTAGACCTAGAGAAGCATATCGCTATTCGCTTTTTTTTTTTTAAGACATAGATGTCATCTTCTTCAGAAAAATGCTTCCCCTAATCTACCATCCAAAGCCTAAGTCCGGTGCTCTGAGCCCCCTTAATACCGACAGGCGCTTACATCACTGTCTTCTCCTCCGGGAGTTCACAAGACTCCATTTCCTGATGTCTGGAGTCCTACAGTGACCACCCATGGCCTTGCTGCCCAGCACAGTGCCCACACACAGCGGGCCCTCGATAAATGCCAACAAAAAAAGACTGAAGAGGAAGCGGATTGCAAACAGGCACAAGTTCATGGGGTCAGCCTGCTAACCAGGCACCCTGGGGTTCTCCCACCTGCAACATGAGGGTAACTTCAGAGAACAAGAAGCAGGGATCGCGTCCACTGATTGTCTCCAGGTTAAACAAGCAGGACAGGGGTTACGCAATCTGGCTGGAAAGGGCACAGGGTGGGAAAAGGTAATCAGAAACCAAATTGGCCAAGTTAGGCATTTCTTCTGGTTTTTCCAGTAGGACTCTAAGGTGGCACTCTGCAAAGAATCCCACTATGGTTGTTGGTTTCACCACCTCAACATGTTTCTTGCATCTTTTCTGAATTTCTTTTCCAAAGACCCCATGGCCTGGCCCTTCTAGTCAAACTCTTTTCCAGCTTTTTTTTTCCTTTTCTTTTCTTTTTTGGCCACCTTACCGGCATATGGAGTTCCCAGGTCAGGGATCAGATTTCAGCCGTTAATTGTGACCTACGCCACAGGTGCAGCAATGCCAGATCCTCTAAACCACTGTGCCAGGCCAGGCATCGAACCTGTGTCCTGGTGCTGCAGAGACACAGCAATCCCACTGTGCCACAGTGGGAACTCCTTTCCTGGCTCTTTATCACACCCACCCAGGTAAAGGATTCTGCCTTCTGTGTCCCACCCTAAGGCATTGTTCAAGGTCTCCTATGCCTGCCTTCCCAAGGTCATCTTCCCCATCCCTGAGCTGTTCCCATTTTCAAGGCCCAGTGTCCTGCGGCCCCTCCCTGCCCTGAGAGTCCCTGCCTTATACATCATCCCCAAGGCCCAGTGCACTGTGCCTCTCCCTTCAGGGATCACCGCCTTGTCCCGTACCCCATTCCTGCGAGATCTCTACCTCCATGCTGGTGTCAACCCCATCCTCCAGGCACCTTGTTGTGAAGCCCAAGAACCCCTGCCCCCTTGTCGGGCTTTCCTGAGCTCCCAAGGCAGCCAGCGCCAACCTTTCAAGCTATCGGAAGCCTCCACCAATCTGTTTGTAGGTATCCTGAGGCGGGATTCCTTCTTTTGAGATTTCATGGCGCGGCCCGAGAACCCGGAAAAAGGAGGCGTTGCTGCAGTCTCCGCGACCCTGCGAGCGCCCGCCCGCCAGCGGCTGCCCGGGCGTCCATAGCAACCGGCGCCCCGCGCGGGGGAGTGCACCCACCGAACAACTTGGGCGGAGACTGCTTGGGAACCACCTTTTTCACCTGGCCTCAGCCGCACGCCCACCGCGGGCCACTCCTCCGGCACCGACCCTGAGAACGCTTCCGATCCGGGCCGTGACGTCACATGCGGCGCCGGCGAGCACCGTGACGTCACTAGCCAGGCGGTCGGGGCGCGGGGAGGGGAGAGGGGGTGGGGAGAGGGGGAGAGGGGGAGAGGGGGTGGGGGGCGGGCGGGACGAGGAAGGAAAACGGAGCAGGAGGGAAGGAGGGGGTTCCGCTCCCCTCAGTACCTCTCCTGCTGCTGCCTCTGCCCGCCGGAGCCTGCCACCGGATGCCAGCTATCACTTCGTCCAGTCCGCACAACCGCCACGGCATCCATACTTTCAGACGGTGCGGAAACCCCTGATGCCTTCCCGCGGATTTCAGTTGCCCCGTGGTCCCTGCCTGTCCCTGCATGCGCCGGGTGTCCTTCCCGGCTGGTTGCAGCCGCTTTGGACTTGCATCACTTCCCAGACCAGCCAAGCTTTTACCCAGACTCGGGAACTTGGGGCCCTCTCACGCTGCCAGTTTCAGTCCGTGAGCTCCTCGCCCCCCCGCCCCGGATTTAAAGTAGCCCTGTTATCTCAACTCAACTCGATATATGACCCCTTATATTTTTTTCCAGAGCCCAAATGCATTCTAGAATTACTGTGTTTAAAAAAAAAAAAAAGAAGAAAGAAAGAAAAAAGAAGGGGAGTTCCCCTCGTGGCTTAGCGGTTAACAAACCCGACTATCATCCATGAAGACGAGGGTTCGATCCCTGGTCTTGCTCAATGGGTTCAGGATCTGGCGTTGCGGTGAGCTGTGGTGTAGGTTGCAGATGCGGCTCGGATCCCGCGTTGCTGTGGCTGTGGCGAAGGCCAGGGGCTATAGCTTCAAATGGACCCCTAGCCTGGGAACCTCCATATGCCAGGGGTATGGCTCTAAAAAAAGACAAAAAAAATTAAATTACTGCGTTTGTTTAACTGGTTGGCTGCCGTCAAGCTAAGAATATAAAAGTCATGAGAGCAAGGCTGGCTTGTCCTTCGTCCCCATCTCAACTCAAAGTTTAACTCAGAGTGGCTTAGAAACTGTGGAATAATGAAGGGGCTATAGAGCAGGACAGAACTGGATTCCAATCTCAGCCCTTCCTGTTTCCTAGCTGTGTGTTCTTGGGCGAGTCCCTTAATCTCTCTGAGCCACAGTTTTCCCACTTGTAAAATGGAAGTCGCAATGGCTACTGTACGGATTAATGGCCATTGTACAGATTGAGAGTAAGGGCCTCTGTAAGGATGAACTAAGACTATGCATTTAAACTATTCAACACAGTACCCTCCATAAAACTGTAGTGAGGTCTCAGTCAATTCTCAAAATCGTGCTGGGGTTGAGGAGCCGCACTCTGTGCCTATTCGACAGATGGAAAAACTGAGCTCCACCAAGGAAAAGTCACTACCAGGGAGTTCCGATGTGGCACAGTGGGTCAAGGATCCGATATTGCTGCAGCTGTGGTATAGGTTGCAGCTTCTGCTCAGATGCTATCCCTGGCCCGGGAACTTCCATATGCTGCGGGTGCTGCCGAAAAAGAAAAAATAAATAAATAAAAATAAAATCACTAGCTAGAAGCATAGTTTGAAGGCAGTTCTCTCAAGTCCAAGGCCAGGGCTCTTTGGGACCTGACTCTTGGGACTATTTTTTTTTTTTTTTTTTTTTTGCTTTTTAGGGCTGCACCCACGGCCTAAGGAAGTTCCCAGTCTAGGGGTCAAATCAGAGCTGCAGCTGCCAGCTTACACCACAACCACAGCAGCACAGAATCTGAGCCTCATCTGCGACCTACACCACAGCTCACGGCAACGTTGGATCCTTCACCCACTGAGCGAGGCCAGGGATCAAACCCACATCCTCATGGATACTAGTTGGATTCATTTCCGCTGCGCCACAATGGGAACTCCTCTTGGGACATTTCTTTCTTTCTTTTTTTTTGTCTTTTTGCTTTTTATGTAGAGCCGCACCCGTGGCATATGTAGGTTCCCAGGCTAGGGGTCTAACAGGAGCTGCAGCTGCCAGCCTTCACCACAGCCACAGCCACAGCAATGCGGGATCCGAGCCACATCTGCAACCTTCACCACAGCTCACGGCAATGCCGGATCGTTAACCCACTGAGCGAGGCCAGGGTTCGAACCCGCAACCTCATGGTTCTTAGTCGGATTCGTTAACCACTGAGCCATGAAGGGAACTCCACCTTTCGGGACATTTCTGAGCTTTGCTGCCGTCTGCCCCAGACAGACGAGGGGTCAGGGAGGATGCCAACAGGGCTAGTTGGTCCCTGGGCTCCCTAATGTGTTCTCTGCTCCTGGGTCTCTCCCAGGAGCATGGCCCCGTCTCCAGGCCCCTCTAGACCTTCACTCCTCTGATGACTGAGACATTCTCCCTGGGCCCCTCCTCTCCTGCTCTCTGAGGCCTAGGCACGAACCTCCTTCCGCCCTCCAGGGAGTCCCTGGTTCGGTTCACTCTATGAACATTTACTGACCGCTTAGGATAGTTTGGGCTGGTACTGTATCACCTGGGCCTTCCAGAATGCAGACACAGATAGAGATAGGAGTGCAAGAGGTTCCTTGTGAGGACAGGGGGCGGGAGAGGGGGGGAGTGGGGGTGGGCAGCAGACCAAGCTGGGAGAGCCTCGGTGTGTTGCAGGTCTGAGAAAGTCTTGGCCAACCCAGTGTGAACCTCTGGGACAAAGAATGTTCATTTAGAGCTGGTCAGCTAACAGCGTTCCTTGCAGGTGAACAACAAGCTCTTCCTTCCTTCCCTCCTCCCTCTCTCCCCCTCTCCCCCCTCCCCTCTCTCTTTCTTTCTCTCTTTTCTTTCTTTTCTCTTCTTCCTTTCTTTCTTTCTTATCTCTCTTTCTTCCTTCCTTTCTTTCTTTCTTATCTTTCTTTCTTTCTTCCTTCCTTTCTTTCTTTCTTTCTTATCTTTCTTTCTTTCTTCCTTTCTTTTCTTTCTTTTTCTTCCTCCCTCCTCCCTTCCTTCTCTTTCTTTCTTTCTTCCTTCTTTTTCTTTTCCTTCCTTCTTTCTTTATCTTTTTAGGCACAGCGGCAGTATGTGGAAGTTCCCAGGCTAGGGGTCGAATCAGAGCTGCAGCTGCCAGCCTATACCACAGCCACAGCAAGGCCAGATCCCAGGTGAGTCTGTGACCTAAACCATAGCTCACAGCAACACCGGATCCTTAATCTGCTGAGTGAGGCCAGGGATCGAACCTGTGTCCTCATGGATGATAATTGGGTTTGTTACCACTGAACCATGAGCGGAACTCTAGCAAGCTCTTTCCTTTCTTTCCATTTTTTTTTGGGGGGCCACACCCACGGCATATGGAGATTCTCAGGCTAGGGATCTAATCAGAGCTAAGGCTGCCAGCCTACACCACAGCCACAGCAACATGGGATCCCAGCCGCATCTGCAACCTACACCACAGCTCACAGCAACACCGGATCCTTAACCCCACTGAGCGAGGCCAGGGATCAAACCCACAACCTCATGGTACCTAGTCAGATTTTTTTTTCCACTGCGCCACCATGACAGGAACTCCAGCAAGCTCTTTCTTGAAAGGAGATAGGAATGCCATGGCAGCCACTGGAACTCTGCGAGATATGGAAGAAAATAAACGTCTCCTCTTGTTATTAGCTCAGGGTCCACTCTAGAGAAGACAAACACTCCTGAAACGCTAAACCGTGCCCTCAGCTTCCAGACGGTCTTTGAACTTTGGGAAGTTACACGGTCTCTGGGCAGCCTGGCTGGAAGCAGTTCAGAGGCCTGGGGCTGTTGAGGGAGGGTTCATTGTAGGTTAAAGGACAAGGGAAGAGAGGAGCAGGAGAGGTGTGTGGTCAGACAGGCACACAACCCAGGAGGTTCTGCCACCAGCCCCTGAGTGACCCTGGACAGGTGCCTCGTATCACCTTCTGTATCATGAAGGTATCAGAACAGATCGGAGCTGCTTAACCTTTTGAGAATCTGATTAAAGCTAATAACATTTTCCCCAGAAATACACGTTTAATTTTTAAAATATTTTTCTTTTAGGGCCACACCCACAGCACATGGAGGTTCCCAGGTTAGGGGCTGGATCACAGCCACAGCCACAGCCACGCCTAATACTTAACCCACTGAGTGAGGCCAGGGATCAAACCCACGTCCTCATGGATACTAGTCAGATTCGTTTCCGCTAAGCCAAAACGGGAACTCCTAATTGTTTTTTAATTGTGATAAAGTACATGTAACATAAAATTCACCGTTTTTTTTTCTTTTACGGCCACACCTGAAGCATATGGAAGTTCCTGGAATCGGAGCTGCAGCTGCCAGCCTACACCACAGCCGCAGCAACACCAGCTCTGAGCTGCATCTGTGACCTAAGCCACAGCTTGCGGCAATGCTGTATCCTTAACCCACTGAGTGAAGCCGGGGATCAAACCCGCATCCTCACGGATACACCCTGAGCCACAGTGGGAACTCCTAAAATTCACCATTTTAATAAACACAATTCAGTGACATTTAGTACATTCACAGTGTTGTGCGACCCTGACCATTTTCTTTTTTTTTTTTTTTGTCTTTTTGCCCTATCTAGGGCTGCACCCGCGGCATATGGAGGTTCCCAGGCTAGGGGTCTAACAAGAGCTGTAGCCGGCAGCCTTCGCCACAGCCACAGCAACGCGGGATCCGAGCTGCGTCTGCAACCTACACCACAGCTCACGGCAACGCCGGATCCTTAACCCACTGAGCGAGGCCAGGGATCGAATCCGCAACCTCATGGTTCAGATTCATTTCCACTGAGCCACGATGGGAACTCCAACTCACCATTTTCTAGTTTCAGAACTTTTTCATCATCCCCAAAAAACACTATATCCAGTCACTCCCCATTCCTCCCACCTGGAAAACACTAATTTACTTTCTATTTTCACTGATTTGCCTATATAGCATATTTCCTATAAATGGAAAGCTACAATATTTGGCCTTTTGTGTCTGCCTACTCTTTTTTTTTTTTTTTTTTTTTGTCTTTCTAGGACCGCACCGGTGGCATATGGAGGTTCCCAGGCTAGGAGTCAAATCAGAGCTGTAGCCCCTGGCCTATGCCACAGCCACAGCAACACCACAGATCCAAGCTGCATCCACAGCTCATGGAAACGCCGGATCCTTAACCCACTGATTGAGGCCAGAGATGGAACCTACATCCTCGTGGATACTAGCCAGTTTCCTTTCCCCTGAACCACAATGGAAACTCCTGTGTCTGCCTACTTTTACTAGGTATAAAGTTTTTCAGGGTTCATCAGTGTAATGGCATATATCTGTACTTCATTCCCTTTTATGGCTGGATAATATTCCGTTGCAGAGGTATTCCGTATTCTGTTTATTCCTTCATTTGGCTTTGCATGTGATTTTGCGCTCTCTTCCAAGAATTCCCTGATGTTCATTCCTGTGGGGGTGGGCTGATCTCAATGTGCCTTAGAAACAGACTTGGGTCGGAAGTTCCTGTTGTGGCACAGCAGACACAAATCCGACTAGTATCCATGAGGATTAGGGTTTGATCCTTGTTCAGTGGATCAGGGATCCAGCATTGCCGTGAGCTGTGGTGTAGGTCTCAGACGCGGCTTGGATCCCGCGATGCTGTGGCGTAGACCGGCGGCTATAGCTCCAATTCAGCTCCTAGCCTGGGAACCTCCATATGTCGAGGGCAGCCCTAAAAAGCAAAATAAAATAAATAAAATAAAATAAAATGAAAGAAAAAAGAAACAGACTTGTGTCATCTGAAAGTGGGTTTCCGACTCTAATGCATGTGAGTTAATTACAACTAGTGATTAATCACAACTTAGGAAAGGCAGGATGTAAGTCTTAGTGGAGACTTAGGGCATTTGAGGTGCTAAAGACCAGACTTCAACAGGCAGAGCTGGTGGCAGTCACTCCACATGAGGACCCAGCAGCAAGCAGTATAAAGCACAAGCTCAAGGGACAGTGTCATTTAGCCACAACAGTCTCCTCCTAGTACAGCAGTCTGAGCAACCTCCTCAGAACCGGGGAGGAAGCGGGGGCCCGGGTCGACAGAGGACCTGACATCAGTCGCTGCTTCGAGTCTCTGTTTATTTCCATGCAGCCAGGTGCCAGGCCTGTCGTCAGCTGCTCTTTGCAGAGGCTAAACAACCTCCCTAAATAGAAAGTGTGTTTCCTCTTCAGGCTGCGTCAGCCCTTTCCAGGGACCGCCACCCGCCCAAAGCCCAACACTGCAGCTTTTGTCTCGGCCCCTTGCACTTGGCTCACCCCAGACGTGTCTGGCTCCCTCGTCCTAGTCCATCCGGCCGCTTCAGTCTTACCTCCACATACACACCTGGCCCTCTCCCCTGTCATCTGCCTTGCCTCCCCTCCTTACACCTGGCCGTCCCCCCACACACACCTGGCTCACTCTCCACATCTGTATCACTACCACCCCTTAAGTGACGCATCATGCCATTCTTCTTACGAGAATCTTGCTCAGCTAACACGCAGCAGGAATCTTTTTTTTTAACTTTTTTTTTGTCTTTTTGCCTTTTATCTAGAGCCACACTCGCGGCATGTGGAGGTTCCCAGGCTAGGGGTCTAACAGGAGCTGTAGCTGCCGGCCTTCACCACAGCCACACAGCAACGCGGGATCCGAACCGTGTCTGCAACCTACACCACAGCTCACGGCAATGCCGGATCCTTAACCCATTGAGCGAGGCCAGGGATCGAACTCACAACCTCCTGGTTCCTAGTTGGATTCGTTAACCACTGAGCCACGACGAGAACTCCAGTAACTCTAACGTTTTGAGAACTGTTTGCCCAGCAGCTATACCATTTTGTATTCTCACCAGCATGTATGAGGGTTCTGTTTTTTCCATGTACTTCCCAAAGCTTATTTTTCTTTTTTTAAAAAAATTATAGGAGTTCCCTTGTGGCACAGCAGGTTAAGGAGCTGGCATTGTCACTGCTGTGGCTCAGGGACCTGCTATGGCATGGGTTCGATCCCTGACCCGGGATTCCTGTACTAACTTCTTGAAAGCTTATAACAGCCATGAGGTAGAGAACATCATGAACACCCCTATTTTACAGATGAGGAAACTGAGGTATGGAAAGATGAAGCAGCAAACAGGTGGCAGAGCTGAACACAAGCACCCAGGAAGGGTGCCACCGCCCCTGCACTCAGTCTGCTGTGCAGGAGTAGAATCCCTAAATTGACCCTGGAACTTCAGACCTTGTTCACGATTAGGAGAGCTGGCCTGACGTTTTCATAGCTCATCTTTTATTGTTCATGAATTAATGGGAAGGGGACTGGGGGGGGGCATTTCCATGGCTTCCTCAGTGATTTATATCACTGCCCAAGGCCTCAGACAGGAGGTCTGGCCTCTCACTGAGGTCCTAGTCAAAATAAGAAGGCTCAGGAGTTCCCGTCGTGTCTCAGTAGTTAAGAAATCCGACTAGGAACCATGAGGTTGCGGGTTCATCCCTGGCCTCGCTCAGTGGGTTAACGATCTGGCGTTGCCGTGAGCTGTGGTGTAGGTTGCAGACACGGCTCGGATCCCGCGTTGCTGTGGCTGTGGCGAAGGCCGGCAGCTACAGCTCCTGTTAGACCCCTAGCCTGGGAACCTCCATATGCCGCGGGTGCAGCCCTAGATAAGGCAAAAACACAAAAAAACAAAAACAAAAACAAAACCGAAGGCTCAGCCAGAAGCTCCCTTTGCGGATCAGTGAAAATGAATCTGACCAGTATCCATGAGGATGTGGGTTCGATCCCTGGCCTTGCTCAGTGGGTTGGCCACCTGGCGTTGCCGTCACCTGTGGTGCAGGTTGCAGATGCAGTCTGGATCCTTCCTTGCTGTGGCTGTGGCGTAGGCCAGCATCCATAGCTCTGATTGGACCCCTAGCCTGGGAACCTCCACATGCCACAGGTGCAGCCTTAAAAAAAAAACAATAAAGAAAGAAAAAAAGTGAGGCCTGTGTAAATTGCTCAGGTTCAAGGGCAGGGGGGAGGCCCAGGCTGAGTCAGGGACAGCAAGAACAGAGGTAAGGAGGCCCCGAGGTCTTAGGAAGGATGAGGAGCAATGGGCACCAGGAGAGACCCAATCCAGAGGTGGAGGCAAAGGAAAGGCACGCTCTGATGGGAGTGTCTCGTGTTGAACGTCAGGATCTGGGAGGCAGGTAGGGGCGGGCTCTGCTCACACAGGTCAGCAGCCTGAGGAATGGGGCCACTCCCGTCTGACCTGCTGGGGGAGGACAAGGAGCACTGGTCTGAGGAGTCACTAAGTGAGGGCCCTTCCATCTTCTGTGGGTGCCACTAAAGAAGGCATTTTGCCCTGTGGCCCACACCCACCTGAAAGGTAGCAAGTTCTGCACTGGGCTGGGGAGGGGGCTGAAGGGGGGAATTTCGCAGAAGCTACCTATCAACAAGTTTCAGCATCACAAAGAAATGACAGGTCTCTCTCTGTCCTGTCATCAGGAAGCAGGAATTCCTGCCTGGGATCTCCCTCCCTGGGGCTAGCATCGCAATGAAAATGCTAACAGTAATAACTACCACATTTGTCAAATGTGCATTTTGTGCCAGGAATTTCCTTCCATCCATCCATCCACCCATCATCCATCATCATCGCCAACCTTATTAAAACCCTGAGGAAGGCATAGCCCTTTTTTGTTTGTTTGTTTTGTCTTTTTGTCTTTTCTAGGGCCACACTCGCAGCATGTGGAGGTTCCCAGGCTAGGGGTCTAATCAGAGCTGTAGCCGCCGGCCTTCGCCACAGCCACAGCAACGCGGGATCTGAACCGCGTCTGCAACCTACCCCACAGCTCACAGCAACACCAGATCCTTAACCCACTGAGTAAGGCCAGGGATCGAACCCGCAACCTCATGGTTCCTAGTCGGATTTGTTAACTGCTATGCCACGATGAGAACTCCTTATTTTTTAATTTTGTTATACTTCACTTACAGCGTGCCAATTTTTGCTATATATTCGTGTGTTATTGATGTAAGCACCTGTTTTGGAGCTTCAGAGAACTTGGCTTGCTGGGGCAGCCAACTTCCCTGAGCCTGTGTGCTCATCTGTAAAGTGGGTATGATAATAATAGAACTTACCTCCTTGCGTTGCGGTGCTTAAATGAACTAATGCAGATAAAATTCTTGGCACCATGCCTGGCTTACAGCTATTACTATGCTACATTATGCTATCACATATGCACTGGTAGTGGCAGAAGCAATTAGAAAAACCCAGGGCATGTTGTTGAGTAAAAAAACAGGTTGCAAAACTGGCACACAAGTATGATCTCTTTTGTGAAAAATTATTTTTATTTCTACATGGCTATGTATATCTAAGCATCAAGAGATGCCTAGAGGGATGGTTGACCAAATGTTGGAGTGGTAATTTCTGAGTAGTAGAAATTTTGTTTTTTTCTATATGGTTGGAAAAGAGCATGATAATTTTTTAAGCAGAAAAGGCCCTTGGAAAACAATATAACGATTCACATCAAGAAACATTAAAGTGGGAGTTCCTGTTGTGGCTCAGTGGTTAATGAATCCGACTAGGAACCATGAGGTTGCGGGTTCGATACCTGGCCTCGCTCAGTGGGTTAAGGATCCGGCGTTGCCGTGAGCTGTGGTGTAGGTTGCAGACACGGCTCGGATCCCGCGTGGCTGTGGCTGTGGCGAAGGCCGGCGGCTACAGCTCTGATTAGACCCCTAGCCTGGGCACCTCCATATGCCATGGGTGCGGCCCTAGATAAGGCAAAAAGACAAAAAAAAAGAATCATTAAAGTGGAGTTCTGTTGTGGTTTAGCAGTAACCAATACAACTAGTATCCATGAGGAAGCGGGTTTGATCCCTGGCCCTGTTCAGTGGGTTAAGGATCCGGTGTTGCCTTGAGCTGTGGTGTACATCAAAGATGCAGCTTGGATCCACTGCTGCTGTGGCCGTGGTGCAAGCCAGCAGCTGCAGCTCCGAATCGGCCCCTAGCCTGGGAACTCCCATATGCTGCAGGTGTGGCTCTTAAAAGCAAAAATAATCATTAAAGCATCCGTACGCTTTGTCCCAATTATTCTTGGGAACTGACCTGAGGCAAGAATTCAAATGAAGGGAGAAGCTCCAGCCATCAAAACATGCACTGCTGCATGATTTGTAACAGAGAAAAGCGGGGAACCAATTAAGTGACTTACGTATAGGTAACATTTATTAAATCATTCACTCATTGGAACTTCATGCAGCAATACAAATGAAAAAGATGATGACAATGTAACAACACGGAAGAAGGCTTCTGACAGAAAGAGCAGACAAAGGAGCAGGGTACACAATTAGATCTGTTCTTTGCCAAGGGGGATAGGGAGGGAGCGGAATGAACTGGGGTCTGGGGTTAATAGATGTACACTATTGCCTTTGGAATGGATAAGCAATGAGATCCTGTTGTATAGCACTGGGAACTATGTCTAGTCACTTGGTTTTTTTTTTTTTTGTCTTTTTGCCTTATCTAGGGCCACACTCGCCGGCATATGGAGGTTCCCAGGCTAGGGGGTCTAACAGGAGCTGTAGCTGCCGGCCTTCGCCACAGCCACAGCAACGCGGGATCCGAGCCGCGTCTGCAACCTACACACAGCTCACGGCAACACCGGACCCTTAACCCACTGAGCGAGGCCAGGGATCGAACCCGCAACCTCATGGTTCCTAGTCGGATTCGTTAACCACTGAGCCACGACGGAAACTCCATGTCTAGTCACTTGTGATAGAGCATGATAATGTGAGAAAAAAAGGATGTATACATGTATGTGTGACTGGGTCACCTTGCCGTGCAGTAGAAAATTGACAGAACACTGTAAGCCAGCTATAATGGAAAAAATAAAAATTATAAATGAAAAAAAAAATTAGATCTGCGTCAAGAGTACAAGGGGCAAGGGGACAGGTTGGGAGGGAGGCAGGGAGTGAGGGAGGGGAAGAGCCGGGGATTTGGGATGGAAATATTCTGAATTAGATTGTGATGATGGTTGTACAGCTATAAGTAAATAAAATTCATTGAAGTATTAAAAATATAACTTAAAAAATTAAATACTTAAATTTAAATAATTAAAAATATAACTTAAAAACTAATGAAACTGGGCAAAAGTCTTGCATGCGTTTAGATGGGACTGGAAGGGAACACCAACAAATAAATCCAGCTGAATTTGTTTGGGCCAGTGGTTGCAGGTTTTTGTTCTGTTTTGTTTTGTTTTTCACTTAGAATTCTAACATTTCTGCAATGTTCTTGGTGTAATCTTAAAACCTGGCTTTGAAAATCCCCTCAGAGAAAAAAAAGGGGAAGTTCCCGTCATGGTGCAGTGGTTAACGAATCCGACTAGGAACCATGAGGTTGCGGGTTCGATCCCTGGCCTTGCTCAGTGGGTTAAGGATCCGGTGTTGCCATGAGCTGTGGTGTAGGTCGCAGATGCGGCTCTGATCCTTTGTTGCTGTGGTGTAGGCTGGTGGCTACATCTCCGATTTGACCCCTCGCCTGGGAACCTCCACTTGCCGCGGGTGTGGCCCTAAAGAGCAAAAAAAAAAAAAGAAAGAAAAAAAAGAGAGAGAAGAAGGGGAAGCAGGAAGAGGAAGAGATGCAGGAAATGTGGGATTCTCTCAGAAGGAGGTCTGGATGGGAGGAGTTCAGAGGCAATCTGAACACACGGGCACAGTCCCAGTGGGGCCTTCTTTTACCTGGGTGGCCCCAGAGGTCGCTTCCCCTCCATCCTCTGACCGGAGAGAGATCAGATGGACCAAAACAAGTTGCCTAAGTTAGGGAGACAGTATGTTAGCTCAAAATGAAGCTAGGGTCAAAAGCGCTGTCCAGGGAGTTCCCTTCATGGCTCGGTGGTTAGTGAACCTGACTAGGATCCATGAGGATGTGGGTTCGATCCCTGGCCTTGCTCAATGGGTTAAGGATCCGGTGTTGCCGTGAGCTGTGGTGTAGGTCGCAGACGCAGCTCGGATCCCACGTTGCTGTGGCTGTGGCGAAGGCCGGCAGCTGTAGCTCCGATTTGACCCCTAGCCTGGGAACTTCCATACACCCTGGGTGCGGCCCTAAAAAAAAAAGGAAAATAAATTAAAAAGGCTAAATAAATAAATAAAAGTGCTGTCCAGGTTGGAATCAGCTGGAAAAACTGATTGTGCTTTGCAACTGCCCAGCAAGCTGGAAGGTGTGAACTGCGAGGCCCCCTGGAAGGTGACTTGGCAGTATTGTATCCCAAGGAAAGATGTGTGTATCCTCAGTAAGCAAGCCCACTCCTTGGAATTTAGCCTAAACCTAAGGAAATGATCAAGCCAATGCATAAAAATATTTACATAAGATATTCATTACTGAGTTTATAAAAATAGAAAATTAGACCCTCTGTTCCACCAGAAAGGAAATGGGAAACTACATTTCGGGATAACTACGCAGTGGTACACTATGAAGCATCACTTAAAAAAGAGGCTGTGGGGAATTCAACGGGACTGGTGGTGTCTCTGCAGTGCCAAGAGACAGGTTTAATCCCTGGCCTGGCACAGTGGGTTAAAGGATCCAGCGTTGCCGCGGCTGCAGGGTAGGCCACGGCTGTGGCTTGGATCTGATCCCTGGCCTGGGAATTCCATATGCTGCGGGGCAACCCAAAAAGGACAAAAAATAAAAAGGATGTGGGAGTTCCCTAGTGGCTCAGCGGGTTAAGGATTCGTGTTGTCATTGCTGTGGTTCCGGTCACTGCTATAGCGTGAATTTGATCCCTGGCCCAGGAATTTCCACATGCCACAGGCGTGGCCAAAAAAAAAAAAAAAAAAACTCAAATGAAACAAACAAAAAAAATAGGATGTGGATAGAAATTTGACACAAAAAAATGCCCACCACATTTGAGATATAACAAGAAGCTCCAAAGCAAAATGCATATTATCCCATTTAAGACTGTATATGTAAATAACTAAGTTCATCTGCACGTAAGAATTTCTGCTAATACACACCAGAATCTATTTTTTTTGTCTTTTTGCCTTTTCTAGGGCCGTACTCGCGGCATATGGAGGTTCCCAGGTTAGGGGTCACATCGGAGCTGCAGCTGCCGGCATACACCACAGCCACAGCAACACGGGATCCAAGCCGTGTCTGCGACCTACGCCACAGCTCACGGCAATGCCAGATCCTTAACCCACTGAGCGAGGCCAGGGACTGAACCCTCAACTTCATGGTTCCTAGTCGGATTCGTTAACCACTGAGCCACGACAGGAACTCCCACCAGAATCTTAACAGCAGTTAATCTCTGAATGGTGGGGTCACAGATTGTATCAAGTGGTTTAGTCTCAGTTACATTGCTGCAGTAACAACTCCAAATCCACTGGTTCACAGTGGTGCGTGTTAGCATCTCACGCCAGCTCCTGTCTGTGGTGGTCAGAGGGAGGAGATGGTGGACCAGTCCCTGGCTTTTACAACCTGTGCTGAGCAAGTCTCACGGCCCTTCCCAAGTTCAACGGGGCAGGGATAAATAACAGTAAACATTTTGAATAATAAAACAAGGCACCACATAAATCATCTCATCCTTATCTTAGTCCATTCAGGCCGCTATACAAAGAATACCATAGGCGTTCTCGTCGTGGCTCAGAGGAAACGATTCTGCCTAGGATACATAAGGACACAGGTTCGATCCCTGGCCTCACTCAGTGGGTTGGGGATCCAGCATTGCCATGAGCTGTGGTGTAGTTCACCAACACGGCTCGGATCCTACGTTGCTGTGGCTGTGGTGTAGGCCCCTATCCTGGGAGCCTCCATGTGCCACAGGTGAAGCCCTAAAAAGACAAAAAAAAAAAAAAAAACAGTACCGGAGCCTGGGTGGCTTAACAAATATTTATTTTTCAGTTTTGAAGGCTGGGAAGTCCAAGGACAAGGTGCTGGGAAGTCCAAGATCAAGGTGCCAGGAGATTAGGTGTCTGGTGAGGGCCCGATTCCAGATTCACTGGTTCCTGGTTTCTGGCTGTCTATCTGCCCACCATGTCCGCACGTGGCAGAAGGCACCACGGAGCTCTCTGAGGTCTCTTTCATAAGGGACCTAATCCTGTTCCTGAGGCTCCATCCTCATGACCCAATCACCTCCCAAGCTCCACTTCCAAATACCACACCCTTGGGGACACAGTTCCCACATATGAACTCTGGGGGGAACACATTCAGTTTAAAGCAATCCTATTATTTAAAGTCCTTCCTTTGCAGAATGCAGCTCTCTCCCAGGAAGTAGATGGTCTCACGGAGACGGGATACGTGAGTTCTCCAAGACAGAAAAACACAGGAGTTCTCATCATAGTGCAGCGGTTAACGAACCCATCTAGGAACCATGAGGTTGCAGGTTCGATCCCCGGCCTTGCTCAGTGGGTTAAGGATCCAGCGTTGCTGTGAGCTTTGATGTAGGTCGCAGACACAGCTCGGATCCCACCTTGCTGTAGCTGTGGTGAAGGCCGGCAGCTACAGCTCCGATTAGACCCCTAGCCTGGGAACCTCCATATGCTGTGGGTGCGGCTCTAAAAAGCAAAAAAAAAAAAAAAAAAATAAAGAGGGAAAAATACAGAACAAAGGCCAAGCTACCCAGCACCAGGCAGAGATGGTGGCTTCAAGCCTGAGGCAGAGGGGCCCAAGAGTTATCAGGATTTGCCTGATTTAAGAGATAATCAGTCAACCTGACCCACGGTAAGAATAAAATAAAGTGCTAAATGTCCAGAAGTGGCATGCTGTATTATGAGTCAAGATACAAGGCCTCTTTGAACGTCCCCGTACGAAAAACAGAAATGAAAATAGCTGTCCTGGGGAGCTCCCCTGAGGGCCCAGTGGTTAAGGACTTGGTATTATCACTGCCGTAGCTTGAATTACTGCTGTAGCTCAGGTTCAATTCCTGGTCTGGGAACTTCCACATGGTGTGAGCACAGGAAAAAAAAAATACTGAAATGAAAGGAAAACAATAAAATAAGAAATAAAATAGCTGTCCTGCTTACTTCACTCTCCTTGGTTGGGGATGGGGACAGGGGTGAGAGTAGGGGTGGCTCAGCCAGTGTCAAGGTCAGCTTTTTTTTTTTTTTGGTCTTTTTGCCTTAATCTAGGGCCACACCCGTGGCACATGGAGGTTCCCAGGCTAGGGGTCTAACAGGAGCTGTAGCTGCCGGCCTTTGCCACAGCCACAGCAACGCCGGATCCTTAACCCACTGAGCAAGGCCAGGGATCGAACCCGCAACCTCATGGTTCCTAGTCGGATTCGTTAACCACTGAGCCACGACGGGAACTCCAAGGTCAGCTTTAAAACTGTCTGCACTCTAGGTTTGGTCCTTCAAGCTGTAACCACACACTCAGACACACACTTCTCCGGCCCCTCTCATCACCTCATCATCAGAGCAGCTTGCTCACCCCTCTTATTCGTGTCTGTGCTTTTCAACAGGTCAGGTGAAAAGATGACAGTGGAAGTCCCCATAGAGAGGAGGAGAACCCCAATGATGGATGAGGCCCGGGAGCGTGGACGCAGAAGCGAGGACCCCACTCCACTTGGTCATGTCTGGAATTAGCCTCAGCACACACACACCCCACCTCCGTTTCTCCCAACCCCAGCCCCTCAAGATGGAAAGGCAGGAAGACGGTAGGGCTTCTCAAACTGGCCTGATCATCAGAGCCCCTTAGGAAACATGTAAAAACTAGATTCCCGGGCTCCACCTCCCAAAGGCTCTGATTCACCTGGTGAGGGTGGGAAGCTGAGTCATGGCTCCTGTCCGGCCCCTCTGCACAGGCCTCGGGAGGTGCCCCAGCAGGGAGGGCCGGGCATTTCAGGTGGCACGAGCCCTGGCAGCTGGGGGAAACCTGAGTGGGCCCGCGTTATCTGGTGGCGCACCGGCTCCAGCCTCACACTCACATCTTGAATGTCAAGATCGCGGCAGCGGAAGGCTAGAGAGGAGGCTCCCCGCCCGGGCAGCACAGGTCACCCTGCCAGCTGCCCCCCCACCCCCGGCCAGACAAGGTAGTAAAAAAAAAAACCACGTATTTCCCCATTCCTGCTCCCACCCCCTCGGAACCAAAGGCACCGCAGCCCCCACACACCTTCACAGATAACCCTGGAGTTTATCTCTTTCCACATCTGTACGCACAGTGGTGAGTTCCTCCAGGGCTGGGACAGGTCTTATTCCTGGCGCCCTATTAGTGCTTGTTAAATATTTCATGACTAAAGGAGAGGTAGTAACACTTACCATGTTACCGCAAGGTCAAAGACGGCCTGATATTCACACCCACTAGGCACATGGAAAATGCACGTGTTCTCCCCTGAGGGGTGGGGGGGAGCCCCATCCTCAGTCACCCAGCTAGAAGCTGGGCTTAGTGTGCCCTGATTTGCAGCGAGTACTAAATTACCTTCCACACTAGGGCGCCCTTTGATAGACGGAGCCTCTTCACAGGAAAATGCCTCCTCCCCCCACCACATAATTTCTAGGTTAAAGGTATCAGCCCTGGAGTTCCTGCCGTGGCTCAGCGAAAATGAATCTGACTGGTAACCATGAGGTTGCAGGTTCGGTCCCTGGCCTCACTCAGTGGGTGGGGGATCCAACACTGCCATGAGCTGTGGTGTAGGTGGCGCCTTTTTTCCCCCCCTTTTTTAAATAACTGCACGCACAGCATATGGAAGTTCCTAGGCCAGGGATCGAATCCAAGCCACAGCTGTGACCTATGAGCTGCTATAGTCAGATTCCTTTTTTTTTTTTGGTCTTTCTTTTGGGGCTGTACCCATGGCATATGGAGGTTCCCAGGCTAGGGGTTGAATTGGAGCTGTAGCTGCCGGCCTACGCCATAGCCACAGCAACGCAGGATCCGAGCCGTGTCTGCAACCTACACCACAGCTCACGGCAATGCTGGATCCTTAACCCACTAAGTGAGGCCAGGGATTGAACCTGCAACCTCCTGGTTCCTAGTGGGATTCCTTTCTGCTGAGCCACGATGGGAACTCCTGCAGTCAGATTCTTCACCCACTGAACCACAGCAGGAACTCCAAGAAAGCTCATTTTTATGGATGCGTGCCAGTCAACAAATGCAGACGGAATGATAGTCAGAAATTAACGTTTTGCAAGTCCCAATCTAGTCATTGATTTGAGCAAGGATCATTGATGAATGCTAAGATCGCTGGGCAAATGACTGTCAGGAAGGAATCCTAGCCCTAGACTCAGCCTCAAGCCCTCAAATCAGGATCCTATACTCCAGGAAGGAGCCCAGACAAAGGAGAGGCTGATAGGCAAGATGGGCTCCAAGACGGGCTTATGAAGCTGCTATTATTATTATTATTATTATTATTATTCAGGTTTTTATTTTTCTATTATAGTTAACTTACCTCGTTCTGTCAATTTCTTTTTTTTTTTCTTTTTGCCTTATCTAGGGCCGCACCTGCGGCATATGGAGGTTCCCAGGCTAGGGGTCTAACAGGAGCTGTAGCCACCAGCCTTAGCCACAGCCACAGCAACGCGGGATCCGAGCCGCCTCTGCAACCTACAGCACAGCTCACGGCAAAGCCGGATCCTTAACCCACTGAGCAAGGCCAGGGATCGAACCCGCAACCTCATGGTTCCTAGTCGGATTCGTTAATCACTGAGCCATGACGGGGAACTCCGTTCTGGCAATTTCTGCATGAGGCTATTTAAATAAAACCAGGTGACCAACTGCAGGTAAAAGGCCAGGGGAGAACTACCAGGCTCTGGTCTTTCCCGAATTCTCCCCTCCGTCTCCCCGCTTAGTTCCCCCCACCTTCACTCTCTCAAGGGAAAGGCTGCAGCGGGAGGGATGGGGGGCACTCTAGAGGGCCTGGGAGGCTCCTAATGTAGCCTGCTCGCCAAAAGTTAAGAAGCAAGGCTTGCTCTGATCTTTCCCTCTGTCTCCGAGTCTGACAGGCTGCTGTGTCAGCTCCACTTGTCCTGTTCCGTCTTGCAGGGGCAGGAAGCCCGAGAGCTCTGTCTTCTCAGAACTGCCTGCCAGCCAGCATTTGCTTTAGAGTCTCCTGATGGGAGGAGGTACCCACGGAAACCATCATTCCTTCTCTGGCAGTGGTGGGTGCTCTTGATGTTAGTTCCCAGGTGTGGCTGTCCTCCCGTCACCCCCCCACCCCACTGGAGCCGTGCCCCTGGGGATGCCAGGGCTGAGCAGTGACCCAGAGCCAGCGGAGAAGACTGAAGTGTCAGCCCAGCCCCCAGAGCCCACCTGGCAGGGTCCTGGGATACAGGAACACGAGGTTATCCTCCTGGCACAGGGGAGGAGGGTCTCTGCTGCCAGGCTTCTTGGAGCCGAGAGAGAAGGGTGGGCAACAGAGAGTCCAGCACAGCCAGCCCCTCCCAGGAACACCGGAGACCCCTGGAAAGACAAGAGACCTGGCTGTGACTGCCACATCTTATCAGTTCTGTTGCTGTTGTTTCCTTTTTAGGGCCGTACCTGCAGCATAGGGAGTTTCTGGGCTACGGGTAGAACTGGAGCTGTAGCTGCCAGCCTATGCCACAGCCATAGCAACATGGGATCCCAGCCGCCTCTGCGACCTACGCCGCAGTTCACGGCAACCTTAACCCACTGAGCCGGATCCTTAACCCACGGATCAAGGCCAGGGATCGAACCCACATCCTCATGGACACCGTGTCACAATGAGTAACCCACTGAGCCACAATGCGAATTCCCACCTTACCAGGTTTTTTTTTGTCTTTTTTTTTTTTTTTTGGCCTTATCTAGGGCCGCACCCGCGGCATATGGAGGTTCCCCAGGCTAGGGGTCTAATTGGAGCTGTAGCCACCGGCCTTCGCCACAGCCACAGCAACGCAGGATCCGAGCCGCGTCTGCAACCTTCACCACAGCTCACGGAAATGCCGGATCCTTAACCCACTGAGCAAGACCAGGGATTGAACCCGCAACCTCATGGTTCCTAGTAGGATTCATTAACCACTGAGCCACGACGGGAACGCCCCACCTTACCAGTTTCAATCCTCACGCTCTACCAGTGCCAAGGCACCCACAAGTCCCTCTGTGTCGGTCGTTCTTACCTCTCCCAGGTCCCTGGGACCCCTAACCAACACCGCCCCCCCAACACACCTGTGATCCAGCAGCAACAGGCTCTGCTCCAGCAGCACCTTCACCTCCTTGCTGGCTCCAAACACATCCCACAGGGTCAGCTGGTGCTCAAACTGCTGCCAGTGCTGGGGAGACCAGAAGGGTCATCAGAGGTGCAGGGACCACAGGATGAGGAACTGGTGGGGATATTCTAGGCCACCCGACTGGGGCGGGGGGAAGGCATTGAGGTGTGAAGGGAATCCAGTCCAGCATAAGAATCTCAGAAACTGGCTTTCCTATCGTGGCTCAGCGGAAAGAAATCTGACTAGCATCCATGAGGACACAGGTTTGATCCCTGGCCTTGCTTAGTGGGTAAGGATCTGGCGTTGCCGTGAGCTGTGGTGTAGGTCACAGACGCGGCTCGGATCCCACGTTACTGTGGCTGTGGCGAAGGCCGGCAGCTACAGCTCCTGTTAGACCCCTAGTCTGGGAACCTCCATATGCCGTAAGTGCGGCCCTAAAATGACAAAGAAAAAAAGAGAGAGAGAGAGAGAAATAGAGAGAGAGAATCTCAGAAGCTGTCACGCACACCAGGACCAGGCCACTGGACCAGCAGGGAGGTTAGCACCTTCACTCCTATTCCACGTTCGGGTCAAAACCCGGTTCCCAGCTGAGCCAGGTCTCCCTCAGCTCCTCCCCTTCCCTGTGCTGGTCAGAGGGTAGCCAGGCCCAGCCAGGGCTCTGTGGCTCTGACTTTATCCAATGCAGCTCTAAAGACTGATCTTTGGAGTTCCCGTCATGGCTCAGTGGTTAACGAATCCAACTAAGAACCGTGAGGCTGTGGGTTCGATCCCTGGCCTTGCTTAGTGGGTTAAGGATCCCGCGTTGCCATGAGCTGTGGTGTAGGTCTCAGACGCGGCTCGGATCCCGTGTTACTGTGGCTGTGGTGAAGGCTGGCAGCTACAGCTCTTATTAGACCCCTAGCCTGGGAACCTCCATATGCCGCGAACGCAGCCCTAGAGAAGGCAAAAAAAAAAAAAAAGATTGATCTTTATTTATTACACTTCCTATCTGAGCTTTCAGCATCATTTCAAAATATTTGAAAACTCTTCATCCGATCTAGTCCCTTAGACGGCTGAGAAAACTGAAGTTCAGAGGTGAAAGGATGTGTGCCCAAGGCTGCAACAGAATAAGAGCCAGCGCCCAGGTCTCTGCAGCCCTAGTGTCTAGAGTTCTCATCATTGCACTACGTTGTCCATTAGGACTTGGCTGGACCAAGGCCCTACCTCTAGCTTCCATCCCAGAGGAAGGAGAGAGGGGTGTGTGTGTGTGTGTAGAAGAGGGAATGAGACAAAGAGGAGTGATCCTGCGAAGCCCAGGAGGAGGAAGCAACGTGCCGGAGCCCCGTGACCTTCCTACCTGATGAGTGATCCCCACATCCGTGCGTAACCCCATGGCCAAAACCTCCTCCAGCCTGAAAGAAAAAGCAATAAGGGGTCATGGAGGGGAGACGTGCGCGTCTCCCATTCTTCAAACCCTCTACGTTGGGGTATGTGTCTGAGGGGCTTACGAGGATCAGGCAGTATGGGGCGGGGTGGGGGAAGGACAATACAGGAAACAAAGATGTGCAAGAGGTGGTTCTTGGGGTACAGGGGAAGCCTGGGTGGAGAGCCCTGTGCCCTCAAGTGCTCACAGCTCCAGCTCGCCCAGGCGGATGTGCCTCCGGGTGCCGTGACCGAACAGCATCACCTCCTTCATCCAGTTGTCCGGCTCCAGGGTCTGGATCCGAGCCTCTCGGGTGTGGCCCCCGGCCCCCTGGGGTATAAATCGCCCATGGGCCCCTGACAATATCAACAACCACCTGCCCCTTTAATAGCAGCTAACACTGTGTGCTTACCACCTGTTGAATCACTAGTTCTCAAAGTGTGGCCTTTGGATGGCCAGCATCTAATATGCTGGAAATATACATTCTCAGACCCTGTCCAATTTCAAAAATTCTAGGAGTTCCTGTCTTGGCTCAGAAGAAATGGATCTGACTAGCATCCATGAGGACTCAGGTTCAATCCCTGGCCTCGCTCAGTAGGTTAAGGATCTGACATTGCCGTGAGCTGTGGCGTAGGTCACAGACGCGGCTTAGATCCCAGGTTGCTGTAGCTGTGGTGTAGGCCAGAAGCTGCAGCTCCAATTCAAGCCCTAAACTGGGAACCTCCATATGCTGCGGGTGCAGCCCTAAAAAGTAAAAAAAAAAAAAAATCTAGAATTTGGTTGGGGCCCAGCTAGGTTTTAATCAGCAATCCAGGTAATTCTGATGGATACTCCAGGTCAAGAACCACAATGCCAGGCACTATGCCAAGTGCCTCAAAATACATACTTAACAGCTTTACAAGTAGGGAATATTTTTTGCTGCCCTTTACCTATGAGGAAATAGAGGCTGGAGAGGTTAATAAGTGGCCCAAGAGCACACAGCCATGACATTGCTGTCATAGAAGTCATCCCTTCTATGGTTCACGGGAGACTCACCAGGCCCAACACCAAGGTACTGACCGCACTGCCAATAAGTCCAGTTGTGGGTACTAAGCGCCCCCTGGAGGGAGAGAGGGAATAGTCAGCACAGAGCAGGTTTCCGTTCAAGTTAAGGAGCACCCGTATAGAACGTCCCGCCGTCTCAGGCCCCAGAAGCACCCTTCTCCCCAAAGGGCCACAATTGCCTGGTCACACCTCAGCCTGGCCACAGCCCCACCTTCAGCCATAGGACTTACATTCCGGGCGAAGTTGGAGACCTCGTACTGGCGGAAGCCAGCCTCCCGAAGGACTGTCCGACCCTCCTGGTACATCTCAGCAGCAAGTTCAGGGTCAGGGGCAGGAAGGGCGCCCCGCTGCACCTGGGCGAAGAGCGCAGTACCCCGCTCCAAGGTCAGCTGGTAGAGGGAGACGTGATCATCACAGAGGCGCAGCAGTTCTCGCAGCCGCCGAAGCCACGGCGCCACCTGCTGCGCCGGCAGCCCCAGCATCAGGTCCACGGATACGCGCCCCGGGAAGAGGCGCCGGGCCTCCGCCAGCGTCCGCAGAGCCTCACTGGCTGAGTGCGTCCTCCCCAGAAGCTGGAGCTCAGCATCATCTAAGGACTGGGAGAAAGGGTCGGGTGTAAGCACATAGGCCAGCTCAGAGGGAGACAGACACAGGGGAAGGCGCAGATACACAGGACATGGCAGGGAGCTGGAAGGTGGATAGTCAAGCCAGTAGCAGGGGGTACCATTCCCTGAAGGGTCACTGTGTGCAAAGTATTCTTTTTGGGGGGGGGGGGGGGGGATGTCCGTGCCCGCGGCATGCAGAAGTTCCCAGGCCAGGGACTGAATGTGTGCCACGGCAGCAACCCAAACTGCTTCAGTGACAATGCCTGGTCCTTAACTTGCTGCACCACAAAAGAACTCTTGTGCAAAGTATTCTTATGCAATATCTTACTTATCCTTGTAAACCCTCTAACATTAGTTCCATTTTACAGATAGCAAAACTGAGGTTCAGAGACATTAAGTAACTCACCCACGGTCATACAATGGCAAAATCAGACTTAGAATTTAGGACTGTCTGACTCCAAAGCCAATAATCTTTTTTTGTTTGTTTTGTTTTGCATTTTAGGGCCACACCCATGGCATATGGAGGTTCCCAGGCTAGGGGTCGAATTGGAGCTACAGCTGACAGCCTACGCCACAGCCACAGCAACGCGGGATCCGAGCTGCGTCTGCAACCTACACCACAGCTCACGGCAACGCCGGATCCTTAACCCACTGAGCAAGGCCAGGGATCAAACCCACAACCTCATGGTTCCTAGTCGGATTTGTTAACCACTGAGCCACGACGGGAACTCCTAGAGACCCCCCTTTTATAGGCAGCCTTTACCATGCTGATCTGATCACCTGTCTGCCTCTCCTGTGTCTCCAGTCGTGTAACAATTTTTTTTTCAAGCATTTACTATGTGCCAGGCATGGTAGTGGGTACTTGGGATACTGTAATGAACAAAAAAATATGTATGGTCCCTAGACAGCAACACCCAATGCTACCACTTACATGTGGAAACTAAAAAGACACAATGAACCTCTTTGCAGAACAGACAATGACTCACAGACTTTGGAAAACCTTGGTTTTTCAAATAAGACAGTCTGGGGGCTGGGGGGATGCACTGTGGGTTTGGGATACAAAATCTGTAAAACTGACTTGTGATGATTTATGTACACCTATAATTGAAATAAAATCCATTAAGAAAAAAAATACGTATGATCCCTGCTTCACAGAGTTTTTGGTCTAGCACAGCAGCACTTAGGTAGTTATAAAAGCGTCACCATACACTTTTCAGTGCCCACAGGGCCCTGAATCCCAGAAAGAGCTCAATAAATGTTGCCCAGTGAATGAATGTGACCACAGGAGAGACAGACAGCACTGAAGGTCTGAGTGCCCTTGTTGCCTTGAGCTGTGGTGTAGACGGGTGAGATGGGTTACCTGGAGGCCAATGGACAGCCTGTTGACTCCTGCTGCCCGGAATGCTGCCAGCCTGGAGCCCGGGGCCGAGGTAGGGTTGGCCTCCAATGTAACTTCCGAGTCTGCAGGCAGATGGGTTTTCTGGGCCACTGCCTCCAGGACAGCTGCCACAGTACTGGGGCTGGCCAAACTGGGGGTACCCCCACCAAAGAACACAGACTCCACACTGTGGGAGGAGAATGGAGAAGATGAGACGTGGGGGACCCCTCCAGGATGTGGGCGCCTGTCCCATCCACTGCGGGACATAGTTCCCAAGATACCCGCCTACAGCTCCCCCCGGTACCCACCGCCGCACCCCGCTGAGCCGCAAAAGCGTCTGAGCTTCAGTCACCAGACAACGTCTCATAGCAGCCTCCTCCACGCCGCGGGGTATGTACTTGTTGAAGTTGCAGTAACTGCAGCGCTTCTCGCAGTAGGGCCACTAGGGGTAGGGGGCATAGGAAACGGGACTAGAGGTGACCCCGAGCTGCCCTGGCCACTTCCGGGTTCAGTCGCACACATCCCCATCCCGAGGTGCATCCGCAGCGGCTACTGCATCTAAGCCACACGACTCCCCAAGGGGATTAGCAAGCCCACTTCAAAATCAGGAGAAAACTGCAGATCAGAAAGGAAATCACCGAAGTTCCCGTCCTGACTCAGCGGTTAACGAATCCGACTAGGAACCATGAGGTTGCGGGTTCGATCCCTGGCATAGCTCAGTTCTGTGGGTTAAGGATCCGGTGTTGCCCTGAGCTGTTGTGTAGGTTGCAGACGCGGCTTGGATCCTGCTTTGATGTGGCTGCGGCGTAGGCCAGCAGCTACAGCTCCAATTAGACCCTAGCCTGGGAACTCTATATGCCGCGGGTGCGGCCTTGAAAAGCCAAAAAAAAAAAAAAAAAGGAAATCACTCCGTCAAGGTAAGACAAAAAAAAAAAAAAGGGAAATCACTTGGTCAAGGTCACCGAAGTGGCGAGCGCCAGAAAATTCAGGACTCTGGATCTAGACATTTCCCAGCCAGGGAACCAGTCCCAGACCTTGTCTGGGCGCGGGGAAAGACCGCAGCAGGGTTCGCAGGGCCACACCGTGGGTTCCAGCCCACTGAGCCTGCGACGTCCCCCGCGCCCCTCCCCACTCACGTGGACGTAAAGCGCGGCGCGCTGGCTCCCGGGCGCAGGACTGCGGCTTCCTCCTGTGTCCCCCGAAAGACGGCGTCTCTGGGCCACATTGGCGGCCCTCACCCAGCCCCGGGCCCGAACCCCGGGGAGCGCCATAGCGCCCGCTGTGGCGGGGGCAGGACCTGAGCCCGAAAGGAGCCCAGGGCAGGACGCCCGAGTGTGCACAGAGCCGGGTCGCCCCGGCGGAAGGAAGAAGACTGCGTGGCCGCGCCCTGGGTCTCAGCGCCGCCGGGACGGCTCGGGCTGCGGCGCCACCTTCTGGGCCCTGCCGCGCTCACCGCAGCCGCCGTGCGGTCCTTTCCCTGGCGGCCGGAAGTGTGCGCAAGGGGGTGTGGGTGTCCCCGACCTTTTGGCACCCCGTTGGATGCCAAAGAGCAACTCTTAGTCCATTCAGTCAGATCTTTCACATTTTATGTGCCCTTCGGCACTGGGGACATCCAGCACGAGATGCAGAAGCACGAGATGGCAGAGACATCAGGCAACCAAGAGACAGCAGGCAACCGACTTTAATTCAGCACCTGCTGGATACCAAGCCAGTGCTCTCCGTGCTGTGAAGAGTCTGTTACAAAGGCTGTGGAGTCATTTTGGGGGTAGGGCGGGAGAGGGCGCTGGGACTGACCCAGGGAGGGATGGGCTTGGCCAAAAGAGTAGGCTGTCACCTCCTGGGTCAGGGCAGCTCCCCACCCCAACCCCGCACCTGCTGTGAGGGGAGTCAGAGATGGCATATGTGGGACAGACAGGGTTCAGGTGAAGAGCTGAGAAAGCAGACACCTGAAAAACTGTTCCAGGAAGTGCTTTCAAATCAGGCAGTTGGAGTTCCCGTCGTGGCTCAGTGGTTAACGAATCCGACTAGGAACCATGAGGTTGTGGGTTCGATCCCTGGCCTTGCTCAGTGGGTTAAGGATCCGACGTTGCTGTGAGCTGTAGTGAAGGTTGCAGACGCAGCTCGGATCCTGCGTTGCTGTGGCTGTGGCGTAGGCCGGTGGCTACAGCTCCTGTTAGACCCCTAGCCTGGGAAACTCCACATGCTGCGGGTGTGGCCCCAGATAAGGCAAAAAGACAAAAAAAAATTAAATCAGGCAGCTGGGTTCCAATTCCAGCTGTGTGACCTTGGGCAAGACACTCAACCTCCCTGAATTTGTTTCATCATTTGTGAAATGGGGCTAATGTCTGCTTGACTGTGTCGTTGGGAAGATTTCACAAGGAAATGCATGTGGATGAACCTAGCAAAGTGCCTGGCATTCAGAATATTCTAAACTTACATTCATTTTTGAAAAGCAAGGAGGAGGCCCCTGCTACCAGGGGCAGCACTGGGAGGTAAGGATTGCAAGCAGGAGGAAAGTTTCTTTCTGACTCTATGAACTGGAAACTGATGTGCTCAGTTGTTTTTATTTCCTGGGTTCAGCTACAGCCTTCTTTACCTGGCCCTGCCCAGTAAGGAAGCCCCCTGTTGGTTCATTGATTAAGAAAAAAAAATCAGAATTCCCTTCGTGGCTCAGTGGTTAACGAATCCGACTAGGAACAATGAGGTTGCGGGTTCGATCCCTGGCCGTGCTCAGTGGGTTAAGGATCCGGCATTGCCGTGAGCTGTGGTGAAGGTTGCAGACGCGGCTCGGATCTCGTGTTGCTGTGGCTGTGGCGTAGGCCGGCGGCTACAGCTCCTGTTAGACCCCTAGCCTGGGAACCTCCACATGCCGCGGGCGCGGTCCTAAAATAACAAAAGGCAAAAAAAAAAAAAAAAATCAATGGAGTTCCCATTGCAGCTCAGAGAGTTATAAACCCAACTAGTATCCATGAGGATTTGATCCCTGGCCTTGCTCAGTGGGTTAAGAATCCAGTGTTGCCATGAGCTGTGGTGTAGGTCACAGATAAGGCTCATATTCCACGTTGCTGTGGCTGTGGTGTAGGACGGCAGCTGCAGCTCCAGTTCAACCTCTAGCCTGGGAACCTCCATATGCTGCAGGTGTGGCCCTGAAAAAACAACAAAAAAAGAAAAAGATCAAAATTGGGTTGGTTGGAAGGGATGGAGGAAAATGAGGGCACAGGATGATCATCACTAAAGAGTATGGAGTTTCTTTTTTTTTTTTTCCCTGCACCTGAGGCACATGGAAATTCCCAGGCTAGGGACTGAATCTGGGTGGCAGCTGCATCCTACGCTGCAGCTGTGGCAGTGCTGGATCCTTTAACCCACAGTGCCAGGCCAGATATCGAACCTGTACTTCTGTGCTTCTGCAGCCGCCTGCAGCACTACAGTCTTTTTTTATTTTTTTTGTCTTTTTGCCTTATCTAGGGCTGCATATGGAGGTTCCCAGGCTAGGGGTCTAACAGGAGCTGTAGCCGCCGGCCTTCGCCACAACCACAGCCACGCGGGATCCGAGCCACGTCTGCAACCTACACCACAGCTCACGGCGACGCCGGATCCTTAACCCACTAAGCAAGGCCAGGGATCGAACCCGCAACCTCATTGTTCCTAGTTGGATTCGTTAACCACTGAGCCATGACGGGAACTCCTGGAGTTTCTTTTTAAAAGGTGATGGACTTTTAAAAATTGACTCTGGTCATGGGTGCACATATCTGTGAATATGCTAAAAACCATTGAATGTAACACAATTTTTTTGGCCACGCCATGGCATATGGAAGCTCCTGGGCCAGGAATCAAATCTGAGCTTCAGCTGTGACCTACACTGCAGCTGTGGCAACAACAGATCCTTAACCTACTTTGTTGGGCCAGGAATCGAACCCATGCTGCCAGAGACAACACCAGATTCCCTAACCCACCATGCCACAGCATGGCTCCTGAATATCACATTTTAAATGGGTGAACTGGATGGTATGTGAATTATAACTCAATAAAGCCGTATTTTAAAAAGAATACTTCTTGTCGGACAAATCTGGCAATGATGTGAAAAAGAAGTGAGTACAGGAGCTCCCATCGTGGCTCAGGGGTAATGAGCCTGACCAGTATCCATGAGGACTCAGGTTCGATCCCTGGCCTCACTCAGAGGATTAAGGATCTGGCATTGCCATGAGCTGCAGTGTAGGTCACAGACACGGCTCGGATCCCGAGTTGCTGTGACTGTGTTGTAGGCTGGCAGCTACAGCTCCAGTTCTGCCCCTAGCCTGGGAACTTCCATACGCTGTGGGTGAAGCCCTAAACACACAAACAAACAAACAAAACAGAAAAGAAAGAAGTATAGCCTTAAAAAAATTTGTGCTGGAGTTCCCGTTGTGGCTCAGCGTTAGCAAACCCGACTAGCATCCTTGAGGATGTGGGTTCGATCCCTAGCCTCGCTCAGTGGGTTAAGGATCCGGTGATGCTGTGAGCTGTGGTGTAAGTCGCAGATGCGGCTTGGATCCAGCGCTGCTGTGGCTGTGGCGAAGGCCGGCAGCTATAGCTCTGATTGGACGCCTAGCCTGGGAACCATATGCCTCGAGTGCAGCCCTAAAAAGACAATAAGACCCAAGGAAAACTTGTGTTGGTATGGAGTGAGGATTAAATGAAGTAACAAATGCCTGCCAAAGCACTTAGCGCCATCCTTGACAAGGAATAGGAGGTCGGACAGTGCTAGTTTCCCTTCGGTCTCTTCCCTTCTCCATCCACTAGCAGCTGCCAAGAGAGCACGCCAGAATAAACAGAGAAGTTCTTTATGCCAGATCGCAGGGACAACGAGGTGGGGTGTGGGAAAAGGGCAGGGAGGGCCTGGGAGGACCACCTCCCTCCTTTATTCACAGGTTGAGATGTTGTTCCATCTGCTCTCGAAGTTTGAATTTCTGGATCTGGAAGAGAAAGACAGAAGAACCAGGTGTGGGCCTTTGCCAGCCAGGGTGCCCAAGCCCAGCGGGTTTGCCTGGGCCCGAGGGCTTTCTCAGGCTAAAGCCAAGAAAGTTTGGGGGCAAGCCAGGATGAGCTGACTAGTTGGTCACCCTACTGCCAGCCTCTCAACAAATACCAGCCCAGAGTGCCCGTTGTGGTTCAGTGGTTAACAAATCCAACTAGGAACCAGGAGGTTGCGGGTTCAATCCCTGGTCTTGCTCAGTGAGTTAAGGATCCGGCATTGCCATGAGCTGTGGTGTAGGTTGCAGACGCGGCTCAGATCCCGCGTTGTTGTGGCTGTGGTGAAGGCCGGCAGCTACAGCTCCTTTTAGACCCCTAGCCTGGGAACCTCCATACGCCGCAGGTGCAGCCCTAGATAATGCGAAAAGACAAAAAAAAAAAATCACTCAGGTAGGAATAGGCAGGGCTGCCTGAACTTCTGCTGGCCCTGGGGGGCCCCAGGCTCCCCGGCGCCACTCCTCTCCCCCACCCTGAACCCTTCTACCTTCCACACCTTTCCTGAGACGGTGAGGGGGTAGTTTGTCACAAACACGATGTACCGAGGAATCTTGAAGTGGGAGATCTGCAGATCAGAGGGAGATAAAGCATGAGGCCGGGTGGGGTCCCAGGCTGGGGAGGAGGGGACAGTGAGTGGGATGGCCGGTGGGCAGGGAGAGGGACTTGGAGAACCGAGCAACATCGGCTGGGGGCCAGGGGTTGAGGCCCCTACCTTCCCTTTGCAGAAAGCCTTGATCTCCTCCGCCGTGGTCTTTTCCCCCTTCTTGAGCCGAATGCAGGCACAGATTTCCTCCCCCATGCGGTCGTCCTTCACCCCCACCACCTTCCGGAGTCAGAGACAGAGGCGGACATCACCATCCCCATCCGTGTCCCGAGCCGCCCCTGGGGGCTCGCCTGAGCTCGCCTGGGTTGGGGGGGTCTCACCTGTACTTCCTGCACCTGTGGGTGAGTGTGAAAGAAGTCCTCCAGCTCTGCAGGGTAGATGTTCTCACCGCCCCGGATGATCATGTCCTTGGCGCGGCCCACGATCTTGCAGAAGCCCTGCTCGTCCATCGTAGCGATGTCTCTGCAACGGAAGCCCAGGAGCTGCTCTCAGCTCCACCTCATCCGGCTGGCTCCCTCACTCATTCCGCAAACACTCACTGAGCACCTGCTAGGTGTCCTGCACTGCTCTAGACTTGGCGGGGGGTTGAGGGGTTCGGGGGGGGAATACAGAATGAACAAGACGGAGTTCCCATCGTGGCGCAGCGGTTAATGAATCCGACTAGGAACCAGGCGGTTGCAGGTTCGATCCCTGGCCTCGCTCAGTGGGTTAACGATCTGGCATTGCCCTGAGCTGTTGTGTAGGTTGCAGACACGGCTCGGATCTGGCGGTGCTGTGGCTGTGGCATAGGCCGGCGGCTACAGCTCCGATTCGACCCCTAGCCTGGGAACCTCCATATGCCGCGGGTGCGGCCCTAAAATGACAAAAGACAATGGAATCCCCGTTGTGGCTCAGTGGTTAACGAATCCAACTAGAAACCATGAGGTTGCAGGTTCGATCCCTGGCCTTGCTTAGTGGGTAAGGATCTGGCGTTGCCGTGAGCTGTGGTGTAGGTTGCAGATGCAGCTCGGATCCCGCGTGGCTGTGGCTGTGGTGAAGGCCGGCAGCTACAGCTCCTGTTAGACCCCTAGCCTGGGAACCTCCATATTCCACGGGTGAGGCCCTAAAATGACAAAAGACAAAAAAAAAAAAAAAAAAAAAAAGAGAGAGAATAAGACATTCCCTGAATCATATAGTCTAAAGGAAGAGGCATACCAAAACAAGTAAACCAATACCTATAGCGTATTTTCTCTCTCTCATATCTATACATGTTTTCCATGGTTGGCTCCTTTCTTATCATTCAGGTTTCAGTTCAGATGTTTCCACCTTAGAGAAGCCTTCTCTGATCACCCAATAAAGAGGAGTTCCCCTCCCCGCCAATGCCACTTTCTCTCCCATGACCCTATTTTGTTTTCTTTGTGATGTTTATCAGTGTCTGAAATGCTCTTGTTTGTGTCTGTCTCCCTCCACCAGACACGTGGGAAGCGAGAGCGAGATCCTTCCCAGCGTGCTTTCCGCTGGGCCACGGGTGTCTAGAAGAGTGCTGGCCCGTGGCAGGTGCATGATTAGAACTCGCTGACTTAGTAAATAAGTGACTGAATCTGGGCTCAGATTTTGCAAGCGCTGTCCTGGGCACTCTCAGCTGTGCTGTGTTTGGTCCTTCCGGGAGGTCTGTTCAGAAAAGATGCTCATCTCCATTTTACGTGTTTTGAAAACTAAGTTTCCAAGATGTGAAAGGGCCACCTTGACATACACATTCTCCTGTTCTAGTTCAATGTTCCCAACTCAGGGTCAGAACGCCCAGCCTCCCCTCTCTGCGCAGCCCTACTCACCCGGTCCGATACCACTTGTCCTGTCCAATCACTTCCTCCGTCTTCCCAGGCTCACCCCAGTAGCCCAGCATGACGCAGTACCCCCGGATACACAGCTCTCCAGGTATGTTCAGCTCTGTCAGTGTCCTCGTCTCCATATTCACGATCTGGGCCTGGGAGCAGAAGCTTCAGACCAGGGCCTCCCACCCCACCCTCTCACTTCAGGATGGGGAGCCCTCAGGAACGGGGGGCGGGGGGAGGTAGGGAGTAAAGCTTTGCCTCCCTTCCCCCAGGAATGAGGCCCCCTGGCTCTGCCTATCCCAATCCAGGGAAGGGAGACGAAGCTGGAATAGATCGGTCACCAGCAGGGTAACCTGAGCTGGGCAGGAAGGTGGGGCCTGGGTCAGGAGATGCTCAGAGAAGGAGGCCGGGGGAGGGCCAGGCCAGCTGAAGAATGATAAACTGTGCAGAAGAAAAGGGAGCCTCGGAGTTCCCGTCGTGGCTCAGTGGTTAACGAATGCGACTAAGAACCATGAGGTTGTGGGTTCGATCCCTGGCCTTGCTCAGTGGGTTAAGAATCTGGCGTTGCCATGAGCTGTGGGGTAGGTTGTAGAAGCGGCTCGGATCCCGCGTTGCTGTGGCTGTGGTGAAGGCCGGCAACTGCAGCTCCTGTTAGACCCCTAGCCTGGGAACCTCCATATGCTGCAGCTGCAGCCCTAGATAAGGCAAAAATACAAAAAAAAAAAAAAAAAAAAAAAGAGGGGAGAGCCTCTTTTTACTTCCCAAGAAGCAGCAAATAAAGAGCCCAAAGCGGGGGGGGCACAGCAGGACCACGTGACTAGGAGAGGTGGCAGAGGGACAGACCCTGAAAGCCTAGTCGAGAAATAAGTCGCAGCCAACATGCAAGGAAAGTTTAGCCTCAGTGCCTCATGTCTGCATCTGTGAAATGGGGAGAACTGCACTTGCACTGGTGAGCACCCTTGTGAGGCTGTCAGGCACGTAGAAGGGAATTAATGTCACTGCACACTCACTTCGGGGGGAAAGGGCAGGAAATTTCTGAAACAGGATGGCAGCTGGCCCTAGAGGAAGCACATTGGCAGTGACCCCGGAGGCGCAAAGGCACAAGACGGGAGGGGCTTGGCATAAAGCGCCCGTGTTGGAGGCTGGGAATTTGGGTTTTTTTTAATTCCTTTTTTTTTGCCTTTTTGTCATTTTAGGGCCGCACCCGCGGCATATGGAGGTTCCCAGGCTAGGGCTCTAACAGGAGCTGTAGCTGCTGGCCTTCGCCACAGCCACAGTAATGTGGGATCCAAGCCGTGTCTGCAACCTACACCACAGCTCACGGCAACGCCAGATCCTTAACCCACTGAGCGAGGCCAGGGATTGAACCCTCAACCTCATGGTTCCTAGTCGGATTCGTTTCCACTGCGCCATGACGGGAACTCCAGGAGGCCGGGAATTTGGAAGCGAAAGGTGCTCAGGGTCAGCCTTCATGGTACAAGGGACCCCCAGAGGGACAAGCTGCTTGGGAAATTGTTTACACCAAGCAAAAAGAGGACGGCTGCCTATGGTG